>CM071844.1:6969776-7569776 GCA_036507285.1 Trichosanthes cucumerina
GTTGCATTGTTCTCATCGCAGATATATTTCTATGTCCATGGATAACGACCAATAACAACAAGTCAATCCTTCACGAGTGTTCGTAATGCCAACTGGGTCAAATTATCGTTTTACCCATGGGTTACATCTTTAACCTTAAGTACCAGTGTTTCTCTAATAAACAACTTGTTTATGATCCTACCAATAAACAGAAATCTCTCTCAGGCCAATGAGAGGGGTGGACCCTTTGTTCAAGTCCCAGAGACACCACTTAAGGGAACACTCATCTTCTTACCCTAAAGTCGGGAAAAAGTAAATTCCATCTTGTTAGGATAAGCCCCCAGTCGCCTGCGCGGTTTTGTCCCTAAAAAGGTAGGCATATTGAGTCGGTGTCTCAGACCACTCTCACCCATACTAGTCAAAGGACAATCTCTTGCAAACATGAGTTTGTAACCTGCTCAAAATTGAGATCAAGTTGCCTAGGTCATCCTATGACTAGTTACATTTATTGGTTACTATTTCGTGTTCCGGTCTGTGATCTCATCACATAGGATATCCCCACTCACATGTCGTCTATACGAACACGTTGGATCACTGTGTTTATATCATATACAAAGTGGGTCATATCCATAGTATCACTAGGATAAGGTACCCAAACTCATCCCTATACTATAGATCCTTTAGACTGTTTCTCGAACTGTGATCCTAATATGTCTTCTACATCCAGTTTAAGAGACATACAAAAACCTAAGATGTTTGTTTATTGGATTTAAGGTTAATATAAGACAATATAGAGAAATAATGAAATCAATAACACTTTATTGAATTAAATAGAACAAAAGTTACAAACTATGAGTTTTAGGGCATAAAACCCAACAGTATTAATATCCCTAAATTTTAAAAAAAGGGTTTGTATTAATATCCCAAAATTTTAAAAAAATTCAAAATATACCTGAACTTTCAAAAAGGTTCAAAAATACCCTTATTGGATGGAGACCGTTAAAATTTTGTTTCAATAATACTCCTAAACTTTAAGAAAATTTCAAAAATACCATTGGTCTTAAAAAACTTTTAATAAAAAATTTCAATAATTCTCTTGGTATTTAATTGTGTTCCTAAAAGACAGTTTTTACTTTTGTCTTCTGACTAATGGATTATTTGTATGTCAATCTTATTTCTTTCTATTCATGGTAATTAAGTGAACTAGAATACCAATCCTATAGACGGTACTCTAACATTCTTATACACTATATTAAAACTTAATCCATAAATTTATGGTATTGCATTGAATAATTTTACACAACACCAACGCATAAAAGTTATTGCACACTATGTTATATAAACGATTGTTTCAGCAACTAGTTGTATTATTAATTGTAACTCGTCTTAAATTTCCAAGTTTAATGCTATATAAACAAATGTTTCAGGAAAACCTAAAAGTTTAAAGAAAATATGAAGTCACAAATGAACTTTAAATTCAAATGTTAATCTTGATGAAATGAAAAACAAAAAAAAAACTGGAGATGAAAGCGATAGGTGAGTCATTGAGAATTTATTTTTCATCCCACAGTTTGACGTAAAACTCAAGCATTTGGGTGACTGAATTATTGAAACAAAATTGGTTCTACAAAGCAAGACAACGGTAAATTATCTTTCAACTTCAAATAGTTGGTCAAATCTCTACCTGAATCTTCCCATTTAGATTTCTAAACTCATCCCAACTACAATTTAGTCTTTTTTTTTTTTCGTCTTTGGGTTTTAGGAGCTTATTTGGTCAAATTGTTACTACGAATTTTCAAATGCTAATAATTTGTTCATTCTCATCAATTTTAATGGAGTAAGAATCTATGAAGAGAAGAAAAATAGTCATTTTCAAGTTAGAGTATTTTTGTTTTTTTTTTTTTGAAAGGTTAAGGGTATTATTGAAACAAAACTTTAATGTTTTTCATCCTAAACTTAATGGTAGTATATTTTTTTAGGTTTTTTAAGGTCGAGGTATTTTTGAAACTTTTTTAAAGTCCAGAGGTATTTTTGAAACAAAACTTTAACAGTTACGACAGGAGTATTTTTTAACCTTTTTTAAATTTCAGGGGTATTTTTTAAACTTTTTAAAATTTAAGGGTATTATTGACACAAACCCCAAGTATTTTCTATAATTTAATCTTATTTTTATACTTGTCTGAGTTGTATCAATTTTTATCAAAATTTCACTTCAAACTCAGATTAAGTTTAGTAATTTTAATCTTTAAATTTTAAAAAGTGCTACACTTTTTACCTTTTGAAAAGTTTTTATTAGAAAGAATTTGAAAAAAGTATTATCATGTCTTTAATGAATTATAAAATATATATAGTATAAAATTTTAGAGAAATCGACATTAGAGTTCAATTTTTGTTGAAATTTGTGAGTCTCGGCAAAATTAATGGTGAGCTTAATTTTGTGCAAAATTTTATTTTATTGAAATTAGTGAGTTTATGAAGATTTTTACATTATTTTCTATTAAAATTAGTAGGTGGATTAGCAAAAATTGAAGAAGGTAAAAATTATAACACTCTTCCAAGTATGGAGTTTGATGGAGTGGAATTGAACATTACGGTAAAAAATGATTTTTTCCCCTAAAACACCAATAGTTTTTTATATTATTATCTAAAAGAAAAATCAATCAACCCAAGCATAGCTTAATTATAAGTTTGATCAAGGTATAAATTTGATTTCTAATTACCATGGTAAAATTCAATATTTCTACCTTGAAAAAATATAAATATTATAGAAATGAGAACAAAATTAGTTTGAAAAAGAAAAATTAAAACATTATGCTAAAACTTAGTATATTTTAGGGTAAACTACCTGAAGGGTCAATTATTATATCTTTTTTATAAATGTGTCTAAAAGTTTCTAATTTTGCATTCATGTCCATCTTTTTATTAGATAAAAACTGTAATTAAATCACTTTACGATATTGTCCATTGTTTATACGAAAATTTAAAGAAATAATAAAATAATCAAAAATAGAAAAGATCTTACATATTGATTACGATTTGAAAATCTTCCCTAAAAATGGGTAAAATACTCCTAAATATCCGCCAAAACATTTCAAACTCACCCAAAACTTCTCTCACACAAAATTCTCTTCTGATTTCATCGGCAAACAAAATCTCTGGTAAAAGGTTAAGGTTTTTTTCTCTCTCTCCATCAACTATGAACAATATTGTAGTTTGAATTTTTCTTCTCAAAATAAAAAATACACACGGTTTATAGCATCTCGCAAGTTCTTTATGCCTATAGACTTCTTTTTTCCTCTCTTATTTTGCTATATAATAAATATACATTGCATTTTTAGTGGGGCACTAGTATGGTCAGGTGTATATTTGGAGTTTTAACGATGAAACTCTTTTTCTGTTTTTAGTATTTTAGTAACATACATTATTTTGAAGTAATTGTTTCAGTTTTAAAAGAATAACTTTTAAGGATTTGGTTATAAGAGAGTCATACATTAACATATTTTTAATATAAACTTTTTATATGATATTACTGATTTGATGGTTTTGTATATAGTATTATATATTCTGGAGTATATATTTGTTAGATGATTTTGTGAATTTAATTGATCAAATTGTGAAAATGTATGTAAATACTATGTTTGATAATTAAATACATAGTTCTTATTATATAATTGACAAAATAAGAATATACTGATTTAGATGATTATGTTAGTATTTTTGTACTTTATTTTGGTAAACAATATATACATCATACAAAATAAAAGTTGTGAGTAATTTATAATGTTCACCCTAAAATGAAAATGAAATGACAATGCATATATTTACAAAAATTGTGTTTCATATGATATAGTCTCTTTTCATGACCAACTAAGATAATTACATAAGAATCTATGGTTTTAAGATTACATTATCTTCTTATAAAATGCAGCTAACCTATATATACAATGTATGATGTTGATATTATACACTCTATGAAATGCTAAGTATAGAGATATATCATTGTTCACTATAAAATGCGAATGGAATGACTATATATATATTTTTTTTAAAAAAAATGTATTTCATATGATATAATACATTGTATATATTTTTATTAAATGTCATGTACTTAACCAATTTTTTCATTATTTGATTAACAATTGTGAGCATGAAATGTGCAGAGTCAACGACAACTCCAAAAGAAATAATAATGACGTCATGTTTAGAGAAAATATTGAAGTACATGAAATTCATACATGTTTATATAGTATAGACGAATATATATACTAAAATATATAAACTTCAGGCATGTTGAATACAAAATGAAATCAATAAAATAAATTTGAAGAACTATAGTATTAGGATATTATAATTCAAATTGCCTATATTGCTTAATTTTTCCATGATAGACTATTGTAACTAAAGGAAGGACATTTCACCATGCAACACTAATAGTTGACCAATATAATTACCCTTCATTCCAAGTTCCACCATATATAATTGGTATAATAATATTACCCATACATTGAAAAAATATAAGATAGCATATATATATGTAATAAACAAAATGATATATATATATACATCATTTATAGTCCTAGCTAGATGTGTCACATATTCACATGATATATTTAGAAATATAAATATATTGTTGTCTATTAACAATATATATTAATTCATATTTCATAATGATGTATATATAAAAAAAATATAATTTCATATGAGATTAACTACGAAATGATTTTAACAACGTAGGTTCCAATTTTATCATGTAGCATTGCTACAACAAACCTACATAAGCATCAAAAAATGCAAATTATATATGTACACTTATACATGATATATATTATAGCCTCACAAATCTAGTTATGTCACATGTTATAGTGTATATTTGATAATTAATATACTATCGTCTATGAAAAATGTATTAATTTATATTTCATGAAGAGGGTATGTGGTATATTTTCATATTAGATTAACTTTGAAATAATGATAATAACATGAGATTCAAGAGTTAATAAAATGTACTCATTTGTTGGTATTATAGACTACTGTAAATTGAAAAACATAGATGACGAAAACTCTGCATATATGATGGTTGCTGTAAATTGAAAAAGAATGATAGAGACGGTGGGTGTAAACTGAAAACAGTAGTTGAATGTTGGTTATCGAAATGTTAAACATGCATATATAGGAAAATATAGAAAACATACTTATAATTAAATTTAGGCAAAAATAGGTGCCAAAAATGGTGTTTGCCGACAAAAATGAGTCTAAAAAAATGTAGCTAATTAACGGAAAGAGAAAACAAAAGAAAGGAAATAAAAATAGAGCTATGAACTTGCCGACGAAAATGGAATTCAGAAACTGAAAAGGAATAAGAGAAAAATTAAAACAATTAATTGAATGTTTGACATAAATATAGATTTTTGCTAATGGGAGGGATAAAACCAAATATAATACATTTTAAAAAAATTCAAAATCCTAAATGTATGTATTATAAGGAAATAATAAATTTAATATAAAAAAGAAATAAATTTATTCTGAGAGCAAATAAAACGTAATGGGTGAGAGAAAAAAATGATAAAGGGCATTTTTGCCCAAATAAAAAACCCAATAACATTTATAAAATAAGCAAAAAAATTCATATATGCAAATTTTAGGATATTTGGACAAATCTGTAAACCCAATATATTGGGTCTCGTTTGATAACCTAGTTTTTTGTTTTAGTTTTTTAAAGTTAAGCTTATTTTCATCTAATTACTCTACAAATCATTACTTAAGTAAGCATTTGAACTCTTCCAAATTCTACAAACAAAATCAAGTTTTTTAAAACTACGTTTTTAGTTTTCAAAAATTGGCTTAGTTTTTGAAAACCTATATAAACTCATTGATAGAAGTAGTATTTTTAGGTTTAATTTAAATTTCAAAAACTAAAAACCAAAAACAAAATGGTTATCAAAAATGGCTTAAATGATTCATTTCTCATCATTACTCTATATTTTATTGTCAAAGTGAACATAGTTGATCAGTAGTAATTATTATGTATCCTCAATTGAAAGGTGAGAGGTTCAAATTTTCCCACCCATGGTTCAACTTTAAAAAAAAATGATATATTTTTTTTAAAAGAAAAATGAAAAGTATATATTTTTCAACTTCATGTGTTTTTAGGATGTCAGTAACGGTTAATTATTCAGCAAATATATTGTCTTCATGTGTTTTTGGGACTGTTGTTACCATCCATTAACCTCAGTAACGTTTCATTCATGAACAAATATTATATTTTACAAAACAACCATAAAATTTTAAAGTGTAAAATAAAATAATTTTTGTCCCTAAGATTTGAGATTGATGTCTATTTAGTTTTTCTAAAGTTTCAAAATATACCTTTTAGTTTTTTAAGCTTAGAAAATAATTCTAAATAACCTTAGAAGTTAATTTAACTATCAATTGACTTATTAATTTTATATTATTTTTTAAACTTATTATTTTTCTTTTTCTCTGGACGAATTTTAATCCCAAATAAGCACAGTATTAATTTCTTCCTTCTAGAGAGAGAAAGTTTGCAAGAGAGACAAAACAAAAATATGGTGAATCTCTTGGATTTTCATTTATCAAGACATTCGTCATTGAGAATTTTGAGTCTTAGTTTTCATATCTATAGAGCTTTGGTTGGGATTCTTTCATTCTTGATGTGAAACTAAAATGTAAGTAATATGAAAAATGCACAAAGTTACAAAACATGGAGGGTTGTGTTTAAAGTTACAGACTCATATGCATGAAGAAAAAAAAGAAACTAGATGCACAAACCCAGACTTATTGAAGAAGAGGAAGAGGATGAAAAAGGAGAAGAAGAAGGAAAAGGGAAAGAGAGTAAAAAAAGAAAAAAAAAAAAAAAAAAAAAAGCCATGTAATCTCTTTAAAAAAATACAAAATAATAAAATTCTCCACGTGATTCAAAACTTGTCACATCAACGTGCCACATCATTTTTGGTTAGTTAACTAACGGTTAAATTAACTTTAGGACGCCAACAAGAGCATAACTCAATTGACATCAGGTATGAAGCTCGAATCCCCCAACTCCCAATTGTTGATGTACTAAAAAAATAACTTGAAGGACTATTTAGAAATTTTTTTTTGAAATCTTAGGGATCAAATAGACATAGTCAGATCTATAGTAGGACCAAGGGAGGCTCGAGTGGCAGTAGCTAGGGGCGGATTTACCATAGGCCTAGAGGGGCTCGAGCCCCCCTCAAATTTTTTATCTTTAATAATATGTATAGAAAAAGTCAGATTATAGAACAAAAAAGTCTTTTGACATAGTGGTTATAATGTCAACAACCCCCCTCAAATCCATGTTCAAGCTTTCGTAAAACTTTTTAACATTTGCTATTATTATAAAATAATTCACCACAATTTTCAAAGTAACAAAATAGATTTTTTAAAAAATTAATTGATCTATTAAATATATATTTGAATTTTATGTTTAATGTAATCCTAAAATTTCAATTTTGTTTCTAGCAGATTTGTGAATTTTAAAAAAGTTGAAATTTCAATGACTCGGGGACTGAATAGACATAAATATCAAAGTTTATAGATTAAATTTGTAATTTAATCGTACAAATATAAAATAATAACAAACATATATTATATTTTTTTAGAGTCACTTGTATAGATAACATTTTAAATTGGGGGAATTGCAATCCTGTCATTGATAAATTCAATTTGCAAAATAGCAAATTCTATAGGCCTAGCCCAACCACATGCAATAGAAAGTAAAAAATGTCCTCCTACATATTGATATACCAACGATATACCTAACTAAAAAGTAACTACATGATATACTACCATGACATTCTTATTTGAAGTTAATCAAGAGTATATTCGTAAGTGCAATACTAATATACTTGATTTATCACGAGAGTTGTTCAATAAAAAGTTTTCAGTAGTTTTCAATAATATAATGTTGATAAACCATCAATATACCTAATGTAGAGTATGTCATTGATACACTACTGATATATTTATTTGAATTTGTTCGAAAGTAAATGAGTAAGTTGAGTATATCAGTGTGATATACTACTGATATACCACTACAAGAAAAGAATGTTTTGTCGATGATAATAATCCCGACGCTTCAAATATCGTCGGGATATATGGCAGGCAACCCCACCCACCAATTAATCATTAGTCGTAATATTACGAACTAATCCGACCATTTTCGACGCGTGGTCGCAATAAGTAATGGAAAGGCCGACCATTTTCGACGTGGTCGGAAATAAGTAATGGAAAGGCCGACCATTTTGGAAATGGTCGGCAAAAAGTATTGGAAAGGCCGACCATTTTGGAAATGGTCGGCAATATGTAATGGAAAGGCCGACCATTTTGGAAATGGTCGGCAATAAATTGAAAAGTCACCATTTTGGAAATGGTCGACAATAAGTATTGGAAAGGCCGACCATTTTGACCATGGTCGGCAATAAGTATTGGAAAGGCCGACCATTTTGACCATGGTCGACAATGGCTTTATTAAAATCACGTTAATAAGCATTCAAACGACTATTTTCAAAATGGTCGGCAATAAGCATTGGAAAGGCCGACGAGTGTGGAAATAGTCGGCAATGGCTTTATGAAAATGACGTAAATAACCATTGGAAAGCGCCGACCATTTTTGGCAATGGTCGGCAATAGCTATTGGAAAGGCCGACCATGTGTGAAATGAAAGGTAATAACCATTGGAAAGGCCGACTATTTTGGAAATGGTGGCGCACTTTCCAATGATTATTGCCGACCATTTCCAAAAATGGTCGACCTTTCAATGAAATTATCGCACCATTTAATAAATGGTCGCGCAATGGCTTTATAAAAATCGAAGCGACCTCTTCTTCTTCTTCACCTTTTCATTTGCCCTACCTTCAAGACCGCCACCTTGCGAAATCGCCGACCGCCGCCGTCCGATTCGCCGTCCGACGCTTATCGCTTGCCGTCCGTCGCCCGACCGGCAAAGAGAACCGAGTGTGCTCGCTCGACCGCCCGCCCGACGCTCACATCGCGCGCCCGCTTCCGCCGCTCTATCCGGATTTTCAGCCGCGCTTTCGCTTCGCGCCGTTCGCCGCTTCGCTCGCTCGCACGCCGCCTGGCTTTCTTTCGCCGTAGAAGGTTTCTACTGCGTAATTCGACTTTTGTATTTCAAAATCGTGAATCGGGTGTTCTGTTTCGATCATTTGATTGATTTTGAGTTGGGTTTTGGCGATTGAAGACTCTTGTTGAAGAATTTTGAGTGGGGTTCGCTCGATTGAGCCGAATTCGAAAGTGAGTCTGTCAAAGGAAGTGGAGAAATTGTTAAAGAAGATTCGCCGCCACCGGCCGCCGCCGCGACCGCTCGTCGGTAAGTATTAGAAGATTCGTCACGCCGCGCTCGTTAAGCCTCCCGCTCGTTCGTTGGTAAGATTCGTTAAGGTAGAAATTTTGATTTATCCTTATATGTTGTTAATAATTGTTGTTTATAACTTTGTCTCGATCATGTGTTATGCTTCCATAGTAGCCTAGCCTTATGAACTCTATAAGAACTTAACCAAAGTATTATGAGTATAATCGATTTAGGTTGGTTTAAAACTGAATGGCCATGAATGTTTGTGATGGAGATGTTCATTAAGTTTCAAAGTTCAAAATGATTGAGCTATATTTGATAGATTGATCGAGTTCAATATACATTAAATGTTTGAGAGCTTAGAGTAAATATGTTTCTCCATCCAGCTGAAAAAAAACTTATTAACACTTCAAAGCTCTCTATTTTAGGATTTGAATTAGTTTTATCTTGTTCAAACTCAATTTAAGGTTGTTTTGGGATGCTTTTTGGATTGCTTTAGGAGTGATTTAAGATATCTTGTAAGTAGTTTATACTAGGTGAGTTTGTTTGTTTGTGTGCAACATGTTATATGCTTTCTACTTGCATATCATGGTTGGTTTCTACTTGCATCTAGTTTGTTTTGATTTCCTGCTAGTTGTGACTTTATTGGAGCCCAACCTAGTGATTTATTGTAGTTTGGAGGAGGTTGGGCATACTCGGACTATTTTGAAGTGTTTGCAGGCTTATTTGGAGTTAAGAAAAATTTTGGATTTCTTTAAATAGCGTCGTTATGCTGTCGAAATTTCGGCACAGAGGGTGTTGTTTAAAATCCATAACTCTCACATATATCAATAAAATGATAGTTTAAAATATTGTTTTAGTATCAAGACGTATATCAATATGCAAAATGTTAGTGTTCAAATCCTAACTCTCACATATTTAGTTTTTTTTTTGTCTAAAGTATACAGGGAATATTACTGAGAAATACGCAAAGTGGACTTCAAAAAGTATAATAATTTAGGGTAGAGATGAATAAAATTGGATTAAACTTAGAGACAAAGTTGTCAACCGAGTATAAAGAAGGAATAACTCAATTTCTAGAGAAGGCAAAGTTTCATGTTAATGACTCAGAAAAACAAGATGCCCGTGTAGAAATTGCATGAATGTGATGTGGCAATCTTTAGATGGAGTTGAGCGACATCTATTCATGAATGGAATATCTCCCCTCTTATCGTGGATTGGGTATATCATGGAGAAGTTGTCAACCCTCCAATGTTTGAACGTATAATGGTTGAGTCAAGATACGATTCTAGATCAAATACTATCGACTCGAGAAATTTCGATGAAGAAAATGAGATGTTTAATCTTTTAAATGATCTTCAAGTCCCAATTGGCGAAGCGAGATGTGGATGAAGGAAACAATATTGAAAATGAGGTTCCCTTAATGCCCATGACACGAGATACCCAACCTTATTTGAGGATTTAATGAGTGAAGCATGCAATCAATTATACCCTGGTTGTATACGATTCTCATCATTGAACTTTTTGGTGAGATTAATGCATATTAAGGTTCTTAACAATTGGAGTAACAAATCGTTTGATATGTTATTACAATTGTTAAAAGAAGCATTCCCAAGTGCATGTATACCTAGTTCATTCTATGAAGCGAAGAGGAAGTTGCGTGACTTAGGGATAGACTATGAGATAATTCATGTATGCAAGTATGATTGCATACTGTATTGGAAAGAATTTGTTGATTGCCAGCGATTGCCCAACATGTGGAGAGTCCCGATCTGATTGAACGATGGAAAAGGAAAAAAAATTCCACATAAAATTGTACGTCACTTTCCTTTGATACCAAGATTGAAACGATTGTTTTCATCCAAACATTTTGCTTCTGAAATGAGGTGGCATAAGGATAAACGTGTCGTGGAAGATGGTGTATTACGACATCCAGCTGATGGTGAAGGGTGGAAGCACTTTGATCGTGAATATCCTCGATTTTCTAGGAAACAAGAAATGTTCGATTGGGGTTAGCTTCAGATGGATTTAATCCATTCGGGAATATGAGTACTTCATATAGTATGTGGCCGGTGGTGTTAGTTCCTTATAATTTGCCACCTTGGAAATGCATGAAAGAAACCAACTTCTTTATGTCTTTACTTATTCCTGGACCGAAGTCTCCTGGAAAAGAAATTGATGTTTACTTACAACCATTGATTGAAGAGTTGAAAGAGTTATGGAATAATGGAGTGCGCACTTATGACTCAGCTAGTGGCGAGTATTTTCAACTACACGCAAGTTTGTTATGGACCATTAATGATTTTCCTGCATACGACGACTTATCTGGCTGGAGTACGAAAGGTTACCAAGCATGCCCCATCCAGTAAAGATGATACGTCATCTTTTAGGATTAGAGGCAAGATTTCTTATATGGGTCATCGACGTTATCTTCCAAATGAGTCACGGTTGGTTAGCGCAGTAAGCAATTTGACGGGAAGTCGAACTTAGACCTCCCCATTGTAGTGGATGGAGATGAGATTTTACAAGAAATTAACATGCTCAATTTTCCGTGTTGAAGAAACATCCAACAAAGAAGGACAAAAAAGGAAACAAACAGATCTTAATTGGAAGAAAAGAGTATTTTCTTGAACTACCTTATTGGTCAAAACTTTTGCTAAGACATAAATTGGATGTAATGCACATTGAAAAAAACATATGTGATAACTTGGTTGGCACATTGTTAAATATTGAAGGAAAAAACAAGGACACGATGAAGGCACGATTGGATCTAGAGGACCTTAATATACGGAAAGAACTACATTTGCAAAAGGTAGGCAGCAGGTGGTCGAAACCACATGTCGTGCATACACATTAACTACTAAGGAAAGGATTGAATTCTGTAAATTTTTGAAATCGGTGAAATTTCCGATGGATTTGTGTCGAACATATCAAGAGGTGTAAGTGTAAATGATGAAAAACTATGGGGATTGAAAACTCATGACTCTCACGCTCGCTACAACGACTTTCTCCCTATTGGGGTTGGGGGTATTTACCTAAGGATGTGTGCACTACTATTGTTGAGTTATGCACATTCTTTCGTGATTTATGTGCTAAAACGATACGTATTAGTGATTTGGATCGGCCATAATCGATATTGTGGTGGTTCTTTGTAAGTTGGAAAAAATATTTCGCTTGGCATTTTTCGATGTAATGGTGCATCTTGCAGTTCACTTGCCATATGAAACCCGAGTCAGAGGCCCCGTTAGCTACGATTGGATGTACCCTATTGAGTGAAGCTTACGAACATTGAAACAATACGTGCGAAACAAAGCGCGTCGGAAGGTTCAATAAATAGAAGCATTTGTAATGAAGCGAATCAATTAATTTTTGTTCATTGTATCTAAGTGGAATTGAAACGAGATTCAATAGAGAGAGCGAAATGATGACCAACTTCCATTGAACGAGATGCGGGGTGAGTTTGAAGTATTTAAACAAATGCAAAACCATTGGGAGTTGCAACATCAAGAACCTTATCGGTGAGGAGAAACAGAGATAGCACATTGGTATATTTTGAACAATTGTGATGAAATAAAGTCATATCGATATATACGTCTCGAATACCCTATGTGTTAATCCGGTTTGTATATACAAATGAGCTAAATTTGATGTGTTTATTTTATTTTTTTATTATCAATAGACAACATTTGCAATTAATACGTCCCGAAGCTCAAAGCGCCAACGATTTATATAAAAGACACCAACTCCAATTTCCTACGTGGTTCGAAAATCTCATGTAAGTTCCATGTTATATAAGAGTTCATAAATTTAATTTCAATCATGATTAATATTTATAACGTATATAAATGAATTGTGAGTTCTCTCTCACTACGTGAGAATGGAAATATGTCCGATGATTTATACTCAATGGCGGTTGGTCCTAGTTCTCAAGTGCGATCTTATAGTGGATGCATTGTTAATAGAATGCGTTTTCACACAATAGTGCGGGATAATCGTCGGGCTACACAGAATAATGGAGTTTTAGTATTGGGAGAAAGTGAGAGTCGAGCGATGAAGCGAATTTCTACGGTGTATTGACGGAGGTGTTGGACTTAGAGTATGTGAAGAGAAGGCGTGTTATGATTTTTAAATGTAAATGGTTTGACAACCGACAAAGAAAAGAAAAGATCACATTTCGATTTAGGGTTGAGATCAATAAACACATCACACTATTGGTATGTTGATGACCCTTTTATCCTTGCTACGCAAGCACAACAAGTAGTTTAGTTTAGTTTGGAATTAGTTTTGCAAGGTTATCATTGTTTAGTATTTTGTGATGTTATGTTTGGTTGGTACGTTTTCACACAATGTTTTGGAATGTTAGTTTAGTTTAGGTTAGAATTTTTAGATGGAGATGTTTGTTATGTTCGTTATTTATTACTTTTGAAATGTTATGATTGTTTAGTTTAGGAGCCTTGTTATGTTAGTTTAGTTTTAGTTTGGAGTTACTTTTAAAGAGTTATGTTTGTTTAGTATTTTGTGATGTTATGTCTGGTTGGTACGTTTTCACACAATGTTTTGGAATGTTAGTTTAGGTTAGGTTAGAATCTTTAGATGGAGATGTTTGTTATGTTCGTTTATTACTTTTGAAATGTTATGATTGTTTAGTTTAGAGTCTTGTTATGTTAGTTTAGTTTTAGTTTGAAGTTACTTTTAAAGAGTTATGTTTGTTTAGTATTTTGTGATGTTATGTCTGGTTGGTACGTTTTCACACAATATTTTGGAATGTTAGTTTAGGTTAGGTTAGAATCTTTAGATGGAGATGTTTGTTATGTTCGTTTATTACTTTTGAAATGTTATGATTGTTTAGTTTAGGAGTCTTGTTATGTTAGTTTAGTTTTAGTTTGGAGTTACTTTTAAAAAGTTATGTTTGTTTAGTATTTTTGTTATGTTATGTTCGGTTGAGTGCGTTTCACACAATGTTTTGGAATGTTAGTTTAGTTTAGGTTAGAATCTTTAGATGGAGATGTTTGTTATGTTCTGTTCCCACCGTATATTTGCTTTAGAGTGTTATTTCATTTTCAAACTACTATGCTTTCGTTCTTTCTCTCTATATTACAAGTACTCTTTGTTTTTATTTCTTTGAACTACACTAGAATAATATAACCTGTAGCTTTTTATGTGGGGTGCAAAACTAGGGTTATCTTTTGTCATTTGGTGAAGCAGGAGCTTTTGTTTTCGCACAAGAATGGGTGATCACATGGTTTATTAGTTTATTAGTTTTCAAATGATATGTCGATTCAGCTTTTTAGGATTTTCTCTCTTAGTTTAGAATGTTTGCTAAATCTATTCGTATAATGTGATTTATATTAACAAATTTTTGAGATGTGTCTTATCTAAGTTCTAAGGAATTCTATTGTGTTCTCTCACTTTGAGATGTTAGTTTAGTTTAGGAAATATTAGGTTAGTTTAGTTTAAGGGTCGTCTTGTTATGTTAGTTTAGTTTAGTTTGGAATTACTTTTGAAATGTTATGATTGTTTAGTTTAGGAGTCTTGTTATGTTAGTTTAGTTTAGTTTGGAGTTACTTTTAAAAGTTATGTTTGTTTAGTATTTTTGTTATGTTATGTCTGGTTGGTACGTTTGAAAATGTTATGTATTAGGTTAGTTTAGTTTAGAACTTTTGAGATATTATGTTTGTTTACAACTTTTGAAATGTTATGTTTGTTTAGTAGGGTTGAAAATGTAATGTTAGGTTAGTTTAGTACATTTGACATGTTATTTTAGTTTAGGTTAGAACTCTTGAGATATTATGTTTGTTTACTTGAACTGAAAATGTCATGTTCGGTTAGTTTAGTACGTTTGAAATGTTAGTTTAGTTTAGGTTAGGACTTTTGAAATGTTATGTTCGTTTACTAGTTTTGAAATGTTATGTTTGTTTACTAGTATTGAAATGTTATGTTTGTTTACTAATCTTGAAATGTTATGTTTGTTTACTAGTTTTCGTTGTTATATGTTTATATAGTTTTGATCTTAGGTTCATGTTTTTTACATATAGGTGGATCGACTCGACATTTCTGAAACCTACACGAAGATCGCCATGAAGATAACGTGTAATTACCTTGAGTTTAATTTATAAAATTTTGTTTGTAGATTGGGTTATTTGGTCAAAACTATACTTTTATTTTGTATGAACAAAGTGTAATGAACTTTAATTTAATGCAAGTAAAATTTTTATTCAATTTGTGTATATTTTATTTCACATCAAGTTTGAAATTATAGTGAAAATTCAAATAAATAACCTATTTGAATAGGTAAAATATCAAAATATCAAATAAAAGCAATAGGCAATTCAATATATGCCGAACCAAAATTAAATATTGGTCGGCATTTCCAAATAATACAAACCAAAACTAAGTTGGTGGCAATACTTAGATATGCCGACCGTTTTTATAATTTTGTCGGCATTGTTTTTTCTAGGCCGACCAAAAAGGTTGGTCGCTTTGGAAGAAGCTCGCCACCCAATGGAAATGTGGTCAGCATTATAACGAGCGACCGACCAAAACGTTTGGTCGCGCTTTTGGTGAATCGAGCTGGCGAGCGAATCATATGTCGTCGGCATTGTAACACACCGCCGAGCCAAAACCGCGTTTGGTCGGCTTTTTTCAAGAACTCGCGACCATAAACACATTTGGTCAAGGAAGGTTTCCAACGAGGATAAGCCGACCATTTTCCGACAGCTTTTTGCCGTCGAAATGCCTTTGCCGACTATACTTTGGGGATTTCCGACCATTTTGTGAGTCGGAAATCCCAAAATTCTTGTAGTGTACTTTATTTACGTATATCAAAAATAAGAAATACTTACTATATTAAGAGTATAATAGTGATTCATAATCAACCTAATGGATTAATCTAAAGTAAGTATATCAATGATATACTATTGGTATGCTTTATTTAGGCATATAAATAAAATGAAAATATAAATATTCAGTATATCAACGGTATATCACAAATAGTGATTTATGCTTGCTATTGATTTGTACTGATATATCATGTATGTTTGATATATTAAGAATATAAGTGTGATAAAAATAGTGATATACTTAATGTTAGTAACTCGCATATGATAGTGTTCATTTCACTGATATACTACTGATATACTTAATGTTAAGTATATCAGTTAAATGAACATATCTAACATGAAGTATAACAATAATATACCAAGATGCAAAATATCTCTGATATGCTACGAATATATATAGAGTATATCATTTAACTGATATTACTAAAAAGAAGTGTATCCATAGTATATCGATAATGTACTACTAATGTACTTTATTTTAGGTATATATCAGTTGACTGATATATAACCACAAAGTATATCAAATACACTACCGGTATATTAAATGTTAAGTATATCAAATATAAATTGAAATAATAAAAAACGAAATATCAGATTCTTAACAATTTTGCTATATTTGCAAATCTAAAAAGTTATGAATAGATTTGTAAATATACTAATATTTTTTGTCACCGATTATAATTCCTCATTTTTTTAATATCTTCATTAAATTTTATTTTTTTTTGTATCAAATGTAAATGAAAATGAATAAAAATAAAAATAAAAAAAAAATTGAGGAAAAATATTCTTAAATGTTAAACCAATTATTTTTCAATAAATAATTCTATAAGAAACTATAATTATTATTAAAAAAAAATTATAATTATTAAAAAATTATGATTATTATTTCAAGTTTATAATTTTTAAAAAATATATATGATTATATATTTATATAAAAATATATCAATCCATATTCTTGATTGAATAAAATTATATCAAAACATAAATCCGACATAAAATTCTGAATCGATACTATCACAATATATCAAGTCCCCTAATATAAAATCCTAGATCTGTCATTGCAAATAGACATTCTCAAACTTCAAAAACCAAAAATGTATTCGGCCCAACTTTAAATTATTAACAAGAAAAATTGTTGAATTTAGTTTCCAATTTGGATCTCTATAATTTTAAACGTCTCAATTATGTCTCGTAATCCAATCAACCGGTCATCAATTAATTGCCTTTTATTCATTTTAACTTTGTTATAATTAAATCCTACAATGTCCTTCTATTCAAGAGCTGAGGACAAGAAGATCAATAAGACATCTCTCCAATGGAGTTCAATAATTTCATTAAACTTTATGCAAAGAAGAGCTTCCAAATGAAGTTTCAGAACGGACATAATTTTGGTCACATCATCCTTCAGGAAAAAAAAAAGGCAAAGAAAACAAGTTCATGGCTATGGAAACAAAAATTATACCAAAAAAAAAGACCATGAAAACAAAATATTTAGGGTCTATTTATAAGCAATTTGAAAACATAAATTTGAAAACAAAAGATTCAAGTTTATTTCATGTTTTCACATATATGTTTGGTAGCAGATTTAGAAATTTGATTCCATTTCATATTAGATTGAATATAAGTCATTATTAATTGATTTATGAACATGATTTTATAAATTTTATAGAATTATCATTTTATAATATAATATTATAATAATTTATTATATATTATATCATACATATTTTAATTTAACAAAAGTAAATTGGGTTTATAACATGAAATATAGTATTTGTTAATATTTTTATCTTTGTTTGATATAATTTTGCATTATAAAATTTTAAATTCAGAATCTATCTAGATACAATAAAAATATATCTCAGAATTCGAAAATAGATTTTCGAAAATATATATGTCAAACACATATTCACTGAATTTAGTGAATATGAAAACATAAAACTGAATCGCATTGCATACCAAACAAACCCTAACTTTATTTCAAAAGAAAATATGGGCTTTTGAGACATAACAACCAATGTCTCTCTTGGTAGTTGTTAAAGAGAGCATAGCTCAACTCTCCTATCGAATGTATTAGCGACCACAAGGTCAATAATTCGAATTCCCAACACCATCGTAGGACGAATTTGAAGCTTTATTGAAAGTATATCGATTTAAAACCAACCATTTCAAAACCATAAATTTGAACCTCATCCAGATGTGTAGGACGGTATTAATAAATAATCAAACCAAAAATTTTTAAGGAGTTGAAAAAGTAGATTATTCCAAAAAAGTATATTGCATATGTCAACATTTATTTCCATTTTTTGCATGTGTTCCTTAAATCTCACAAAACTTTGATGTAATGCACCAAAAAAAAAAAAAAACCATGCTTTTGATCATTAATTAAACTTTACTTTGCAATTTAATTTGCTTAGTTTGGTTGACCTTATTTTTATTTAGGTCCCACTCTTCCTTTTCCTTTTTATCACCACACACAAACACCTTATAATCCCCACTCTCTCTCTCTCCTAAATTACTCTTCAAATTCCCACTTTCCTCTCTCTCTCTCTCTAAAAAAAAATGTCCACCGTGAAGAAAAAAAATTTCCACCTCTGGTTTTCCAAGCTCCGCTGCTTTCCGGCCGCCGTGAAACCCCCATCGCCGCCGCACACGCCCAACAAAAAACCCCTTTCTCTTGAAAACTCCGACTATTACTCCTCCACTTCCACCGCCGCCGACGACTGTTTCTTCTCCGACGACTCGACCTCCGACTCCGACGCCGCCGTCCCTGACCTCTCCGCCGCCGTCGCGTCCCACCGCTTCTTCTTCTCATCCCCCGGCTGCTCCAACTCCATCTTCGACTCCTCTCCCGACCACGGCTCCGCCGCCGCCGTCGCCGCCGTAGACGGCGGCGTCAAGGTCCGGAAGGTTTCGATGAACCCATTTATGGATTTTCGAGCTTCAATGCAGGAGATGGTCGAAGCGAGAGATCGGCCGGTGGACGTCCGGCGAGACTGGCAGTATCTGCAGGAGCTTCTTGTTTGTTATCTCCAAATCAACCCAGTTGATGCCCACAAGTTTATATTAAGCGCTTTCTCCGACCTCGTCGTCTATTTACTGGAATCCTCGCCGGAGTCACCCTCCGACCACCGTATGCGGCGGCGCAATATTGACTCACACAGCTGGTTGCTGCAACAATAACATCAAAATTTCCCCCACACATATACCTGCCACCTTCGCCACCATACTGACTTTCTGATGTCGTGTATTTTTATCGAAAACCAATCAAAAGAGTTTTCTATCATCATGGGTGTGCAGGCAAGTATTGTTTTTTTTATGCTTCTTATTTTACCCATTTTCAAGTGAACAAAAACAATCAAAGGAAAATGATTTGATAATCATATGGGATTATTTTCAATCTTATTGAAAAGTGATAAATGGGTAAGTTTTTTTTTTTTTTTTTGTTAATTTTTGCAGGGGAAAGCTTAGTAGTTGGTGAAAGTTTGTTGTAAGAAGACAAAAGAAAATGTGGGTTTCGATGATAACACAAATACAGAATCAAGGAAAGCGTGGGATATGAAAAGAGAGAATATTGTGTTTGGTTGGTGGAAGAGAAAAGGAAGGAAAAGAAAATATTTTTTTTTTTTTAAAAAAAGATTTTTTTTTTTTTTTTTTTTTGGTACATAATTGCTGACAAGAAGGGGCAGAAGGGTTGGTTTTATTGTCCTTGGAGAGAAGAAGAAGGAGGAGTTGGAAAGAGTGGTCCTATAAGCTTATGTTTGGTGATGACATAAATGCTTGTAATTTAATTGTGTTGCAGTGTAGGTTTTTTTTTTTTTTTTTTTTTTTTTTTTGTTAAATGGTTAAGAAGGTAGTGGAGATGGGAAAGTTTTTTTTTTTTTTTTTGTGTAGTGTCAATTTGTTTGTTTATTTTTGTTTTGTTTTTTTGGTTGATTTAGGAGATGAGGAAGATGGTGAGGATGAGTTTTTTGTGTAAGCAAATTAAAGGAATGATTTTGAACCTTATATTTGTCTATGTATAGTATGTTTTAATTTGTTCATTGCAAAGCAATATATATGGAGGATTTGAATTTAATATTGAGTATTGGAAACAATTTTGGTTTATTTGTGAATTGAATGGATGTTTATTGTTTCATCTTATGACCCACACTTGTCTTTGTACTTAATGGGTTGGTTGATTTAATGAATATTGGTTTTAAGGTTTTTTTTTTTTTGTTAGCGTATTCTAACTCTGAAATTTATCTGCGTAAACTCAACCGACACCAAATTTATACATGATCGCAGTGCGTAGTTCGAATATCCCACCTCCAATTGTTGATGTAAAAAAAAAAAAAAAAAAACTCTGATTTATACCTATCTAATATACTTTTAGATGATATTTGTGAAAAAGAAAAATAAATGTTGAATGGTTGATTGTCCATAACTAGTCTCTATTTACAATCATATGATAAATCATACTTTATCATTAAGAATTTTACGTTTTTATTTTTATTTAAGTAACGACAAAACTTAAGA
Source organism: Trichosanthes cucumerina (assembly GCA_036507285.1). Classification (NCBI taxonomy): domain Eukaryota; kingdom Viridiplantae; phylum Streptophyta; class Magnoliopsida; order Cucurbitales; family Cucurbitaceae; genus Trichosanthes; species Trichosanthes cucumerina. Next base: position 6,990,462 of record CM071844.1, read on the forward strand.
TATCTTATATTTTAGAAAGAAAGTACATTTAATTGATTTGATATAACAAAAACAACAAATATTTGTTGTAAGATATATATACACACATATAGTGATTAACTTTTTTTCATTTCAAACTAGTGAGTTTTTTTTTTAAAAAAATAATCAAACTAGTGAGTTAAGATATGTACATAGAAAAAATAATAGCAAAGTTGCAAGAATAATTTACGCATGTTATTTTGATATTAGAAGTTTAGAACTAGGCTATTCGAACAAGAATCCAAAAAAGTAAAGAAAAAATGAAAATAAACAAAATGCATTTGATAATGATTTCATCCCGTTTGATAACCATTTAGTTTTTTTGTTTTTCATTTTTGAAAATTAATCCTAAAAATATACTTCTAGTAATGTGACTACTATGTTTTCTTATCTAGTTTGTATCCATGTTTTCCAAAACCAATCTAAGTTTTGGAAATTAAAAAAATAATTTTCAAAAACTTGTTTTTGTTTTTGAAATTTATCTAAAAACTTAAAAGATATCTCAAAAAAATGAAAATCATTGTAGAAAAGATAGAAAGCAATGGTGGAAAAAAAACATAATTTTCAACAACCAAAAATCATAAGCTAAAAACCAAATGATTATCAAACAGACTTTCATTTTTCATTTTTTTGTTTTTGAAAATTAAGTTTATTTTTTCTCAATTTCTCTACTATACATTTCATTTTTCTTAAGAAAACATTTGAATTCTAAGTCAAATTCCAAAAACAAAAAAAAGTTTTCAAAAATGATTTTTTTTTTTAGTTTTCAAAACTTGACTTGATTTTTGAAAATATAGGAAAAAGTAGATAAAAACCAAGAAACTCATATTGAGAGTAGTATTTTTAAGTTTAATTTTTAAAAATTAAAAACAAAAAATCAAATGATTACCGGACGAGAGACCTAAACTAAAAATATTAGATTTTGTTTTTATGCATGCACATAAACTAGCTTCAACATTGATAACCATTTTTGTTTTAGGATAAAATAATGATAATTGAAAGTTAAGTAAAGTAGAAAAAAAAAAAATTGGTGGGTGTGCATGTAAAAAAAAAAAGAGAGAGTGAGAGAGAGATTTTGATGCCAACTTTAGCTAGAAAAATTATTGCATGTCAATTTAGGGAAGTAAGAGTTGAGAAAGAACCGTATTTGTCACCATTGCCTTTATTAATTTCTATTACTTCCAAAGGAGATTCTCTCTCTTTTTAGTATACCAAAGTTCGCTTTAACACTTTTTTATTCATAAACTTCAAAAGTATGAATCATTTCCAAAGGGAAACACACAAAAAGCTTTATCTATACGTTATTTTGTACTAAAAATAAAATTAAAAAAAAAGAAGCTATACGTTACTAAATAGAAGCTAGAAAGTTATTAATTAGCTTTAATTTATTTATAATCAATTGGTATTTAGATTTGCTATTTATTATTCAATAAAAACATCATACTGTAAAGTTATGCGGAGACTTAGAGTGAGTTTGACATGCCTTATATAAAATAGTCAAAAGTACTTTTAACTAATTAAAAATGTTTCTCAAAATTTTCATCATGCACATTAAAAAAAACTTAATTATTTATTTAAAATTGTGTTTAAAGTATCTTAGTTCTTTTAAAACACTATTTTCAACAATTATACTAAACTCTTCTTACTAAATGTGTACAATTAAATTTTGAACTCTGCGATCGATCTTCAACACTCAAATGAAAACTCATTCATTCTCTATAATTTTTTTAGTACAATAGAAGTTGGGAGATTCGAACCACAGACCTAAATAATTAATACATTTGATATGTCAGTTGAACTATGCTCTTTTTAGCTTTTTTTTTTTATTTTTTTTTTTAATCTTATACCCTTTTGCAAACTTTGAATATTGAAAATGGGTCATCAAATTGAGGCAAAACCCATTCACACATTATATACTTAGAGCTATATAAGTAGGTTTGATAAACCCAAGATCATGAGAAAAAGAGATTGAGATAGAGAGAGTTGAAAGGAGTTTTGTTTGGTTATGGGGTTAAAGGAGACAAGGGAAAGCGGATCCAAAGAGAGATTCCATGAAGGGCATCTAAAAAGAAAGACATTCTTTTAGTATTTTTATGCATATTTTTGTATAAAGTATGATCCCCAAGATACTTGGTCTCGACTCTTGATCTTGTTTTAACTATACCATTTTGATTTTCTATCAAATTTATATATTTAGGGGTTTGATTTGGAGTATGTGATGGATTTTTTTTTTCTTTTTCTTATGTAATTACCTTATTTTACTCTATGATGTTGGAGTAAAATATGTATATTTCATATCAGTGCCAAATTGGGTGGCTCAATATATACTTCAACTCTTTACTTCATTCATCTCTAGATACAGAGAGCTTTGCCAATTTGGCAATGGTGAGATGGAGATATGGTTAAAGAATGGTTGAAGATAATATAATTAATTCTTGATAAATATTTAATAACTATAAATACTAATGAACTAATTAGTCAATAATTGATCGAAATTTGATGTGGGTAAGAGTAAATCACCAATACCTTATTGTAATTCACTTCAATGCTTCAGATAAAATAACTATTAAAAGAAAAAGAAAAAAAAAAATTCTTCGGGAAAAACCTTTTATTGATAAGTCTTTTTTATACATTGCAGCTCACACTTTTTAATTAGTCTAATTTCTATTTTTGCCGTATACTGATGCTTTTGTTAAATCATTTTTAATTTTTTTTTTAAGTACCCATAACAATTTCTTATAACAATGGGCTGTAGTTTTGATATATAGTTATTAGCAGTGGGACATGAAAAAGAAAAAAATATATATATACATATATATCAGAAATCGTGGGTCTGTTTCACCATCTAAGTTTTAGATGAGGATATATATATATCAAAAAAAAAGGAAAAAAAAACTACAAATGTGGAACATTTAGATCCAAAATAGTTTTAAAATTTTTAATTTAATTCTTAAATTTGATTTTATTTCGTTTCAATTCTTATAATTTACTTCTTATGATAATTTTGTTAAAACTCGCCGTTGATACATTAGATGAGCCTACAGGAGTGCCAATCAACCGAGCCGCCAGGTTTGAGAATAAGGTGGGATCCCTGGATCTAGTGGCCGGTGAATCAGCGATCAAAGAGCAAATTTTGGAGAGATTCTTCATCGATCTAGTGGCCGCGAATCATCGATCAAAGAGCGAAAGCAACCGCGAGTTTAATGATTTGGTGGGATCCGGATGATGTAGTGGGTGGTGAACCGCTTTTTCTTCTTCCACGAAGATTCGGACAAAACCGAGCTTGGATGGAACCGAACAAGATTTGGCAAACGAATACAAAGGTCAAAGGTTTTATTATTGAGAAAGTCAAAGGAGGTTATTCAAGTAGCCATCGCGGGTTTCATTACTTTTCTTCCATTAGTCCTCTCATAAGTCAAAGGATATCGAATGATCGATTCACCATTGAGAGCATTAACCCCAAAAGAACGAATATTGTGGTGTTCTAAGAGTGGCGATCAAACAAGAACTTGATGAGCGAAATCTGTGAAAAAAAAAAAAAGAGCTTTTTTTTTTTTTTTTTGGCGCTCCTTCCCTAATCAACTCGGTCGGTTCGCGCCGCTCCTTCTCCTCTTTCATCGGGAAAGCGGCTTTCGCTCCTTCGTCTCTCGATAACATTCTATCACCTTAATCTATTCTTTTGTTGAGGTCTTGCACTTATTAGGCCCCTTTATTTACATAGCGAAGAAAGGCAATCTTACTCGAATGCGTGATCTGCTTGCGCGCGCTATCGCCAAGACACGACTATAAAATGTTGGGTTGAGCAAGAATACAACAATGACTAGGGAAACACAAAATGGAATTGAAGGCATAGTCTCAATAAACAAAATTTTGTTCCAACCAACGAGTGGCGGATTTGGATGGAGTCTCGCAAAGAAGATCCTTACCTTTATATACAAAAAGGCGCGGGAGGCAACAACTAGCAGCTCTCATCTTTCATTTTGTTGCGTCCTTTTTTTTTTTTATTCATATTCAATCTTCCGCTTTCATCGCTCGTAGTCGCTCTCTCTCTTCCTTAATGCTATCTTCTTCTTAGCCTCGTTTGGCGCTATATACCTTATTTGCTTTGCTTCTCTTACGTGTCCATGAACATTAGTTCGAGTCTACGCCCATCTTTACGAGTTCAAAGAGGGTTTCATGAGTCCAAAGCAGGAGGTTTAGTGTGAGTCCACAAAGGGAGTCCGTTTCTGGGCCACTCACATGTTGTCAATTCGAATGCTTTCTAATTTGCTTTAAGGTCCCTAGGACCATCGACTTTCATCTTGACTAGTAGAGCAAGGAATTCCTTTCTTTTTCTTATGGTAAGTGGTCCGAGCGTCTTCTTTTATTTAAGTGATCTTCCTTCCCCCTTGCCTTTAGAAAGTGGGGCAATCGATCCATTCATTCCTCGCCCTTCATTCAATAGATCGCTTAGCTCTATTTTCGGTCAATCCCCTTTCTTTGTTCATGGCTTTTCATTTTTGTAAAGCTTTTCTTTTCTGTAAAGATCTCGATGACCTGAATGAGAAGTGGTTTTTTTACGGTCTTGGCTTCGATAAAAGTGATCTCTGAAATGAAAGCTTTTTGATTGAAAAGTTACCAATTAGGTTCAGTAGCTGCCTTTAGAGCTGGGATAAGTAGGTAGCTGATAGACCAAATAAGCACAGTAGCTGTTTAGAGCCGAAGGAGCTCTTTTTATATCAACCCACTTGTAAAAATTATTTCCACCTACTATTTTCACTCAACCTTAAACCATAATACAATCAACGCATAGTCAGACAAATAATAAATATCAGTTCATTGCCGTGTTAAAAATTTGTAAAAAAAAAAAGAAAAGATAATATGATTATTGTAAGGGACAACTTGTGAAGTTTAACCAAAACATAATGACCAAAATTGAAAATAAACTAAGTCAAATGATAAAGACCAAACTGAAAATAAGCACAAGCCATATGAACTATATTAAAATCTTTCAAAACTATAATGATCAAATTGAAAAAACATAGAGACGAATTTTGTAATTTATCCTAAAAAATAAATATATATTTTGCTGCATGAAACAACTCGTACCCCCAATTCTCATGGGCTAGGCCCGAGTAAAAACTTTTGAGCTTTTCCTCGTTCCGCCCACACAAGACCCAACGACCGTACAAGATAATGTGGGCCACAAACAAAGCCCTAGTTATCCTAAGATCTGACTCTGACTGTAAACCAATTTATCCAATCTAATTCTCGACCGCTCACCGGCAGGGAAAATGGCCGTTCCGATCTCCCTGAAATTTCCGGCGGCACCATCCACTTTAACCAACAGAGCCGCCTCCTTGTTCGCACCACTACGGCGGAGCTCCGCTCATCATTTTCATCCTCGTTCACAACACGCGATCAGACTCCCGATGATTAGGTCGAGAAGGAACATCGAGTTCGCTATTGTTAATGCCGTGCAGGAAAGCCAAGAGAATGCAGAATCCGACGGGGCAGAGGTGCAAGCAGGGCCACCGACGGAGGAGCTGAAAACAGCCGACCAACCGGCAGAATCCAGCGAGAATTTGGGCGCTGAAATTCAGGAGGCTTTGAAGCAGCGTAAGGTGGAGAAAGAGGGGGCCCTGATCGGCGGAGTGGCGGAGGAGATTAGCGAGATTGAGTGGCCGGCGTTTCAGAAGGTTCTGGGAACGACGGGGGTGGTGATCGGCGTTATTGCTGGTTCTAGTGTCGTTTTGCTCACTGTGAATGCCTTATTGGCGGAGCTGTCCGACCGAGTTTTCGCCGGAAAAGGAGTTCAGGATTTCTTTAGCTGAGAGAGGATAAGGAGAGGCTTCGACTGTGACCATGAAGTTTTTTACTTGAGATGTAAACTCTGTATTTTTCAATAGGGTTCTATTCAAAGAGACTGCTTTGTAATTTCGTGTTAACAAGGTAGAAAGGTTGAATCTGAGAAAGCTCAAGTACAGAATCCACTGCAGCATAATCAAACTAATGATTTTTTAAGAGATTATCTAAAACTTGAGAAAATTTTCGATATCATGACGCAGAAAAGTCGGTTCCCATTCATTTTTTCCCTCAAAATCATCCATCTATATAACACACAAGTTCTAAATCTTCCTATTGAACTGAAAGTGTCAAAACAAAATTTCACACAAATATGCTTTAAAGCAGTGAACAATCTGGATGAAACTAAGAAGTTTAGCACTACAAGAATATGATTAAAGTTCGCGATGGGGTTGGGTTTAATTTTCACCTGCAGGGCCTACTAGGACTCCTTGAGCTGCACCTTCTTTCCGCCCACTGTCTTCCTCCTTAGCCTCACTATCAGGCTTTCTAATCCTGATCTTGTATTTGGCCTCCAAGTCAGCAATCTCCTTCTTCTTCTTCTCCAAGGCCTCATTGAGTCTCGAAACGACCTCCTCGATTCCCTCTTTGTTTCGTTGAACGGCGGGCAGGACCTCTTTGATGGTTCTTTCCACCAGCACTCCCCCAATCATTCTGTAGCATCTTCTTGATGGGTCAAGTGGCTCGATTGCAGAAATGACAAGAGAGTGCTCACTGACTTCCATTTCGAGTTCTGTGATTTTTGAGTATATCTGATTGAGCTCAGACCTTAGAGCGCCATACATGTTTGCAACCATTTGCTCATTCACTGGTTCCTTGCGTTCACTCTCACTTGAGCTTGCCATTTTAATCTGTACGGTGGTTAGAAACTTTGTAAACAGTTTATAAAACTAGTAGAAGAATTACTTTTTATGTCCAACACAACTCCCAAACCCAAAATTCTAGCGTGAGTTGGTAAGTGTATGTTCGTGGAGAGGTTTTGCAAGAAATGGCTTTCAGATGGAGGATGGGATCACATTCGTCTTGCAAGAGAGAGAGTAAGGAGAGGATATATGACAGTTTTCTTCAATCAAAAGTATACGTGTGGTATTACGGTGCAGTTGCACCCCTAATTTTAAACAAGATTGGGGTGCAACTATACTCGTAGTATTTTTATTGTCAAAATACTGAAACATCTTGACAATAGAGAAACGAAATCAACAATATTATAAAAAAATATAAATCAGTTCATGACAGAGAAGGGGGATCTAGAACAATATTACTTAGCTGTTAGTATAACAGGAAGTGGTCTTACATCAAAAAGGCAACCTCATGATCTTTCTTCATCGACTATGCTAAAGGTGGACTTCCAACTTTTCTGGGTCTCTTTTGCTGCTTAATCTTTACCTTCACATTAATCCCATTATCAATGACAGACTGAAGCACGATTTGAAGCTTCCCTTCTATCCTCTCGCCTTTTCTTGGAGTGTATACCAGATCATGGATATCATCAGCCAATGCTCTCTGAGCCAAAACAGCCCCCACAGCAGCACAGGCAGAAGAATCCTTTCTTGAAGTCAGGTCAAATTTCATGTCTTTAGAAATTGAATGTGCCACAGCAACAACCTTACTAGTCACCCGGTGAATGACACAGGCTCGAACGGAGGCCTTTGATATGTATATATCAAGACAAAATGGCTCATGGTAAGGACCAGTAAGCTGATTAAACGTGGGTGTCCTAAGCTTCTTCTCAAAGTCATCATTCTCCCTTTCAACTATTACATATTTGTTCTCCAGCTTTACATGGCCACTTGACAAACAATTATTGGGTTTATCATTGACTTTGCTTCTACTTTGCTGCATATCTTCCTTTTCCTTTATAGATTTTTTCTTCCGATGAAAATCAAAGCTGTATTCTTCAAACTCTTTGGAACCTCGATCAAGTTTATAGAAGAGATTTCCACGTACTCTCATGTTGTCAATATCATCAAAAACTGAATCACAATAATCAACTGGGTCATGATCCTCATCCTCTAAGAAGTATCTATCATCAAAGCCAGACGAGCCCTTCTCTCTCCCTTCCCATGCTCGTGCTAAACCACATGAAACTGCCCAAGTATCATCATCTACAAGTTCAACATCATAAGCAACTGAATGAGGTTTACCATCAGGGAACGAGGGAGATAGATGAGGCCTAGATGAACCATTTGCAATGCTATCTGAATGAGCTACTCTTTCATTCTCGCTTCCAAGGATTCCCTTGGGCAATGCTTTTGAGCAAAAGCTGCAGGCCCTCAAAACAAAGTGAGGGCTAATAAAAGCAAACCCTCTCCTTAAGAACATGAAGCCACTTTAAATCTTTGAACAACCACAGATCCCAACCACCTATTTACATGTATATCATATGCCTAGGTCAAAAAAAAAAAAAAAACCATACAACCGGTCGTGAATAATTAACTCATACAAGCAAAGAATCAAACAGATGGGCTACACGATTGATATTGTAAACTTGAACAATTAGCTTTGTGCAATTGAGTTTGACGTAGGAGGGAGACTCATAAATGTCTTGATTCCTATCATTGCATCTAAATTTTTGATTTGGGTGGATTGGTTTAATCCAAGTTTGTCTTCAACTTTCCATCAATGGTGTCAGTGGTCGGAATTCAAAATCCAGTGGCGAAAAGCCGACTAAGCATATGAAATAACCACATCTAATGCCCAGTACAGACATCCCTCGAATCAAACAAATAAACTCACTTTCCAGTCCGCACAGACTTCCTTCCTCCCTGCTCACAATGTAGGAAAACTGGAAGTCCACTTTTAGCATAGACGGGATGAAGATCATGAAGTTGAACTTTGAGTAAGACAACACCCTTGATAACTTAACATATAAACACCCTTCACAGTTTAATTTCAAAAAAAGCAGCACCAAGTAGCTAAACCATAGTCTGAAATCACCATAATCCTATCCCGTAACTACTAGTTGCTCACCAACAAATCACCGTAACAATAACATAATTTCATTGAATCAGGACAAAAACAATACTAAGCACGGAAAGGAAAGTAAAAGAAAACGGAGTATGCTAGGTTCAACCACAGTTTAGAAACAATTTGATGACAGAAACGTTGATTAAATTTGAGTTCTAGCTCGTATGTTGAGATAAAATCTTAAACCATCATCTATTATAGTTCAAATACAACAAACAAGCACCTGGGATTCTAATTTCAGAGGGAGTATAACGAAAATACAGTTGCTCAAACAGTCGTGAACTGAGCCAAAAGGTGCTAGTGCAAATATGCAAAAAACACCGCACAACGGAGGCCAAATTTCAAAATGAAAGCAACAACTCCAAATTGCTGCTAAGGAATGTTTAGCAAACAACTTAAAGACGAAGCATAGGTATCAATCCTATCCTATTACTAAGGGACAAGCGATTCAAAAACAATAGAACACATCCCTAATCCCTTCGAGCAGGGTACATAGTCGAGCATTTACTCAAAATACAAACGGATTGCGAAACCTAATCTCAGTGGAAGCCGCAAGCAAAACATGTACATGATCCGTAAAGAAACTAAAAGCATTCGATCGCAAACTTAAAAATAGTGAATGGAAAGAAGGTAGAAAGAGATGAACAGAAAAGGAAGCGTACTTGATCGATGCCGGTAATCAGTGATCAGAGTGAAGCCAAACGGTGAGCGATTCGGAAGGGCGACGACTTCGAGCAACTGTGCTAGCTGCGATGCGAGAGTGCGAACAGCGAAATGGACGGAGGGGAGAGAGGTGAAATTGAGGGAATTGGGTCGTACGGGCCACGGGCAGTTGGGTCACTTATCGAGGGTAGTTTGGGAATTGAGCTGAGCTTGTTTAAATACTATTTTCATTAAATTACAAATTTAGCCATCCAACTTTCGCGATTGTGTTTATTTTATTTTTAATTTTAAAAAGTATCGAACCAATTTTTAAACATCCTTCAACTTTAAACAATATCTCATATTTTTAAAATTTTAATTTTGTGTCAAATATATTTCTAAATTTTTAAATTTAAATCCATTGGTATTTGTTCTATTCACATTTTCTACTATTTATGATTATTAGATACAAATTTTAAAATTTAGAGTTACAAAAAAAATGAATTTTATATATAATAAATCAATAGATTTTAAAATCTTCAAATATGTTACACATTTTAAAGTTTGAGTAATTAATCAATACAAAATTGAAATTTTACTTATTAGATATAAACGTTAAAGTTTTATGAATTAAATTTTAATTCAATCTATTTTTTTTAAAAAAAAGTTACATTATATGAAATAAGGTTATACTTTGAGTAGGTTTCAATTAGGTCATTCGACTTTTGAGAAGTTTTATTTAATTTTTAAATTTTATTTTAAATTTGTTAAACAAAAAGTCTAAAGAGATTTTTCGGTAATGGTAGATGAAACTTGGCATAGTAACGTATGTGTAAAAATTAAAAGACATACTTACATTATTTACAACATCATTCATATAAATAGACATGACAACTTATATATAAAAATTGATTTTGTGAATGATGTTTATAAATGATATCAATGATATATTTTGAGTTCAAATAAATTAGGACTTAGGTTATGATCTTGTATATATAAAAATTGATTTTGTGAATGATGTTTATAAATGATATCAATGATATATTTTGAGTTCAAATAAATTAGGACTTAGTTATGATCTTGTATATAGTTGAAATTGAGTGGTATATAATATCACACCCTCTCAAGCTACTGCCACAGTGCCACTATGATGGACCTATGCTTTGGCAAATTACATCAGAGCAAAATCAGAACCAGATTCTTATCCATTCGCAAACTCCCTCGAATAGCCACAACCACAACCTCACAAATCACCTCCTTTTCCATTTCATCCCCAACAGAGAGAAGAAAAATGGCAACTCTTCACTTTGTTCCGTCCGCTTTCTCTCCACCAAAACAAAAGCAGCAACCCACCAAGCTTTCCTCCGTCTTTAAGCTCAGACCCACAACCCAGTTAGCCTCACGGCGGCGCTTGGCGGTCCGGTCGTACAAAGTGGTGATCGAGCACGAGGGGAAAGCCACCGAGCTGGAGGTCGATGCCGATGAAAGCATATTGACCACTGCATTGGACAATGGCTTGGACATTCCTCACGATTGCAAGCTTGGAGTGTGCATGACTTGCCCTGCTCGCCTTATCAGCGGCGCCGTCGACCAAAGCGAAGGTATGCTGAGCGATGACGTTGTAGAGCGTGGCTATTCGCTTCTCTGTGTGGCTTATCCCCGCTCAGATTGCCATATAAAAACCATCCCCGAGGAGGAATTGTTGGCACTGCAATTAGCCACAGCTAATGACTGATTCTGAGTTATTTGTTGGGGTGTTTGTCTTTGGTTTTGGATCATTTTTGGTGATTTTGTAGATTCAATTCTGGTTTAGTTTAACTATATGGAAATCAATCGTTCTGGGATGTTGTCTCTCTTGGCTGTTGTTTGGTCATTTGGGTTTAATGATAATCTCTTGACTTGACTCCAGCCAGTGGTAGGGGATTGATTTGAGCTGTATAATGGAAATGAAGTCATTTGTCATTTGTCAAATGATGCATATTGTTGAAAAAATACAACCCATTTCTCCAATCAGAGTTTCCAGTTGTTGAAAGATGACACATACAGATAAGATTTTGATTCTGATAGACCAGAAATTGAAGTTCTTCAGATGAAATTAATGAAAAGCACTAAAGACTTTGTGCAGGGAACATTTTTTTTTTTCTTCCTTTTTTTGCAAAATATGTTTGTCTCAAATGGCAGGAAAAGAAGGGAGTTGAACAGAAAATTAGCTATTAAGTTGTTGAGTAAGTTACTTACATCAAAATGGTAACTTCATGATCTTCCAGCTTTCTTAGGTCTATTTTGCTGCTTGATCTTTACCTTCAGTTTAACTCCCTTATCATATCAATGATAGAATGAATGAAGCACAATTTTAAGCTTCTCTTTTATTTCCTCCTCTCGCCTTTTCTACCAAATTAAGGACATCATCAGGCAAAACTTCCTGAGCCAAAACATCCCCCACAGCCGCATAGACACAGGATTTCTTCCTCAAGTCAGGTCAGAAATCAGATTTCATATCCTTAGAAATTGAATGTGCCACAGCAATAGCAACCTTTCTTGCTAGTTGGTGAACAAAAAAAGGGGCCACCCGAGGCCTACGGTTGCTGAGGCCTGAATTGTAAAAAGCCTATCAGAACGAGCTCCCTAAGAACATGAAGCCACTTTAAAATCTTTAACAACGGAGGATCCGACCTTCACATCTATGTCAATACCGAATGTCCAGTACCAAAAAAACGCACGCAAAACAATCTGTAGTGAAGAATCGACCCATTGGAGCATATCATCAAACAATTGGTGTGCAATGATTGATACAGCAAAGTTGAACTACATTTAACTCCGGGCAATTGAAATTCACATGAGATTGAAACTTGTAGATGTCTTTGTACTTGGGGAGGCTTGGGGCATTGTGTTAGGGTTTAGAAGGTTTTGAAGTTCTAAACCCAGCGTTTGGGCCACACGACCACATGATTTTGAACTGTAAATATGGTGGTTTGAAATTTCAACACGCCTATTCTCATGTTTGCTTCTCTCATGTGCCATTCTCATATTTTCATTCGAAACACTAAGGGGTTGTTTTTGAGGCGCATGAGTTGAATCAAGCGCGAAGGGTTTATCGAGGAATCAAGCTCGAGAAATCGAAAAGCGTGTTTGGGGTCAGTGTTGAAAAGCTCCGAAAATAGAAAAAGCGTGTTTGAGTGCAGTGTTCGAGCTCTGAAATCAGAGATCGTGTGTGTTTTAGGTGTGATTTTCTAAACTTTATGTTTGGTTCAGTTTTGTTTCACCTTTTTTCTTTTAGCTATTTTATTGCTTTCAAATTTTTGTAATTGATCTTATATGAATTGTAGAAGTTAATGTCTAACCTGATCAATTTTTTAAGTAACTTGTCCATAAAGCTTTCAATTTAGATAGTTATTGAGGAATAAAAAAAAGAGTTTTAAACCTTTAGAACAATTTTTAGCATTTAGACCCAACTCAACTATTCGGGTTACAAATATCTTCAACCCAAACAACCCTAATTAAGTGATGAACCCAAATCTAACCCAACCATGAGACATTTGGGTTGGGTTAGTGTAGGTTGATACGTAATATAAATATATATATATTTTGAATTAAGATTAAATTAAGATTAGAAACTTAATTTTAATTTATATTATGAATTTTTACCTTCCAAAAAACTCTAAAACTTATTTTAGAAAGTTATTGAAGATTAAATCATCTAAAAATAATTATAAAATTAAATAAATATATGTACATATAGTTGTAATATAAGTAAAAAAAATATTTTTCTAAAATTAATAGGAAGTTTGGGTTGGTTCGGTCTTAGGTTCAACCCAAACTCATTTTTCGTGAGCCCCACGAACCAATCCAACTCATAAAGTTTTTTTTTAACCTAACGAATTGGGTTGGGTTGATCGGATTTTTCGGGTCATCAGGTTTTTTGAACACCCCTACCACAAGTTTACACATACAGATACATCATCCAAAAATGTTGCAACTAACATGAAACAAAAGAACATAAAATGCCGAAAGAAAAAAAATTATTTCATTTTTTCTAACTTTTAAAAAAGAAATTACAAAATTGAGTCATATGAGTGTATATTAAAAAAAATACCAAGTTGTTTTTTTTTTTAATAAAAAATTTCACAAAATTCAAAGGTGTTGAGAGCAGCATAAAATATTGTTTATTAGCCATTTTTTAGTTTTATTTTAACATTTTAAAAAATTGACTAGATTGTCAGATTGTTGGAGTGGTCGAGTTGATGAGGTGGTGGGATTGTCGAGGTGGTCGTTGGATTTTTGGTTGTCGGTGATCATCGGGTCGTCGGAGTTGTTGTTGAGAATGTCGTTAAGGAGCCCATCAGTGGTGGCTAGTCGCCGATGTGGTCGTCAGAGTTTTCGTTGTATGTGATCGTCGGGGTTGTCACTGGAGTTGAGTTGTTGTCGAAGTGATGGCTGAAAAATGGTAACGACAAATGAAAGAGGAAATGGGAATCTAAGGGGTCGCAAGAGGTAACCGTCAACGGTGGTTGAGTCCCTAGTGTGATCGTTGTAGTTGTAGTTGTCGTTGTCGGGTGGTCGTTGGAGTTGTCATTGGAGTTATTATCGAAGCGGTCACCGATAATGAAAAACGACAAATTGAAGAGGAAATGGAAAATCAAGTGTTTTTCGGAGGCAGTCGTCAGCGGTAGTCGAGTCGCTGGTGTGGTCGTCGGAGTTATCGTTGTCGATGGTGTCAGGTGGTCACCGGAGTTGTTTGCCAAAGTGGTTGTCGGAACGGTCTTCGGAGTTGTCGTTGTCGGTAGTTGTTGAGTGGTTTTCGGAGTTGTCATCGGAGTTGTTGCGAAAGTGGTCGTCGGTGCGGTCGTCGGAATTATCGTTGTTGATGGTCGTCGGAGTTTTTACCGGAGTTGTCAAAGTAGTCGACAAATGGATGAGAAAAATATGGAACAGATTCCATGAGATTGCACTGTTGTAACCCATGGGGTTGTACTGTTGTAACCCATGGGAATGAGTTTCAAAACCAAGGATTTGGAACACCTTGCTCCAAACATAGGTTTGGATTCCAAATCCAAACTCATCCAAATCCAAACCCATGGGCCAAACACACCCTATTGTCGATCGACTCTCCTGTCCTTCTTTCTATCTCTCTTGATTTCTCTCCACAATCGGCTTGCCGACCAACTCTCCTTCAACTCTCTCGATTTTTACATCCGTGTGCTTCCCTCGTCGCCAATCGACTCTACATCTCTCTGATTTCTCTCCACCATCTACTTCCCTCATCATCGACCGCATGCTCCTCTAGCTCTTTCAATTTCTCTCTTTAAGATCTTGTTTGTCCCTATTCGAACTCGTTTTTCCCTCGCTCTTCTCTTATTTCAACTTCTTATCCTCTTCCATTTTTTTATACTTCAAGGGAAACTCAAATTTGACACCTCATTTACTTGTCTCTTAAGACACTTATCCATTCTAAATATCATCTATGATGTAAAATATATATAAAAAATGGTATAGATTAAACTTATGATAAATAATTTATATATAAAAAAAGTAAAAATGAAAAAATAAATAGATAAAAGATAGTTTCAAAGAAATATAAATGATTGAGTTTTCCTTGAAGTATAAGTTCTTTTTTTTTTTTGAAAAAAATATATTTTGTTGTTGGTAATGGTAATGAATGTTTGCATTTGTGGCAACCAATTTCTCATTCTTATACTAATAAAAAAGTTCATTCGAAAGTCCCAAAAAAAACCAATTTACACGAAGGATTGTACAGCTAACCAAAAATTGCCACTAGAAACTAAGGAAAGGAAAAAAAAATTACCCAAGTAGAAAACGAAAAAAGGAAAAAAAAATACAAAACTCAAAATTTAAAACACTACACTTCAAACACTGTTTTTTGGTTTACAAAGCTATACTCTTTTATAATTTTCAGGCCTTAAAATATTGCACCCCAAACATTATTTGTTTTAGACCATGACTTTCAAATCCCCCACTCAAGAATTCCTATTTCAAGGGTTCTTATTCCGAAACAATACTTCACCCCCTAAATTGGTCACTTTTAAAGTTTAAAATTGGTCCACATTGTTATTTTATTGTTAACTATTCTAAAAAATTTAGTCTCCATTAGCCTTCATTTTATAAATTTTTGAAATATGTTCACTGTCGTTTCTTATAAGAAAATTATTGATTAAAATATCATTTTGGTTCATGTAGTTTGAGTTTTGTTCTATTATGATCTATATTTTCAAATGTCCAATTTTAGTGTTTGTACTCTCAATAAAACTTAAAATGGATCCATATGATAAGTTTGAAGTTAATTTTTATAAAAATTGGTTAAATAATAATAATAATTTTAATACAAGAAAAACTTACTTCCCAAATTTATAGATGAAAGCTAATAGATACTAATTTTTTAAAAGAAAAATTAACAATAAACTAGTAGTACAACTAATTTTAAACTTTATTGGAAGTATATAACTAAAATTGGTGATAGTTGTTAACGCAGAAGCCACGCAATCGAAGTAATAAGGGAATATCTTAGTTATCGTCTCTCAAGGAAAAGAGTAACAAGAATTTCACTAGACAAAGTTGTTGGAAGAATTACAAGTTGGAAAATAAAATGCAAAAATGATTTTGTGGGTAGAGGTTATAAAGTGTTAAAGCTGAACTTAACAAAATGCAAAATCAGGTTGTTGGAGGGAAATTGTGTTATGCAAGTTGCAAAGTTTAATGTGCAGAATCTAGTAAAAGCAAAAATTGCAAACCTCTCTAAAATTGCATAATGCAAGTAGCAATTCAACAAGAATAGGTTGTACTATAACAAGTACGAAATGAATGAAATAAATACTTGTAAACTACTAAATAGAAATGACGGGGGCTCAAGAATTATCCTTACCCTAATTTAAAAATTTAGATCCAAGAATTTAATGTCCCCCTCGTTTGCATTCAACTGGACCTAATTCTTACAACTCCTATTTGCCTAAACATTAGGTGTTAGGAGGCTAAGTAGGAAACATACATGTCTCCAATCCATTTTTCCTTAGATTATGTTGGCCCAATAAAATTTATTTAGGTTGGAGCCTTTGATCCCTATGTCTAGGATAAAGAGAAGTTTAGGTCTAAACTTTGTCTCCAATGCTTATGTAAGATCCGCTCGTTTCTAACTCTGTCGGTATTATATTCAAGTTTTGATTGAGATCCTAGGTGATCAAGTTAGGATTTCAATAGTGTTAAATCAACACAAGTAATTGCAATTGACGTGCAAGTTTGGGTTAGTTATTTAGGCTAGATTCACATCTTAGGGCATTCAAATTCTTGAACCCCAAGTGTGTTTAGCTCATGTTTGTTTTAATAAAAAAAAACACACAACTAATTCTAAAATTTGGTACCATAGTGAAAAGTGAGATAACAACTCAAACTTGTTGATTTCAAAAAAGTAAAACAACATCTACATTAGTTGCACAAACAAAGAAAGTCACCCTCCTTATGACCTTACTAAGGACTCTTGTTAATGAAGAAGAAAATAAATTAAAGAAAACTAACAGAGCAACCAATAAGAAAAAGAAGAAAAAAAAATAGAGCTTCCATTGTAAAAACCCACGAAAAGAGATGTTTTAATCTCCTCTCTTTCTATTGCTTGCTGTAAAAAAAATGATACGTCTAAAGAAAAAACAAAGAAGAAATTAGATCAGAAAGAAAAAAAAAGTTGCATAAAAAAAACAGTGGAAGAAGAAAAAAAAAATCCACGACAAGGAATTAAACAAAAATGCTCCAATTCTCCCCAAATCACAGTTTCGAAATGATTTTTTCCTTTTTTGTTTGGTATGCCCATAAATGCAAGTTGTATGGTTATTTGTCTGATTTTTTTATTGTTTTTTTTGAATATGCATTGTTTCCAAGTTTGCAAATTGCATTGTAATTTATGTGATTTTGCATTTTTCCTTGATTCTTACACACAAAAATAAGTCATTATGATTTTTCATTCTAATTGCTTTTATTTTTCTTTCTTTCTCCACTTCAAGATATTTTAACTTATTTTCCAACAATCTAAAGATATAATGAGAATATTGTAAATTGGACGTTAAATAAGTCTTTATACTAAGGCTTATCAATTGGACATTTGAAAGTATAGAGACCAAAATAAAAAAAAGCCCAAAGTACAAGGTGATATTTTAACCAAATTATTATTATTATTTAACTAATGTCAATTAAAATTGACCAATTTTAAGTTTTACGGAAGGAAAATTGTAATGGCTAGCAAAATATGGATTCTTATTTGCAAATATAACATTTTTTTTTTATAAAAAAATTTGCAAATATAGCAAAATTTTCAAATAACGTTTTCTAATTTCCATTTTACCCTTGATTGAAACATTATAGACTTTTATCACTGTTTAGAATCTATCGATGATAGATTTCCATCTCTGATAGACTCTTATAACAGTTAGAACTCTATTAGAATAATTGAAGTTATCCTAATAGACACTTATCACAGTTAGGATTGAGTTTATTAGTGACAAACTTTTATCACTAATAAATTTTTTTCACAGTTAGAAGTTTATGAGTGATTGGAATGTGGTATAATTCACTTTTGAAACAAGACTTTAGGCTGATAGACTTTTTATCATAGTTAGGATTCTATTAGTGATAGACTTCTATAATTGACATTTAGGATTCTACCAGTGACAAACTTATATCACTGATAGACTCTTATCACAGTTAAAAGTTTACTAGTAATAGAGTGTGATAGAATGCAATACATGAAGCAGACTGATTAGATTTTTATCAATGTTCTTCTACTACTAATAGACTCTTATCATAATTTGAAGTCTATCAATGATAGACTCCAATAAACTATAAAATTGAAGTAAGACTTGAAGTAGTGATACAATCATAGTTAGGAGTCTATGAGTGATATACTTCTATTAGTGAATAATCTTATCATAGTGATACATTAAATAAATATCTTAGTGATAGACTTCAATTACACGACCTAGCTTATTCAATGATGAAAATTAATCTATATTAACTCTAGTTGATTCAAGATTCAAAATTGTAGTAATTTAGATAATCGTAGCAATTAGCATATATGCTCCTATCACTGATAAACTTCAATCATGCACTACAATGATAGAAGTCTATATGTAATGAACTTCAAAAAAAAAAAAAAAAAGAGAAACAACACATATAAAAATCTATCAGTGATATTGATAACCTTATATCACTGATAGACTTCTTTCACAAGATGGTGATTGAAATCTATTAGTGATAGACTCCAATCAATATAGAAAAAGTTGAACATTAGACATTGATTAACCTTAAGATTTTTAGTCGATCGGCTAAACGTTGGACAAACGAAGAAGAAATCACAAAAAATTACAAAAAACAAAGATAGTTGAAGAAATGAAGGAAGATGAATCACATTTTTTATTTGGGCTAAAGACACCTATGCATGGACTTTTTAGTAATTTAATTGAAAATTTGACATATATGCAAATAGTTTAACAATTTATTATATTTGTAATATTTTAGGTTCATTTTGTTATTTGTTCAATTGTCTCTTTATTAAAAGTATAATAGCTGAAATGAATATTTAAGAGTTTATGGACTAAATTGAAACTAAAGTATATGACTTGTATTTTAACCTAAATAAAAACGTGAAATAATGAATATTAATTAATATTTTAGTATCAAGTATTAGTTTATGATTTATTATTAAATTCAGATCTAGAGAATAAGTAATTTTTGTCGGATTGCAGAAAGTATTTTCACAAGATTTTATTCCAGTACAGTCCGCGACCACTTCAAAGCCGTCACCCACATGTAGATGCAGGGGAAATAATAAAATACTACATGTAAAATAATAATAATGAGAAGAAAGTTAAAATATTATTCGGATATATCAAATTTTAGTCTCTGTTTTTAATAAAATTTAAGATTGATCTCTATTATTAATTTTTTTCTTAAGAAAATAGTCTTTATTAATCTTCATTTTATAATTTTTAGAAGTATGTTCCTATAGTGTTGTATCTTGTATTTAAATTATTATTATTCAGTTTGATAAAAATTAATTTCAAACTTATCATATGAACGGTCAAAGAGCATAACTTAATCGATATTAAGTATAAAATTATGACTAAAAGGTCATGAGTTCGAATTCACTACTTTTATTAAACTAAAAAAATCTTATGGATCAATTTTAAGCTTTATAACTCAAATGATATTTCAATTTAATAAATATTGATTTTTTACATTGAATTAGTTAAAATGTTTTATTTTAAAATCAAACTTGTATAGAATTTTTTTTTTTTTCTTTTTGAGTTCATCTATATAAAAAGTAAAATTTTGAATATCTAATATTTTAATAGAAAGTAGAATATTATAATCAATTGAAATATGTTCATATTAATAATTTCAATCATTATTAATCATCAAACTTGACATAAAATTCACACATACGAATGTGGTTTCAAAACTCAAATCCTAAAATGATAGGAGACAACTAACAAACCTATAGTTAGCTAGCTGACATTAGCTATTTATTGTTAATCAAGTTGTTATCTATGCTTATATAAACTAGAAAGATTGTAAATAATAAGTGTGAAATTTGATGAATAAAGAATCATTTCCACCGTACTTTTTTGGTTCTCTTGATATGGTATCAAAGTCAGGTTGTCGTTAGTAGGAGAGCACGATAGAGGGTCATCATGTTTTAGAATGACAAATGAGTAAAGGAAGGTTTGTGATGACTCCCTATCCACTGCAACTACTTGGTATGGGAAGACATTCTTAAGGAACTGTACATCTCGAGATAGAAAGACCTGTTGGCGTGTTATGTCATATAATTTGTATCCTTTGACTCCAGCAAGATAGCTAATGAAGACACATGGTCGTGCCCTTGGATCAAACTTCGTGAGATGGGCAGAGAGCGTAGATGCATAAGCTAGGCAACCAAAAATCCTTAAGGAAGAGTAGTAAAGTCTTGGCCATGAAGTACACGAAATGGGGACTGATCATGAAGCAAACGCATAGGGGACCGATTTATCAGGTATGTAGCGGTCGTGACACAATCACCCCAAAATTTCAAGGGGACTTTGGACAGGAACAAGAAAGCACGAGCCACATCGAGGAGATGTTGGTGATGGAGATCTGATCTCCTTGAGCAGCGGAAACGTGTTTGGGATCGTAATTGCTTGATTGTTTTCATTGAACCAAAAACCAGTACATTGATAAATAAAACAGAACAAGCATGAAATTCTAATCCTATTAGACATGGATTGTAGCAAACATGCAAACATGTGTTTAACAATTAAACTAAAGGGAAGAAGAAGAAATACCTTTGTAGTTTCAAATTCTCCAACACAACAACTCCTTGCTCCAAAAGAAAACAACAACACAAAAACTTCAAAAGTTCTTTGTTTTTCTCTGTGAAACAACACCACCACTTGGATCACCTCCTATATCTCTGAGTTCTACTTAGATCCTCCTTTGTTGGAACCTTTGTGGGAAGGATTCCAACAATTGGAAAAAATTGGGAATTCTAGAGATTGAGAGAGAGAGAATTTCTTCTGTGAGTTTCAATCTAATTGATCGATCAAACCAAAACAACTTCACCTCTCTCCAGGAGAAGTTAAACCCAACAAATGTATCAAAAGGGAGTTGGGAGAGAGGGGGAACGTGTCTTTCTTGACACGTTCCTTATTTAATTTAATCACATTAATTAAATAATCAAAATATAAATTAAATATCTTATATTTAATTTACATTAAAACACATTTAATAAATTGTCCCTCTATCCTATAGTTTAATGCACATTTAATGTACATTAAATTTAACCTATAGTTTTCAAATATGAATCACATTCACATTTGAATTTAATATTTGAACTCTTTCAAATATTTAATTCTCTCATGCAATTTAATATGAATCACATTCACATTCAATTTATAATATATAGTTCCAAAACTAGATATTATATCGTATCAATATACATTAAATATATTCCCTAATGAATTTGAACATTTCAAATTCAAATGATCTAAGAACCCTTTACGAGCTAGAAGGTAGACCTAATGGACCTACAAATCAGAAGCTCCAACGATACGAGATTGCTCGGTTAATCTCATTAACCTCCCAATCAACATTCGTTAATTGCGGGAACAATCCACTAAAGTCCCACAGCTGCACTCTTCTCACTGCAGATATATTTTTGTGTCCATGGATATTGACCAATAACAGCAAGTCAATCCTTCACGAATGTTCGTAACATTACCTGGGTCAAATTACCGTTTTACCCCTAGGTTACATCTTGTGCCTTAAGTACCAACGCTCCTCTAATGAACAATTTGTTTGTGGTCCTACCAACAAACAGAGTCCTTCTCGGGCCAATGAGAGGGTTGGGCCCTTTGTTCAAGTCCCGGAGTCACCACTTAAGGGAACATTCCTATACTTACCCTAGTAGGTGGGAAGGAGTGAATTCCATCTTGCTAAGTTAAGTTCCCAACCGCTCACTCGGTCTTGTCCCCAAGAAGGTAGGCATATTGAGTCGACAAATCTGGCCACTCTCACCCATACTAGTCAAAGGACAATCCCTCGCAAACAGGAGTTCGTAACCTGCTCAAGATTGAAATCAAGTTGCCTAGGTCATCCTAGTGAAATAGAAACCTAACTAGTCAGCGGAGTTATAGGCTAGAGATTACTATTTCATGAGTCTGATCTTATGTAATCTCATTACATAGGATATCCCCACTCACATGTCATCTACATGAACACGTTAGGATCACGGTGTTTGTATCAAATACAAAGTGGGCCACATCCATAGTTTTACAGGGTAAGGTACCCAAACCTTATCCCACAACTATAGACCTTTTTGATCGTATCTCGAACCGAGATCCTTTTTATGTACATTACATTGATTAAAGATTCATTTAACAATCTTGGATGTTTAGTTTATTGGATTTAGGGTTTAAATAAAGGCAAACTCGTAGATAACGAACAATAACACTTTATTACATTAATTAGAACATAATTACAAACTACGAGTTTTAGGGCACAAATCCCAACAGTGCTTCCATTCGACCACATAATTCTGTTGAGGTGTATCTACACACGTGAACTGATGTAAAGTTCTTAATGATTCAAAAATTCAAAGAAACCGTAATTGCAGGGTAGTGAGATCAGAAACACTTGATGGTTTTGGAAAACTGAGTTTGCACCATAGGAAAAACTTAGGAATGAAATGTAGTGCATCACTTTTGTTCTTCATGAAATGGACCCACGTAAACCGTGATTTATCATCAACTAGAGTAAGAAAGTATGTATGCCTTTCATATGTAGGGGCACGAAAAGGACCCCAAACGTCACAGTGTATTAGATCAAAAGTATGGGCAAATACATGATTATTAAAAGGGGAGGGTGATCTCTTCTGTTTTGCTAAGGGGCATACATGACATACATGGTCTTTTGATATTTCAGAAAGCTGTAAAGTATCTTTAACGTATGAAGACGAGAAAGAGAGAGACGACCCAACCTTTTATGCCAAATGTTGGAAGAAAGAGCCACCCGAGTATGAAGAACAACACCACTTTGTAAGCCTTTCGTTGTGTGAAACAGGTATAAACCATCGACTTTCTCAACCTTGTCAATCCTCTTCAAGTGTGATTTGTCCTGATATGACATGAATTGCCATCAAAATTAACAGAGTACTGATGATCTTGAAGGAGGGCACTGATTGGCATCAAATTATACGAGAACTGTAGAATGTATAACATAATTTTCAGCAACAGACTATCCGAGACATGAACATCCCCAACATAGGTAACAATGGATCGTGATTGATTAGGTAAAATAACTGACGTCCCAGAAACGTTTCGCATATTGATGAAGAGAGATGAATCAAAACAGATGTGACTAGATGCTTCCGAATCAACTATTCCATACATTCTCATGCTTTGTTTTGGATATCAATGAAATAAGGAAGAAAGTACCTGTAACATGAGAGTTCGAGGGAACTAGTTTGTCATCTGTTGAGTGTCCACTGTCTAGATGTGTCTGAAGGAGGTTCATCAGTTATAAGCATTGATTTGTACTCAGGCTAGCAAAGAAGGCGGATTGCGTATGTTTTTGAATTACTGTTATCAAATCAAACGATTCTTGAATCACTATTGTTGTTCCTCCGGTATCCAAGGGTAGCCGTGTAGTTTGTAACAACGATCTACCACATGCCCTTTGATGCCACAGTGGGAACAAATTGGTTGCTTGCCCTGTCCATCTCTTCTGCGCGACTTTTCATTCGAACTTCGTTTTGAATTATCCACGGGCGCTACAAAGAGCCAATGTCTCAAAGGGAACAATCACTCCAGCAGTGCGCTGTAACTCTTCTTGTATGGCAAGCGAAAAGACTTTGTTCATCGGAGGTAGAGGATCCATGATCAAGATCTGAGCGCGCAAGGACGAGTAGGACTCATTTAAGCCTATTAGGAAAGTCATAACATATTAAGAATTCAGGTATTCGATTACCGTCTTTAGTCCTCCACATGTACAGTCCCCGATTGGTTGAAATTCAACTAATTCTTGCCATATGGTGGTGATTTCCGTGTAGTAGTCTTCGATTGACATAGTTTCTTGGACGGTTGAAGCCAGTTGCTTTCAAAGTTGAAAGATCCGAGGGTCGTTCGTCTATCGGTAGCGTTCTTTGAGTTCATCCCATAAATCTTTTGCACAAACAACCAGTGTACATAAGACTCACCGCAATGTGCTTGGAGATGGAATTAAGTATCCAAGAGGTGACTATGTCGTTGTTATTATATGCCAAGATCCAAATCCTATGTCTAACCAATTTTAGACAAGTTTGAGGTGTTTATAACAAGTTTAGAAGCGATTTTATTACAAATTATGGGCTGGACTAGAGATGTCCACGGGGCGGGGCGGGGCCGGGGAATGACTTACCGTCCCCGTCCCCGCATCCCATTTCATTCCCCATCCCCGTGAAATTCCCCATTTAATTTTGCGGGGAACGGGGCGGGGATTCCCCGTTTAGCATTTTTCTTTTTCTAAATTTTATTACATAATTCTTTTTTTTTAAAAAAAAATTTATTTAAATGACTAATTACTAATTGAAAATTTTTATTTAAGAGACATTTTTTTTCAATTTTCTTAAAAAAGTAAAATGAGATTTAATAAAAATTTAGAATTATGGTTTATTCTTTATTGTATATACATAAATATATATATTTAAATAATAATAATATATCGGGGCGGGGACGGGGAGCGGGGTGGGGGTCGGGGTCGGGGTCGGGGAATACATTCCCCGTCCCCGTCCCCGTTTAGCTAACGGGGAAAAAATCCTCCCCGCTCCCTTCCCCATTCCCCGCCTAAACGGGGATTCCCCGTTAGAGGCGGGTCCCATGGCCCGCCGCCATGAGGAAAATGGACATCCCTAGGCTGGATGGACAGAATGTAATTAAATGTAGAAAGAAAGCGAAGAAAGAACAATCAGAGAACACCAATATTTATAGTGGTTGGTCATAAAAACGACTACTCCACTTGCAAAGGTGTTTTAAGCTTTTGCTAGAGCAGTTTATTAGAGATATACTGGAGTATACAGAGAACTACTTACAGTAGGATATCTAAAGATACATTTAACATTTAGGATTTAACAAGATTCCAAGATTTATGCCCAAAAGGAGACTACAACCAATCTTTATTCCAGTTGAGAGTCTAACAACCTTTAGGATTAAATCTTGAATCTAAACTAAAAAGAAAGAGAAAGGAGAGATACAACATTTTGAGAGGATCTTCATAAACAAAGGTTGAAAGAAGGTTGAGTCTCACGCTTCTTGTACAACAACCAAGCCGAACGATCAACTGCAGGCAACTCCACAGCAGCGATCACCTCCTCTCATGAATTGCAACCCACGGTGAGCGCATGATTTTGGCTATAAGGACGGAGCTCCTCGATATCTTTCTCACGGTGAAAAACCATGGTATTTTCCAGATTTCCCTCTCTCTCTGTCGAAGAAACCCTGTTTTTGACCTCTATCGAGCCTCAACCCTTTCTTTCTCTCTCGAGCCTCCAACCCTTAAATAAGAATAAACCCTAATCTTAATAATAGACCCAATACACACTTTTTCTTCCTTTTTCCCCTTCTTTCACTTAAGGCCCATACACACCCTTTTATAATAACAAAAAGGAAACAAATGAGTTTAGGTAATAGGAGATCAAGAAAGGTAAATTTGGGCTCTCCAACTTTGGGCCCAACCTTAACAATGGGTCTTTAAACTTAAGAGCTAAAACAAAGGTCCAAACCATTTTAGATTAACTTAAAAAACATTAATCTAAAATTAATTAGTTTATGATAAGTTGAAACCAAAAATATAACAGTTGCACTGCCAGACAACAAGAAGACTTTCTTGGCTTTCATCTGGCTTTGTGACTTTTCCATTGATGAACCCTATATTATTTTTTCTTGAGAGCACTATGAGCATCGATTTGCTCCTAGATATGTAGTTGCTTGCTCCGATAAGCGATTCAGAGACCAGCGATGTGGTCGGGACCGCCGAATGATGGAAGAGGTATGGGTTCAATTGGGCTTCGAGTGTGACTGAATCGAAGGAAGAAGACGACAAGGAGCTTCTTGCCATGGCAAAGAGAACAGAGTGTCTTGGAAACATGAAGAAAAAGGATTCCAAGAATTGAGAAAACGGATGTAAAAAGAGTGGTTAGCCACGTGTCAAAAACTATTCTCTGATACCATATCAAGATTGACACTCTAACCAGAAAAGTACTGTGGAAATGATTCTTTATTCATCAAACTTTCACACTTATTATTTACAATCTTTCTAGTTTATATAAACAGAGATAACAACTTGATTAACAATAAATAGCTAATGCCACCTAACTAACTATAGGTTTGTTATATCAAGAGTGACACTCTAACCAGAAAAGTACGGTGGAAATGATTCTTTATTCATCAAACTTGCACCCTTATTATTTACAATCTTTCTAGTTTATATAAGCAAAGATAACAACTCGATTAACAATAAATAGCTAATGTCAGCTAACTAACTATAGGTTTGTTATTGAATTAAAAACAATAACATTAAAAATAAATAAATAAATGTGAAAATCCATACTTTTTGTTCACAATA
This sequence comes from Trichosanthes cucumerina, assembly GCA_036507285.1. Taxonomy (NCBI): domain Eukaryota; kingdom Viridiplantae; phylum Streptophyta; class Magnoliopsida; order Cucurbitales; family Cucurbitaceae; genus Trichosanthes; species Trichosanthes cucumerina. Next base: position 7,017,063 of record CM071844.1, read on the forward strand.
TTTCTAAGAGGTTGTTTGATAATGATAGTTGTTTTTAAAAACGTATATTACTTTTTTGAAAAGACAAAAATAAGAGCATGTTTTCTTACCCCACGTTGAATAAAACAAAAATGCCAACATCAATCTAGCTCAACCTAACTCAAGTGATATAAATCATGTAACATCCACCAAAAATGTCAAGTTTCTATATCTTACCCCACCTTGAAAAAAACAACCATAATAATAAAACTACAATTATTTTAAACGATAAAACTTTCCACAAATAATTTTCAGTAAATCTCATTCTAAAAAATACAATTATTTATTACATCATTCTCCTAAATTGATCAAATTCATTTTTGTTTTTCTTGAAAAGAGAAAAACCAATGTAAAAATTCCCAAAAGAAATCAAATTGTATACTTAGAAAAAGAAAAGAAAAGAAAAGTATGGACAAAAACAAAATTGCAATATTTGCGTCGGTGGAGCGTTTTGATTGGCCATTAAGTCCCAGATTTATTCCAAATTCCAACCTGTGTTATGTAAAATAAATAAACAAATAAATAATAATAAATAAAATAAAATAAAATCACTCCTCTGTGCTCGAGGCCATACTCTACTTTTCTTCTTTCTTCTACGTTGCTCTGGCGGGCTCCTTCTCTGTAAGCAAAAATGGAAGCTAACACCGTCGATTCAGACAGTAGACCGACGATCATGATCACCAACGACGACGGAATCGATGCGCCCGGTCTTCGTGCTCTGGTTCGCGTCCTCGTCTCCACTCGGTTTTACAATGTTCAAGTCTGCGCGCCTGATTCGTACGCTTCTTCTCCTTCTTGCCCTCTCGCTTTCTTCTTTTTCCAATTTTCGAGGGTGTTTGTTTGAAGCTTATGATCGTAATCTCCGTAACAGGCTCGTGTGTTTTAGTTGGTGAAACTTTGTTCGTTCGTCTCTTGTGTTTGGTGCCTGACTTGTCTGATTGTCAGTGGATTTGGGGTTCTTGTTTTTTCATTTTGCAAGTGGTTATGCTAACTTCTTTCCTTTAGAATCTTGATGGCCATTGGATCGGGTGGATTGAGATATAAGGAACTGCTTGTCGATAGTTTTCCTACTTTTTAATCAACATGATAGGATTGGGCTATAGATCGTAAGATATTAGCTATAACGACTAGCTTCCGTTTGTTTTATTAAATAATCTATATGAATTTATATATACATTTGATATTGTGGGGTTGTTTTTGAATTATACAGGGAAAAGTCAGCTGTTAGCCAGTCTATTACTTGGCGTCATCCTATTTCCGTTAAGAGAGTGTCTATTGATGGAACCACTTCTTATGCTGTTTCCGGTCTGTTTTTCATTCTCTCTCATTTGAAATCTCTACCTTTCTTTTCGTTTTAATTTGTACACACTGCAGATTTTGTGGTGCCTTTGAGACTTTAGTTCTAGGAGTTGGTCGGAAGAAACGAAGAATGTATTTGGAAATTGATGATGAATGAATTCAATTGCTGGTATGAGATTTAACTCTCTCCTCAACTTGCAGGCCACAAGGGATGTTGACATCCTCGTTTTGCAATGCCTTCTTTCTTACAAGAAACTTAAATAGATTGATTGTAAAATTCTTAGCTATTCTACCTTACTTGAAAATGTTTACTAGATTACATGGGGTTCCATCTCAAAATTAATTAGTTATGAGAGGATTTTTCCAATGTTGGATCCTCAACATGTTCCCTCAAGATGGTGTCTCTTTGGATTTTTCATTTTTGGATCGGATCTCAATTTTAATTTTTTTGGACCGAGTACCGTTTGGGGTTTTTATGGGGCTCTGATACTATATTAGATTACATGGGGTTCCATCTCAAAACCCAAGGTGGGATCCTCAACCATGTTTGGTTTGTTGGAGCCGGAGGTTTTAGGAAATTTCTACTTTCTTATGTTCTTCGTATTAGCCAACAATGTTAGTGCTCATAACAATGCTATGAAGCTATAGTAGTATGATACAGTGATGGAGGGTTGAAACATATGCAATAATTAAGCTCAAATGGGGCCTTACCATATATAAGGACCATTCATTTAAATTAAGATATTGGTTCTAGTCCAATCTCCAATTACAAATCTCTTCATCCAATAATTATTTAACGCATATTTACTTTTACTGAATGAATTTAACTTGAAGCTTTGGGTTTGTTATGAAAAAGACCAATCTTCCCTGCACTCTCTCCCTTCTGATATTCCAGTGACTTGACAAGGTTTTAAGCTTTTGTGCTTCTGCAGGAACTCCAGCCGATTGTACTTCTTTGGGAATATCCAAAGCTCTCTTTCCTTCGATTCCTGATCTGGTAGTTCTTTGTCCCTTTAATGCATGGTTTGGCTGTTGTATATTTTCATATCGAGCTATTTGTGCTTTATTCACTTTAATATACTTGACAATGTGGATAATCTGACAAGAAGTTAGGATTATAATGACACAAGAAATGCCATTTCTCCACCCGGATGTGTATCTGTAATTGTAAATGTGGATTATTTAGTCAAAGAACTACTTTATGTTGGACGGTAACACATCTTGCAATGTTATCACTAATGAAGTTGGTGCATGCAAGTTGAAATTTGTTTAGTTCTTCCTGCCTATTTATGTATTGTACTTTTAATTGCAGGTAGTCAGTGGCATAAACATGGGTAGCAACTGCGGTTTTCATGTGTTAGTGACAAATCTTGACAAACTTCCCCTTGCATAGAACTATTTTGACAGTTCAGCTATCAATGATATTGAAGCATCAAATATGTATTCAGCATGCATGTTTAGATGCCCATACTGTTGGCAAGAAAAGTTTGCACTTAAAGTATCAACTCACAAGTCATTAGAGCTCTCATAATTATTTGACTAATGAGTAAAATGTGCTCTTAAATAGAATAGTGAATAGATTAACCCTTTTGCTACAAACACATTGAAGCACCTGGACATATTAATTCCCAAAGCTTTGCGACAAAATAGACTAATAAATATTTTTCCCTGTAGCTGTTTTGGTTATATAAGTAGGTACCAGTCAATATTATTTGATCAATATAGAGAGTTCTCTCCATGGTTAGAAAGGATTCCGTAACTTTACTGATGCAGTGTTTCATTTAAACTACAGCGTGTATTCTGGGACCGTAGCTGGTGCTCGAGAAGCCTTTTTGAATGGCATTCCTTCTGTTTCTTTATCTTACGAGTGGTATGTATAAAGATTTCCTTTATTGCTAGACTTAATCATTTAATTATTACGTAATATCTATTGAGACAGGTTCCCTTTCTTTTTTTTTAAAGAAAAAAAGGTTTCGAAGTGTAGAGCAGTAGATGGCCTGTCATCTTGGTTGAAAGTTTTGCCAATCATCTTAATTATCAGTCTAAGTATATGTCATTAATATAGGTATTATTATTAGTCTGTCCTCATTTGACTTTTCTTGTTATGGAGCTTCAGGGTTGGAGGTAGGAGCAATATAGAAGACTACACGCTTTCTGCTGAGGCTTGCTTGCCCATTATAAATGCAATGTTAGCTGACGTCAAGGGTCAGACTTTTCCACCAAGTTGTTTCTTGAATATTGATTTTCCAACAGATATGGCTAATCATAAGGTAACATACTATAACACCTAGTGAATATCTTGCCATTTCGTATTGAGTTATGCTGCAGAAAGTATTATGTTGACTGCTTATTGTACTTCCATATTATGAAAGAGTTCGTTAGCAGTAACACTTGTGGATGTTTTTTTTTCTTGGGCATTATTTAGGGGTATAAGTTAACCAAGCAAGGTCGGTGCATGTACAAAATGGGTTGGAGAAGAGTCACTTCTGACTCTCAAGGAGGTAAGATGTTGTCAACTATGACAATGGAGCCAGCATCGTCTGTGGAATGTAATACGCCAAATGAATCATCTGAACTGTTTACGAGGCAGGTAGGTTCCCCCCACCCCCACCATTCTATAATTAAAAAAGAAACCAGCAATATTTATATCTTCTGGTTCAGAGCTATGGTATCATTCTGTTTTCAAGGATTTTATTTTTTCCTGAATTTTTTTAAATTAATAGGTTAAGTATATCAATTTTTTTAATACATATGGGGCTCTTTCATCTGATCACTTGAGGTGATTTTTGATGCATCTGTTCAGCTAGAGCTACAAATTATAGCGAATCTATGGAAACTTCCCACTTTCCCCTCGTTCCTTCTATTTATCAGACTCATTTATCAACTTTAGTTTAGAAATGCTATTTGAAACTTAGGCTTTGGTCGCTTATCTGGATACATGGGAAAGTTTTAATGCTTGCTTAGATTGATTTCAGCAGCATCAGAGGTTGTGATTATTGATGATTCCACTTAACTTGTCAAAAGAAGACTGGATCAACGATTCATATTATAGCTCTATACATTTAGTAATGTGGGTTACGAGAAAGCCTCCACAGACATGCATAGAAATTCTTTCTGGTAGTCTCTAGCACATAGGCCGTATGGCAAGCTGATACCTCTATTTTTTAATATGATAAGCAATCTAATACAAACATTTACAAGATTCTAAACGAAATAGAAAGATTGTAGACTCACTTGAAGGAAGTCTTGATCTTCAGATTGGGGTTTCAAGGAATCTAAATCTCCCAATACTCCATGGAGTCAAACAATTAATTATCCATACTTTTCCATTTGGTTCATCGTTTGAGTTAAAAAAAATGTACGTAACAACCAACTATTAACTATTTCTAAGATTGAGGTAAAGTTGCAACTAGGGGCTAGGGCATAGGTCAACGAGTTAAGATAAATGTTCTCGACCAACGAGTCAAAGGTTCAAATTCTCCACCACACATGTTTAACTCTTAAAAAAAAGGAAGCACTTATTCATGAAATCATGACAATGGAAACTCACTCAACTTCAACTATTAATTAATCCGACCTGAATTTGAAAAGGTCTAATAAAAAGGTGAAACTTTTATGAAAAAGAAAGACAAATAAAAAGATGCAACCCAATAAAATATCTAATCATCTAATGATTCAAAACGAAAGAGAATAAAATAAAATAAAACATGATTGTCATATTCACCCTAGTACTCCCTCAACAACGCCCTCGTCCTCGAGGGGGAAATTTAAGGATGATTCTTTGATATCTTCACCTTAAAACTTTGCACTGATTTCCTTGATGTATGCAAGAGTTTCTGTTGGGCCAACATGAAAGGCCCCGTTTTGCACTCAAAAAGACATTGCTCCACTTTTACGTTGGAATTCTTCTGTTTTGTCATGTCTTTGTTATTCATTTCGATACCAAATAATAAAGTTGTATCTAAACGAAAAATGGAGATGACAATGGATTTGTAGGAAGGAGATTTAACCTCCAAATAGCCAATTAGAGGAACTCGAACTTCCCAATAATCAATCCTAGAGCCCCCCCCCCAAAATCTTTACCCTTCCATTGATTTCATTGTTAAATATAACAGTGTATGATCCACTAATAAAAATCTCTAAAACAATGGGATTTTTCTGTTCTAGATTGCTCATTCTTTGTAACATTTAACAATCAGGTCACACCCATTTGCATTCTCACTTTGAATCATTTTATTTTGGATAATTTTCCGACTGTTTAATCATTCTAGCTTAGTATCACACAGAACTTTAGCTTTGTAAATGTTAACTTTAAGTTATTAACTTTGTAGGTAATAAGTCCACCTGTTGATGAGGAAGATACAGATTACAAATATCTACGAGAAGGCTATGTGTGTACCATTTTCTTTAGGAAATAAAACTCATAATTATAGAAGATATCCTGTCACTAATTAGAAGTTCGTGATTCCATTTCAGATTACTCTCACTCCTCTTGCTGCCCTGTCTCGTGCAGAGATAGACTGCGAAAACTTTCTGGAAGCTTGGTTGCCTGGTGTGGTTGCTCGGCCATCTCCATCTGCTTTATAATTCCGTAAGGTTTCTGGGTATGCCACTTAAAAGTTTTATGAACTTCCTTCATTTCATTTTTTTTAAATATCAATAAGCAGATAGAGACATAAACACCGAGGAGTTAGCCATCCTGAGTTGACCTCGTGGTCAAATAAGGACCATGAAAAAAATAAAGGGCTTAGAGAGAATGAGTTCAATCCATAGTGACCACCTATCTAAGATTTAATATCCTACGTATTTTTTCGACACCAAATGAAGTAAGATCAGGTAGTTATCTCATGAGATTAGTCGACATGTGCGCAAGCTGATCCGAATACTCACAGTTAATAAAAAAACTAATAATGATATACACACAGGCATACAGGCAATTATCTCATGAGATTAGTTTTTCTTTTTCTCTCTTACAAATTTCTCATCCCCTCCCTCCTCCCTCTCACATAGTAATCTATGTTGATATCAATTCAACCTTAGTGGAAGATCATGTAAACAACTTTTCCTTCCCAATCATAGGAATATTTAGTATTCCACCTTCATCTTTTCGCTTGTGATTCGTGAAGTTCATTTTCCTTTCTGCTTCTTTGACGGTGCTGACATTTTAGGCAGCTGAGTTGTAAGTGTAACCAATTGATAACTTCTGTAGTACCCTTATGTTAACTATAACTTATGTTGAACTCTAACCGTGGTATCTAAGTTAAGTTAAAAGAATTTTGGCATCTTCTCTTAGTATTTTGTTTACCAGTCTTGGCCGAATGCTAGGGATACAAGTTTTTCTATGGGGATTGGGAAAGTCCCGACTGAACCGAACAGTCGATACCTTGCACGCGCACTTTAGGAACCATAAGACATTTGATATTCTATCCTATAGAAGCGTAATACAACATGAGTGTTACAAGGTTTTCTTCCCTCTGCGGCTGTACAAAACAAGTGTTACTCAAAATTTTCTGTCTTATTCTTTGCAGGTTTAGACATTTTGTTAGATGTTCAAACTTCGAGCAGAGTAGTTTCTTATATATCATCCTTCGCCTCGTGCTGTCAGAGAGCAGGTCTTCATTTCATGAAAAATATAATTCTGGACTGAAAAATTTGTTTAGCAAAAAAGCTGTAGAAGGCTTACTGTTAACTGATTCTTCGAAAATGACTCAATGTGACAGAAACTTGAAGAAATAGTTTTTCTTTCTTCCAGTACCTCGTGACATTCTAATAATATTCTTATGATTGTTGTTTAATTCCAGTGTGGTGTATAGATATTTGCTTTGGCTGTTTGTTATTGTTTCAAATCTTTGAGAGTTGGGATCTAAAAAGAAACAGGGTCGCATGCAACCTTACAAGAAAAAGTCAATTAGAATTATTGAAGAAGATATTAGAGAGAGGTCTTAATGACTCCATCGAAGATGGTAGAAACTATATGAGATATTAGAACTCTGAAGTTTAAGATACTTATTTATAGTCGGGATATGATAAAGTGAGACAATTTCTACACTCTAAGAAAGTTTTAGGAGATGTTTGGCTCATCGGTTAGTTTTATATAATTGAGTCATGTTCAATAAGTAACTTTTGCTTATTCCAAACTTCAGGTTCACTATTCCACACAATACATGAACTTATGAAAAGTATCCTTTACACTAAACGAACTCATGAATTATAAATCTGGGAACCAAACACCCATACAAAGTTAGGTCTTTATTGAGAAGAAATAAATTTCATTGATGCATGAAATATAAGGAGCTTAAATGGCTCCCAATATCAAAGATGAATCACAAAGTTAGTTCTTTATAATCCTTAATTTTATTTCTTTATAATCCTAACAAGGCAATGCCCATTGTTGCCAGCGATTATGGTTTCAGTTAAGACGACAAGGCTCTCTTTGAGAAGACCTATTGCCACTCCTCTTAGAGGGTTGAAACCACTTAAGACTATTAAATTCGTTCTTATGTTGGCTTTTCTGTCTATTGCCTTCAATGACGCTTAGTAGGTCTGTGTATTTTCTACCCACCTTTCATTTTGCAACCATTTTTTTTAATATAATTTTAAAGTCTTTTGTTGGGAATATCTTTCATTTGCAAGATTTGGATTAATGACCAACCTTACCATAAAATGAAGCAAATGCCACTTTTTCTGATTAGGGTATTTTATCACACCATTTGAGTTATATTGTAAGATGAAGATTTCAAACCATTAGATTCATCCTTTTTATGGCTCTCTTAATTTCTTTATTTACTTTTTCTCCCTTGAAAATGTCTATATGACCAAACTTAGTCTTCTTTATTCTACAGATTTGATGAAGGAAAGAGTAAATTACCATTATTCTAATATCAATCAAAATTCATGGCATTGTATTATTTTAGTATATCTATGGCAATAACATCTTTAAGGTTGTACCATCTATTCAATACTTGTCTCATGTCATTATCAGAATCAAACCTTCAAAAATATAAAATTTAGAATTCAACTGCCACCTCAACTGCTGAAATAGACAAAGCAACTGTAAGAAGCTACACAAAAAAAAAAAAAAAAAAAAAGAAAAAGAGAAAAAAATGATGAAAATGGGGAAGGAAAACTTTTATTCCTGGGCATTTTTTTTTTTTCCTTCAGTATGTAAAAGCATTATAAATATTTTATGTACATTGGTGGGGAAACTGTGTGTTTAGGAGGTTGAAATCTTCATTGTATTTGGTGGCAATGGAGTGTGTGATTCCACTAATATTGACCAAAGCACATGTACATCTTCACAGGGACAGGATTTCACATCCTCATACAGAATATATATCCCTCTTCCTGCATTAAAATAACCCCCAAAAAAATGACAAAAAAAGGGAACTTGAACTTCAAATGGTGTTGAAAAAAAGATTCATTTCTACATAATTTGCAAGTGAAAAACCAGGAAATGGCTGTTCAAAATCTGAAAATGGTGGCATTGCAGAAAAAGCGAAGAACGAAAGTGTCGAAATCGAGTTCGAAAAAGGGAATTAAGTAACTTACGTTTCTTCGGCGAAGAATGGAGTCGAAACCAGAGCTTCTTCAATGGGGAGAAGAGGGATTGGAGCCACCCCATTTGGAAAAGAGAAATGGAGGGAAAATGCCTCAGCTCATGAAGAGAGAATAATACAAAGAAAGAGCAAAGGGAATGTTTTTGTTTTTGTTTTTGTGTGTGTGAGTGTTTTTTTTTTTTTAAAAGCTTAGACAAGAGGAATTTTGAGGCATTTTTATTTACATTCATTTATTCAAGAAATCATGCATTTTTCATATGGTTATTGGTAAAATGTCTTTTTCTAGCACTTTTTTTCCTTGTAGTAGAAGAAGCCTTCTTCTTCACCACCACCAATCTGTTGTGCTTCACACACTTCCATGAAATCCCTTTTTCTTTTTTTTCTGTATTTTTTTAAAAAATATCATCATCTTAATTTTGTATCAAATTCTTTTTTTTTTAAAAAAACAGCCACTTTTAAAAAAGTTTTGAGAGTTTGATTATTGTTTATTGTGGCCTTTCCCATTTTGGATATCTCTTGTGATTGAAGAAAAAATGTATAAAGTTTTTTGAAGTGGAGTCCCTAATAAGGGATCCTAAGTCCATATGTCCTTTACTCCCCCAATTGGGTGCCTTAGAAGTGTGCCTCAACTCAACCTTGTTTTCCTATCTCCCATTTTTGGCTTTTTTTTTTTTTTTGGTCTTTTTTTCCTTTTGTTTTGTTGCTCGACAATTTTACACCATTAGATGTATGCAATTTGAATCTATATTTAGTGATTATAAGAGGTAATGCATATTTTTAAATTCACATCCAATGGTTAATAAAAGATATCTACATTGAGATTGGTATAGTTTTGAATTGTTAAATATATAAGACCCTATTTGATAACAATTTGATTTTTGGTTTTTGAAAATTATGTTTGTTTTTTTACAATTTATCTTCATCTTCTCTACCATGATTTCTATCTTTCTTGATGTACCATCTAAGTTTCTAACCAAATTTTAAAAAAAAAAAAAAATAAATTTTTGAAAACTATTATTTTTAGTTTTCAAAACTTAGCTTGGTTTTTGAAAACATCAGTACAAAATAGATAAGAAAACATAAAAATTTATTGGTAGAAATATATAGTATTATTAGGCTTAATTTTCGAAAACTAAATGATTATTAAACGGAACCTAAGAGAGACAAATTACAAAAGTACTTAGATACCTCATTCCAAATCGATATCTTATGGTTATTAATAAGCAACCACATTGTGACGACTTGTTGAATAATTTTACTATTGTGGCAACATAATTGAATAATTTTCGATCCACACGACTTGAATTTCTCTTTCTTTTTTTTTCCCTCTCTCTCTAGAAACCTTTATTTGTAGATGTCTGCATTATCAACAAGAGTAAGGTCTCTCTCTTGAGGAGAGTGAGAGAGAGATTTTATGAGTTGTGGTTATGATTGATACTCTCATTGGAAGTAAAATGAAATGGAAGGGTTTGATTGAATTTAGAAACACCCAGAATCAGTTGATTTAATTCAAAATAAGAAAAAATGTCACAATCATTTAACTACAATTTCTTGTTGACCACCTCAAATATACATTTCACTTTCTAACTTTGTATGCCTTTCTTTCTAATTATTTCTACTTCATACTTATGTTTGCAAAAAAAAAAAAAAAAATACATTTGAAGATGGGGTTGTTGTACAAAATTGGTAAATAGTACTAAATAAACAAATACAAAATAGGGAAATAATATGGCCATACACTTCTCCATTTTTAATATGAAATAGATCTTCTAGTATGTTAAATCCCAACAAATTTTGTATTCAATTCTTAATAATGCATAGGAATGGTATATTGAAAATGAATACTTATTGCATTTAGTGTCTTTATTTTTGTCAAAAATCAATTCAAAAACTATAAAAAGTCGTTGATACGATACCTCATAAAATTTGATGTGACATCACGATATTTTATATAGTTATAAATATATGAAATCGGTATTGTATCGTCAATTTTCATATGATGTTATGTGAATGTTTTTATCTTTTAACTAGGTAATTAATATTTTAAACTAAGTTGACATAGTTAATGGAAAAAAAATAAAACACATGAGTGATCAAAACATTAAAAGTAGTTAAGTGTTGATTTGATTATTTATATGATCCTTAATTTAAAAAAATTATCTTAACAAGTAATTTTAATATTTTATAGATGAAATAACATATTTGATATCGTATTCTATTTATGATTCAATGTTTTATTTAGTGTAATTAAATAACTATTGAAATAATCTTCGATAATTTATTTAAGAGAATTTAATAAATAATGAATGATATATTATAAAAAAGAAATTAGAAAAAAAAAAAAGAAAAAAGAAAAAAGAAAAACCTGTATGACTGAAGTTTGCTATTAGCCTATTTCTAAAATTTTTGTAAACAAAAAAAAAGAAGAAGAAAACATCATTTTTGAAAAATTACCATGCAACCCTCTCTCTAGAAACAAGTTTTCGATGTGGGCCACTATCATGTGGGCTTGCTGCCTTCAGCCCAATGAAAGCTAATACAGGTCTTGTGCTTAAGTGGCAGCCCATTACTGTGGGCCTCAGCCCAATAAAAGCCCAGTCCACCTAGTCTTTTCCTGGGCTGCTTTGAAATTCAGGTTATAGAACCGGAACATGAATGTGGGCCTAGGCCTAATATAAGCCCAGTACAACTAGAGTCATTTGAAGACACTTTGGAGGACGAATTAAGACCCAATTATGGAGAAAATGGAGTTCTGTTCAAATATAGACATGGTATTTATTTCCAATATAATTTCATTTGAAATTAAAATAAGGGGCACTTGTATGAATAGCAAAAAAAGTATATAAATATTACACTCATGTCACTCTTTTAATTTAATTTACAAAAATAGCAACAAAAAAAGGCCTAGCCCAAACGGATGACATGCAAAGTAAAAAATACCATTATATTTTTCTTGCGCGTTTTTCAATCTGAAGTATATTAATAACCTATCAATAGTCTATCAAATTCATACTGATGATGTACTTATGATATACTATTGATATACTAATAATATACCTAAAATGAAATATACTATTGATATACTACGATATACCAAATATAAATTATATCTTATATATGAGAAATTTGCATGGAAAACTTCTTTTCACGCGCATTAATGTGATTTGACCCATGTTTTGAAATTAATGACATTTGATCCTTTTTGTACTGTGCATTCCGTCCAAATTAACGTAAGGGCATCATAATCTGACTCTAGCTCTCTCGCTCTCGCTCAAGTCTCGTTCTCGCTCTCGCTGACTCGCTCTCGCACTCGCTCTCGTTGTCTCGCTCTCGCTCTATCTCTCCTACTCCAGTTATTCTCTAACTTTTTTTGTCATTTTTCTGTATATTTTTGTCCATTCATTTGAGCGAGAGCGAGAGCGAGACAACGAGAGCGAGAGCGTGAACAGCGTGCGAGAGCGTGAACAAGAAATACCGCTTCATATTACCCTTATAAGTCATTTTGCGCGCATTGCCACGTCAGAATGGGTCATATTTCATTATTTTGAAATGTCAGGTCAAATGCCACTAATGCATGAAAAAATGGGTTATCCGTACGAATACCCCATATATACTGTTGATATACTACTATATCTAAAAAACTATTATTAGATTTACAAATACCTTCTCCATGTTGTTCAATATCGAGAAAATCAGTAGTCTATCAACAATAGATCTAATATAGCAACAATATATCTAACCAAAAAATAACTACATAAGTGATATACTACTGATTCTGTTGATTTCACTGATATTAAGTATATATCAATTGATATACTTTATTTAGTATATCAACATTATATCACAAATAGGGATTTATGCTGACATAATTTATTCAGTAATATTAGGTATATTAATGGAATCTCAAAATCTATTGATAGATTTACAAATGTCCTCCTTGTGTTTTTCAATATCGAGAAAATAAGTAATTTATCAATAATAGATCTGATATATCAATGATATATCCAACCAAAAAGTAAATACATTAATGATATGATATCTGTTGATTTCACTAATATTAAGTATGTATCAGTGTGATATACTAACGATATACTTTATTTAATATATCAACGGTATATCACAAATGATGATTTATACTTGACAGTGATTTATGCTGATATACTTTATTCAATAATATTAAGTATATCAACGAGATCTCAAAAACTATTGCTAGATTCAGAAATGTTCTCCCGTGTTTTTCAATATCGAAAAAATCAGTAGTTTATTAACAATAGATCAGATATACCAATGATATATCTAACAAAAAAATAACTAATAGTCGTTGATTTCACTAATATTAAGTATATATCGGTGTGATAGACTATCAAAATACTTTATTCAGTATATCAACGATATATCACAAATAGTGATTTATGATGATATATTTTATTCAGTAATATTAAGTATATCAATGGGATCTCAAAAGCTATAAATGCGATATATTGGTAGAGTAAATTTCAAAGTTATGCTTTTAAATTTATGTAGAATTCATAATTTAAAACCAAATTGGATTGTTATATCTTATTGTGTGAGATGTGTTATGTATAGATATATCACTAATATACTACTGATATATGTATATGAAGTTAATTAATAGTATATCAGTAACTCGCATATAATATATATTCATTTCACTGATATACTAATGATATATTAAATGTTAGGTATATTAGTGAAATAAACATATCTAAAATGAAGTACATTAGTGATATACTAATATTCAAAATATCTCTAATTTGCTACGGATATATAGGAAGTATATCATTCTAAATGATATACTTAAAAGAAGGGTATCAGTAGTATATCAATAATATACTATTAACATACTTCATTTTATGTATATATTGGTATATAAAAATAAAGTATATCAGATATACTTCTGATATACCAATATAAAGTATATAAGATATACTACTGATATACCAAATGTAAAGTATATTAGATATACTACTGATATACCTGCTGCTACACCAATGAAGGTAAATCTGGAATAATAAAAAAATGGAAATCAGATTTAAAAAAATTTGCTAGATTTGCAAATCTAAAAAATCATAGCTAAGTTTACAAATATGTTAATATTTTGTACTACCTATTACAATTCCCTTTAAAATAATTGTATACGAGAGAATTCTAGTATATTATTAAAAAAAGAGAGGAAGAAAATTCTAACAATATACGCATAATTTAGAGCACATTCATATGGTTTCTGACATTTTGTTTTAAAATTTGCAGAGTACATTTAGTAGCATGGATGTGCAAATTCGGGCATAGGGAACATGGTGTGAATCCAACCGTAGCTTTGTATTTTGTGAGGGGAAAAAAAAGGTAACCTACAAAACAAAAAACATCTTCTCAGGGGTGTGGTACATGCCACAACTACTCTAATGTTAAGTCAGAGAAGAAAAAAGTGTAGCAAGCTTTAGAGTTCGTGTTGGGAATGACTATGGGCCCATTTGGCCTATTACAATTTTACAATAATTACATAACCAATTGTCCCACATGGAAAGATTGTGAAGTGAGAAAGTTGTTTATATATGTGAGCACATTAAGAGATTTACAAAGTATGCATGGAGTGGTAATAAGAACTCTTCCTACACGTTTGCTAATGCAACCAATCGTTTAGTTGGATGGGTAGGTTCAGGTGAAGAAAGAAATTTTTTATTACTTCTCAACTTAATTTTTTAAAACGATTCGCACTGAAATCTCATAAGGGTATTTTATGTGAGCTTGACCTAGGGTTTCCTCCCATTTTCTGTAGCGAATTAGGTTTAGGATGGAACAAGGCATCAAGGGACTCATTGGGCGTGGGCGTGGGCGTGCGAGCTACACGTTCACATGTGCTCAGACCAACCCGTTAGTTTGACTCTGGTCAGGCTTTTCAACCTAATTACCTCTTCATCTAGCGGCTCATTCGCATTTGGGTTTTAGATAAACTTCGATCGACCCTAATTGTCTTCTATCTCTTTGAGTTTGATCCTATTGTTCAAATTTACCCATGACAAATAATAAAAGATTTCCCATCTTTCAAAAGTTAATTCGACGATATTTGTTTTCTTCTTTCGTTTTCCCTTTCCATAATAAAAGCGTCAATTTTTTTAATATAAATTTTGAAAAAAAAATATTAAAAACATATTTTCTATTTTGAAATTTGAATAAGCTTTAATAATTCTTAAGATGAGGGGAACAATATATGTTACAAGAACAAATATAAATCCATAGGCTAAATAGATAATTTAATCTATAAAGTTTTCAGTTTCATTGTTCCTATTTTAAACGTTTTAAATTGAGCTACAAGGTATTGCTACCTTTTCAATCAAATTCATATTCAACGACATAGTTAAAATAAAATGAAATAATACTTACTTTGATGGAATGACATTTCTACGTTGAAAAAATATAGAGATACCTTATAAGAGACATCAACGATTTTTTCTTTATCAATTGATTTTGAGATAGAACCTCATGCTATCTAATATAGTATTAGAACTCAAAAAACCTAAACGAATATTTGGTCTAAAAAATTAAAAATGGAATCTGATTTAAAAATGATGTCTTGGTAGTTTGACGAGTAGCATTTTTTTAGACGTGAGATGCTCAACCTTTGGAAAAAAAAAATATATTATTCTATTTACCGTTCGAACTTTTTTTTTTTTACTCACTCTATTCAAAATTTCAATGATATCACTGAATTTGTACCACCATATTCATAAAACCCTCCTATTTTCTCAAATTGTACCATGCTCAATCATTTCCTTTTCGAAACTAGGGCAGTAGATTTTCTACTCGAGTAAAGTCAGTTAAACATTTCTATTGGGTAGAGTGAGGTAGATATTACATTTTTTTTTTATTTAATTTCAATGACGCTCTTAATTAAAAAAAAAAAAAAAACTTATGTAATTTTTGTTGGTTCAAGCACCACCGGTTGGATTTTGACATTTAAAAAGATTAAAGGGAAAAAGATCCAAAAAGTGTTGCCTTTGTTTTGTTTTGAAACATCATTAAAAATAAGAATTTTTATATACATTCAACGAATTCTAAAACATACCTATGTATAAAAATGATAAAAAATTTTAAAAAGGGAACTTAGAGTAATTATTTTGGTTAAAATTTACTAATTTTGATAAGATTATTCTAGGATTAATTTGTGTTTAAATTAGAAAGTTAGTTTAAAATTACAAGTTTAGTCCCTAAACTTTGAATTTTGTGTTTATTTAGTCCTTGAACTTTAAAAAGTGTCAAATAGGTCCCTGAACTTTCAATTTTATATCTAATAAGTCCCTAAATTTTAAAAATGTCTAATTAGTTCTTGAACTTTTAATAGGTCCCTAACATATTCACAATTGTTTAAAATTATTCGATCTATTATATATAAAATTAATTTTTTTGTCTAATAGAAGTTTAAGCTTTCAATTTTGTGCCTAGTAAGTTCATGACTTTTAAAAAACGTCAACTAGGTCAAGGACCTATTAGACACAAGATTGAAAATTTATGACCTATTGGATACAAAATTGAAAATTTGAGAACTTATTAGACATATTTCAGAGTTTAGGGACCAAATAAATACAAAATTGAAAGTTCAGGGACCTATTTGACACTTTTGAAAGTTCATGGACCAAATAGACACAAACCTCAAATTTCAGGGACTAAACTTGTAATTTAACCTAGAAATTTTTATATTTATATTTTTGTTAAAATTTGTGGAAGAATTAAAAAACAAAAAAAAATTGGATAAAAATAGTAATGCATGCCTATATTTAGGTAAATTTAATTATATCTACACAGGAGTTCAAACACATAATCCCTGATTTATACCATGTTAAATTACCAATTAACCAAAAAACTTAAGCGGATAGATTATGGTAAATTTAATTATATCAACATTCTAATACAATCAATACATCAAATTCAAATAATACACATAATCAAATTATAAAAAAAAAAAAACTCAAAAGCTAAAAAGGTCAAACAACAATAAATGAAATTCCCCCAAAATCTGGTCATCAGGTATAGAAAATTAAAAAAACAGAGGAAAAAAAAAAAGAGAAGAAGAAGAATAATTAGAAACAATTTGAAAGAGAGGGGTTTTAATGGATGGCAGTGGGTGTGAAGAATGATTCGAGGAAGGGGAAAGAAACAAAGCATTTGAAAACAAAAGAATGAGAAGAAAGGATGAAAGTGGGGTTTAGGGTTTAGTCTGTGTTTAGGGCAGGGTGTCTTAATGAGTGAGAAGGTTAAGGACACTGTCCCCCTGAAAACTAAGGACACTTACATTACATATATCTCACACGAGTTGGAGTTTAGTCCAACACTGTCTTTATGGGTTTTGGAGTTTAGGGTTCATATAGTCAGCCACCATATCAAACTTTTCAGCTTAGATTTTTCCTTCTTTTTTTATCTTCTGCTTTCCCTTTTTAAAGTTACTTCACCTGAACACACCCAACAATTCATTCAGACTATATCAGAACCCCCTCTCTGTTTGTAATTATTATTTTTCTTCAGGACTAACTTTATAATTTTCACCCCCTCTCTCTCTCTCTTTTAATGAAAAATTTTCATTTTAAGAGTCTATGGGTCAATAATTCATCCACCATTCTTGGATGAATTTGATACCATATTAAACTACATGAGATTTCATCTCAAAACTAATTAGTAAGAAGCAGCAGTAGCTAACCCATGAATCTTATAAATTGTGAGGCATCTCTACCTTTTTTCAATATTTGATCCTCAACGTGCCCTTTTAAGATTGTATCTCTTTAGGTTCATTATTCTTGGGTTGAATCCTAATTTTTGAACTGAAGTTTTGACTGAATGGACTTTGATATCGTATTAGATTATATGTGGTTACATCTCAAAATCAATTGACAATGAGAGAAGTAGTCCATGTGTGGCATCCTCACACTACAAGAAAAATATGTTTTGCCGACGCCGACATTTTCGACGCCTAAAATCGCGTCGGCACAGACACCCTTTCCCGACGCCGAAGTCATGGCGTCGGGAGAGGCGAGAAGTCAGGTTGATGCCGACACACATACTTACCCGCGTCGACATAAAGCATATTTGCCGACGCGGTTCATTACTGCGTCGACAACTCCCATTAATGCCAACACGGTTATAGTGCGCGTCGACAACTCCCATTAATGCCGACGCGGTTATAGTGTGCGTCGGCATAGACCAATGAAGCAGGTTGAAATAAGGGTCTATGTCGACGCGCATACTTAGATGCGTCGGCATAGAGCCTCTTGCCGACGCGGTACCAGTGAATTAGGTTGAAATAAGGGTCTATGTCGATGCGCATACTGAGTTGCGTCGGCATAGAGCCTCTTTGCCGACGTGGTTCATTACCGGGTCGGCAAAGCCCATTTATGCCTACGCGTTTAAGTGAGCGTCGGCATAGACCCCTTTTAAAATCGTTCCTTCTTCCCCATTCGCAAAACCCTCTTTCGTTCCTCCTCGACAAATCCGCCACGGCGAGATCCGCTTCGGTGCGTTCCTCCTCCTCGATTTGAAGCTCTCCTCGCCGGCGACACCTCGGATCTCGCCGACCTTCAAGATCACAGATCTCTCACCAAGCGGCGCCTCGTAACCCTCGCCCACGACGCCTCGACAACTCGACGCCTCGTTCAGTCCTCCTCCAACGCCGCCGACGCCTGGTGGTCCGTTGAGCTCGTTGTTGTCCGTTCGGCACGTCGTCGTCCGTCCGTTGTCGTCGTCCGTTCAACTGCCGCGAAGGAGTTCGCGTCCGTTCAACTCGCCTTGTGGTTCGTTCTTTTTCTTTTTTAATTTTGAATCTAAACATTTTTTTCATGGTCATCGGTTCTAAGTTTTTCATGGTTATCTTTTGCTTTGAAGTTTCGTTAATTATACAAGTCATAGATTTATGTTTAATTCTTTGAATGAAATTGGTTTAAGAAGAATTCTAATCAATGCTAAAGTTGGTTTTCTAAAAATCAAAATTGAAATTAACAAAATAGGATCAAATGTATAGAAATTAACAAAATGTATCCATATTGCACTAACGAGAATGATATTGTACTGTAAAATTACACCAAGTAAAATAATTATAGTTAAAATCGATCAAATTAATTAGTTTGTATCAATATTTAATCTAAACTCTTAGTTTCATCGAATTGCATCCTAAAATTTGATGTGTTGCAAACTTAACCTTGAATATGTTGTGTTGTAAATTTTGTTTGAAAACTTGTTATAAAAATGTTATATGTTCTCAACGAATTATAAAATATGTGCATCCTACAAAATTGAAAAATGATATTATAGTTAAAATATGTGCTTGATTAGTTTATGTTTTCTGCTGTCGTTCTGAGTTTTTGAGCCTAACCCACTGTTGCTTTGTAGTTTGGTGGAGGTTGGGACCTTGTGGAGCCTTTTGAAGTGTTTTTGTGCTTTAAATAGGTTGAGAAATTTTTGATTTTGTCCAGGGTAGTATTTGTTATCTTTACTTAGAAATTTAGTTATCACCGACTTATCATTAGTTATGTCATAGAAATTTAGTTATCATCCTGAAATTTTTGAAGTTAAAACTAATAATATGACAAATTTCAGGTTTACTAATGGAATTTTTTGTCTAATATTTATATAGATTCTAACGTTTCACGAATTAGTAGTTGGTTTGAGTGTGGTATACAATTAAGCATGAACAGAGAGTGGATTAAAATAAGGGATAGATTCTCAACTGAGTACAAGGAAGGAGTAACTCAATTCTTAGAAATAACGAAACTTCATGTAAATAATTTTGGGGAAACCAGATGCCCATGTAAGAGATGTATGAATTCGATGTGGCATTCATTAGATGAAGTGGAACAACATTTAATCATCAATGGAATGTCTCCTACCTATAGTAGTTGGGTATATCATGGTGAACCAGTTGACTTATCTAGAGGGTTTGAAGGTCACACAAGTCAATCAAGTAATATAGAGCGTAGTGTAGTTAATGAAGAGAATGATATATTGAATCTTCTATATGATCTACAAGCCCCTATTAATGATCCAGATGTAAATCATGAGATAGATGAAGAGGAAGAGGACATTGAGATTGAGTTGCCTCTTAATGTGCAGAAAGGAATGAGAATCCGCCTGCGCAGTGAAGACAATCGAATCGTCATGGTATCATCATGCAATGTATTTATTAAAATCGATCTACCTATTAGATCTAGGCTAAACATCTTTGAAAGATTACAGCGATGAGGATAACTTACTTGTTGTACAGATCGATTAAACAACCTCTCCTGCGGATCCACGAACTCTTGCGCTCCTCCTCGATCTCCATGAACTCTTCCTGAGCGGATCTCGAACACTACCAAAATAGATCTTCTTGGTTGTTCTCTTTAGGAGAAGGGAAGTTGGTGGGAACTTTCTTTTGTTTTGGAAGAGGTGGAGAAATGAGAGAATAAGAGAAAGCGCACTTTTCGATTCTAGGGTCAAAATCCAAAAATCACAACTTGGCCTACCAAGCCCATCTAACAAAGGGTTTAAATAGTGGAATGATGAAGTTCACAACTTCACATAATTACGACTTTACCACAACCATATGTGATATGAACCAAGGCATCTCATGAAGTCAAATTCATGGAAGTTTAATATAAGTTGCATTTAATGAACTCAAGTGCAACTCATTAATTATTAAAGAACAACAAGCTTCATTTATGGAACAAGGGCTTCAAGATACTTCAAGATGTGCTTCATTGACTCTTGGATGGTTACAAAGAGTTACAAAGCTAACAAAGAGGCACCATTCTCGGATTTATGGCTAATTTGATGTAAATTTCAGTTTTAAAGTCTTATTTTCAATGTTTTAGGTTACAAAATAGTTAGTGGACATTATGGTATTGATGGGGATGTAAGTTACCACTCTTAAATGTCCATAGGTTATCTTTAGGGTTCAATTTGGAAGGCTATAAATAGCCACATGTAATCCATGGGGAAAAAAAAGATTAAAAATGTAATCAAAAGAGGCCTTGAGCTTTTTTATAGTCTTTGAGCTATGTCTTTGCAATTCTATGTAGATTAGGTTGCATGCTTAGAATCATTCAAGCTTGACTTGATCAATCTTGCTTGTGGAGTGATTCGGATCTCATACAAGTTCTCTTGCCTTGAGATATTTGATCCACAAGGTAATCCGATTTTACTTTCCTTGAGTTGAATTTCAAAATTGGTTTTGGGGTCTTTGAGATTGAGTTATCTAAAGGTCTTTTTTCTTTAAGCAAGGTTGTTAGATCCAATTGTCAAGGGTTACTTAACATTTTGACATTAGAATCTTTGGCTTTTGATTTCATTTTGATTTTGAGATTTTTAGGTTTTGTGATCTAATAGTCTTGTTTGTTTTAACAAGGTAGATTAGATTTTTTCAATTCCTCTTTAAATTTCTTATCATTTGGTATCGAGCTTTAGGTTCTAGATCGGATTATATGTTTTACATTATTACTATTCTTTCTTTTATATTTATTCTGAATTTTTTGATTCTTTATATGTTCATCTTGATTCTATCTCATCATAAAAACTCATAAAAAGTGTCATTTTCGTTAATCTTTTGTTGTTTTTGTCTTCTACATGAGGTTATAGATCTCCTGCGTCTAAACTTCAAATCTTTGTTTTACAAGTTCTTCAAATTAAACTTGCTTAAGGGTGAAAATGCTTCATTGAGATAATATGTTACGGAAAACCGAGAACATGAATTTTCTTTGATTCTTGATGTTCTATGGTGTTCTTTGTTTCTATCTTTCATTTCTTAAGCTTAGATATGATATTTCCACGTTAGATCTGACTGTTGTTGTTTGATTTTTCCATATATGTTACAAATTGTCAATTGCAATAAATGCACATGAGTTCAAATTGAAATTTTTATTACGTGATTTTAAAGTCATTGACTAATTGTGTTTGTAACACCAATTCATTTTGATGTTATAAAATCAGATTGTAACTCCCTTTCAATTACACATTTACTATAGATCATTCAATTTGGAAGAGTTATTTGTTGGAATATTGCATTAGTTACTGTTGGTGTTTATTATTGTAACTCCTATACCCTTTGTCCCATTCCATCTCTTATCCTTCCATTTTTTTGTTTCAATTCTGTCATTTCCTTTCTTTCATAACTTGTTTCTTATTCGATATTCGTTTTGCTCCATATTTATGCTATTTTATTTTCTTAGTGTGTTGTCTATCACTTGATTGCAAACTTTGCTTATTGGCTCATGCGAGGGAAATTGTGAGTTTGTTGAGAGTGTTTTTACATTTTGAGTGTAAACACGAGTGACTATACCATAACGAGTGAAAACAAGTGAGGAGTGCTTGTGAGGTCCATTTTTGTGTTACTTTTTTTAGTTTTGCTTGAGAAACAAACCAAAAAAAAAAAAAAACCATGAAAGTGAAATTTCCTAAATTCTATGGAAGTACAAATCCAGATGGAGTACATTCAATGGGAAAGGCAAGTTGAGCATGTCTTTCATTGTTGCACTTTGAATGAGGATAAAAAGGTAAAACTCATCGTTTCTCATCTTAGAGATTATGCCATTACTTGGTGGGATAAATTATTTTTAAGTAGGAGGAACATTAACCATTCAATTGAATCATGGAATGTTCTTAAGTAAATAATGCGAGCAGCACTTTGTTCCTATGTTTTTCATAACTTGCGAACTTTGAGACGAGGAGCAAAAGTGTGGAGGCTTACTACATGGAGATGCAAACGTTGCTTGAGGAACTCGAAATTTATGAGGATGAAAAGCATTACAATGGCTCGATTCTTTAGAGGACTTAACAAAAAGATTGCAATTGACTTGATCTTCAACCTTATGAAGATTTGGAGAGGATGGTGCACATAGCCATAAAGATTGAAAACGCGTCCAAAGGAAGTCTACAAGGTACACTAGACCTAAACCAATTTTAAATGTTAGTTCAACTTTGGAAAGGGTTAGTTTACCTCACGAAAATAAGCCTATTGTTGAAGTAGAAAGTGATAATATTCAGAATGAAATGCTTTGTAATTTATTGTCAACACATGCTAGTGAGTTTACTAGGAGATTAGATTGCAAAGACTTGTTTGTTTGTAACACTTCTACTATTGTAACACCTACTCTCTTGATGAGGTACATGTTGATGTGTGTGAGTTAGGGAAAAAGGCAAAAAGGTCGAGACAAAAGCATGTCAATTGTTTAAAAAGAATCTTGTGAGAAAATGTGTGAGAGAGAAAAGCATGAGATTAGTCTATGGCCTATAGAGAAAAAGAGAGAAAAGTCAAGAAAGTGAGCTTGTGTGAACGATCTTGTGAGAGTTAAATCTATTTTGTTTTCAAAACAAAATATTTTTATCTTTTGTATAAAGAAACTTGTTTTCTAACGGGTGAGCTCAAACCATGTTTTTCTAGTTTTTCTTTTCAGTTTTTATAGGATGCCAAAAAGCACTTATTGAATCTTGATTCAAAAGTTAATGCCAAAGCATTTATTGGGAGGCAACTCTTCAAAATTGCTTCTAATTTCATTCATTATGACAAGCATAAGGATGTTAAAATCTGATTGGGTTTGGAGACACTTTTGGAAGGATCGTTGTTCATTTCACAAGAAACCTAAGTGGAATTCAAGACACAATATACCTATGACGTCCCATGACTACAAAATTGCCCTACTGAGGAGAGGAGGATGTCACTTACATTTATAATCTCTCTTTGATTTTCGTCCATTTGATGTTGGAGACCCCTTTTGATTAGAGGACGAATCCTCTTGAAGAAGGAGAGGATGATATGAATCCTACAATAATTATATAATATAAGATATCAATATGTTATGTAAATCTCATTCACATAATTATATAATATAAGATATCTCATATCTTATGTTGCAAATCTCATTTGCAATAATTGTGGATTTAATCAAATTGAATCACATTCAATTTATTTTCTCTCTATCAATTTCTCCAATTAGCCTTTAATTCAACAATTAGGCTAACATTTAGTTTATTATGAATCTCATTCATATTAAACTATATATTATATCATCTATATGATATAATCACTCTTAAAGTGAAATTGAACACTTCAATTTCATACCAAAACTTTAACCCTTCTTTTATCCTAGATTGAGCAAACGAGGGACCTAATGGACTACTCTGGTGGCTGCTCCAATGATCCGAGGTTAATCGGTCAAACTCTTTGACCCGGTCAACCAATATTCATTAGCTACGATGACACTCCACTAAAGCTCAGAAATTTGACTCCCATCGATTGTAGAATATTACGCGTGTCCACTTATATAACCAATGCTCATGAGTCGACCTCCTTCACGGGTTGTTCATAGACACGCACTGGGTCAAATTATCGCTTTTACCCTCGTGTTCATATCTTGTTCCTTAAGTCCCCACTTGCGCGCCACTAATGAACAACATATTGTGATGGTCGACCATACACAACACCACTTTCCGGGCGGTGAGAAGGTGGGCGCCGTTGTCCAAGCCACGAGCGACTTTAAGGGAACAACCCTCTAGTTTCCTATAAGGCGGAAAGCAGTGAATTCCCATCTCGCGTAATTAGGTTCCCCGACTCTACTTGGTTACTGTCGAGAAGATAGGCATATTGGGCGAGTGGATCTGGGACCACCTCACCACTGTATTTAATCAAAAGGATGCACCCGGCAGATGCGAGTCCGTAATACGCTCGAGGATTCGTGTCGAGTCACTAATGGTCATCTACGAATTTATTAGTCTTTTCTCATTAACGGTGTTATATCGATTAAGTCTAATAATTCACGGTCCGGTCTTATACAATCTCATTG
This sequence comes from Trichosanthes cucumerina, assembly GCA_036507285.1. Classification (NCBI taxonomy): domain Eukaryota; kingdom Viridiplantae; phylum Streptophyta; class Magnoliopsida; order Cucurbitales; family Cucurbitaceae; genus Trichosanthes; species Trichosanthes cucumerina. The sequence continues at coordinate 7,041,751 of CM071844.1, forward strand.
TGCAGGATGCCCCTTTCGCATGTCAACAACATGAGCCAGTCGAGATCACCTCGTTTGTATCTAATACAAAGCGGGCGCATCCACAGTGTATCGAGGGATTAGGTCTCCAACCCCATGCTTATATCATGTAGGCAATATTTTACAACCACGAGATTAGGACAGAAATCCCAACATGGTCACGATACAGACACTTCAAACATATTTGAGGATTTAATAGTCGAAACACGTAATGAATTGGTCAGGGTTGAAGAAAGGATGGAGCAGCGGATGGAGCAACATCGAGCCGAAATGCAAGAAATGATTAAGAAGATGATGGAGTCACGAGGAGCACCATGAACATAGGTATAAATTCCTTTCTCACGTTGTAGTTGTCACTGTGACCTTAGTTTTTTTAGAAATTTGTTGTGTACGTGGATTTGTTCTGGTAACTTTGTGGATATGAAACCCAACCTGTTTGTAATTGAAGTATGGAGGAGGTTGGACATCCTTTTATGAACTTAAGAAGTGTATTCTCTTATTCAGGTTATATAATTTTTTAGTTTTTTCCTAGTTATGTTGTTATCTGTCTTAGAAATTTCGAGTATTGTTGGATGCAATCTCAAATTGTTTTTGTTGGAGCTTAAGATTTTTTTAGTTTAGTTTTTTCTTGGAGTTTGAGATTGTTTGACAAGTTAGATTTTAATTTCTTTGTTGAGGGTAGATGTTGGAACTTGGAGATATGTTGTTTGTTAAACGTTTGAATTTGAATTTAACTACTTCTAGGTTTGAGGTTAGTTGTTTGTTGAATTTTGTTATGATTGTTTGAATGTTTATGTTTAGTTGTTATTAAATGTTAGGTTGAGTTTATTTTAATTGGTTTTTGGTTTATTACTAATGAACTTTTGAACATTATTTAGTTCATTTTGAATATCAAATGTTCAATTAATGACATTTTAAACTTTATAATTCTTTAATATACATGATTGTTTATGAATTATTATAACTAAAGTATTAATAAGATTTTTTTTATTTTATTTTTAGGTACTCTGAGGATCGAGAAAATTTGAAGAAAGATCTACGAGTGCCTTTTTTGTTTAGTTTATGTAATTTTATTATCTATCTCTAATTTCGAATTATGATACTTTAGTATTATTTCTACTATGACAACCACTTTGTAACGATTAAAGTTGATTTTTTAATTTAATGCATATTATGTTTCAAAATAGTGTTTGTATTCTATTTTATTTTATTTTCGTTCATCGGTGTTGATATTAGTATTCTAGATTTGAGAAATTAAAAGGTAAAAATTAAATAAAATAAAAAAATAAAAAGAAAAAATAATAAAAGGAAAAAAAGAAAAAATAAAAAAAATGTCTATGCCGACGCTAGATGCTGCGCGTTGGCATAGTCCATGTACTGAACCTATGCCGACGCCATTAAGATGGCCTATACCGAAATTTGTTATGCCAACGCGAATAATTACGCGTCGGCATCGATGGTCTATGCCGACGCCATTAAGATGGTGCGTCGGTAATGCCTTTCCCGACGAGGCTATGCCGACGTCGTTGCCGACGCGTACAGTGGCATCGGCAAAGCGTATGCCGACGCGAATTGTAAACTATCCCGACGTGATACCGCGTCGGGAAAGACCCATTTTCTTGCAGTGTCAACATGTCCCTTCATTGCCAATTAGTTTTGAGATGAAACCTGTGTAATCTAATATTGGGATTAAAGCCGATTAAGCCAAACGGGTATTATTTGGTCTAAAATTGGGATCTTACCCAAGAATGGTAACCAAAGAGGTACAATCTTAAAGGGGCATGTGTAGATGATCCCACATTAGAAAAATGTAAAGAGATCTCACAATTTATAAAATACATGAGATACTTCTCTCATTATCAATTGGTTTTGAGATGAAAACTACATGTAATCTAATAAAAGTTAGAAGTTCGAATCCTCACCTTCTAGTCATTGAACGAAAAAAATGGAAAAAAGTCATATATGTTTTTTAAATGGCAGAAATTACTTACAATGGTGTGGTTGGAAAAGTTATATCTACAGACATGATAGTGAGTATGTGAGACTCAATATATAATAAAAAATTGGCATTACATTGATGTAGACTAATGTAGAACTAATGTATTGTTTTGAATATCCATTAAAAATGCGGGCCATTGAGATTATTATTATTCTTTTTAGTTCAGATCTTAATAGAAAATAAAAGGATAAATTTGACAGAGATATAATTTTATCAAATTTTTTTTTAAAATGGGAAACAATAAAATGTAATAGTTAATTCTAGTCCTAAAGCATAGAGGGTAAGGTTATGACATGTGGGCACATGGCTTTCAATGTAGAATTTCCTTTGCTAATTCAAAAGTTGATGCATGTCATTTCAATTTATCAAAAAAAGGACAAGAAAAGAAAGATATGTCATTTCATAAATTGCTGTAAATAATTAGAAAATAGGATTAACTCAAAAGAAAACAGAAAAACAAAAGGTAGTTAAAGGGGAACAAGAAACAAATATTTGGTATAATTGTGAAATCAAGACCTTTTTACTTGAAAGGACATTGATTGATATTTCAACCATTGAGATTTTAAAATCTTTATTTTTTTAAAAAAAAAAATATTCACTTATTCAAAGAATAAATTGGCCACAAATAAGGTATACTAAACATTACAAGTTACTTCTCAATTCTCTTTATATTAATTGTTCGTTTCATTTAGTGTACTTCTAAAATTTTGATTTTGTGTGAACGCTCTCGAAAGTATTAAAAATAAAATGAATTAAGAAATATTGAAGTAGATCTAGAATATTATTATAATGTTTGAAACATTATATAATCTATTGGAATAAAAGTTTTTGGTTTACTATATTTGTTCTCCAAAAAAAATTAGTGGTAGATGCAGCTTCATCCCTGCAATCAGAATCAAGGTTCATAAAGGTAGATAAGTTATCGACTTTATTTGACATAACTCTCTCATACAATGACGTACTTGATCCAAAATGAGTTCCCTACCCAAAAAAAAAATGTATCAATTAAAATGTTATTTTATATTAATAATTGACAACCTTTAAAAAAAAATATTATTTTTAAATTTAAAATTAATTCATCATTGTTTTAATCATCAGTAAAACCATGGTTTTGGTTGAAAAAAAATTGAGACGTATAAAAGATTAAAGGCAAAATGGAGGTTTGTGACCAAAAGATCACATGTTAATCATTTCACGTCAGCAAATAACAGTCTAGTCATCATTCCGTTAAGTTAAAGTTCAGTTATGGACTATTTAGAATCATTTTGCAAACATGAGAATTAAAATGTCTCTTTTGAAACTTTAACAACCAAATAGACATCAATCATAAACCTGAATGACCAAAAGTGCATTTTGTCCAAAGATTAAATAGAAGCATTTTAAAAGACCAGAAACAAATATTAAAATATTAAATTACTAATTTAGTTATTTGGTTTAGAAAAGTTTGAATTTAGTCTTTATAATTTTAAAGTTTCAATTTAATCTTCCTTGATTCAGATTTAGATTCAATTTGATTGTTATAGTTTGAACTTAGCTTCGATTTAATCTCTACGATTTGATCAAATCTCATCGATCATCCATAAATTGGGTTTTACCTACTTAAAAAACCACATATTCTCTCTTCTATTTTTGACTTGGCCTTAAATTTTAATGCAATTTGATTGTAATTTTAGCGGGACATGAATTTCTATCACAAAAATGACAGATAATGACTTGTGAACTGGAAGCTATCCTCCATGGGTTGATGCATATTAATGATTTTTTTTTTTCGTTGGAGGTTGAATCTGATTCTATGACTGCGGTCAAACTCATAAATAACGAGCTACTAATATAGAGGCACACAACTTAGCCAAACGAGCTCAAAAACTTCAGCTCGACCAAGTTTGGGTGGGTGAACTCTGTAATTCTTTTGGGGTGACATCTCCTTTTAAGCTAATGAATTGTATCCATTTCTAAAAAAAAACTATATAAATATAAATGTATTATATGAATTTTTTTTTGTCAATATGATAACAAATAGAGACGATTTGTGAAGTTTGACTAAATCATAAGGGCTAAAATAGGGCTAAAATTGAAACTTTTGAAATCATAGATTAATTGAAATTAAATTCAAATCATAGGACCAACTTAAAACTAAATCAAACCATATCAACTCAATTTAAACTTTTAAAACTATACATATTAAATTCAAACTAATTTGTCTAAATTTGTAACTTTTATCAAAACATGAATCTAAATATTAGAGGACAAATGATTATATATTCAACTTAACTTCGACTCTCCCAAACAACTCAATCGTTCATAAAAACATGTCGTAAACATAGTAAACACAATGTTCCTAACAATTTCTCCATTAAACATACAATCTGAAACAACACAATATATACAAAACACCCTTTTAAGATAAAAGGAAAAAACAGATGAATAAGAATAAAATAAGTGGAAAATAAAAAAGAAAAAACACACAAATGTACAAATTTATAAATGGCAAAAGATAGGGAAGGATTAGAAGAAAGACTTTGGTCTTCCAATGGTGGGCCACACACTAAAAAACAAAACAAAACAAAATAAAATGAAATAAAAACCAGCTGAGTGCCAATATGGCCCCTCTCAATTTCCACCATTGAAGAACAGCCCCTCAAGCTTAGCTGTGGTCAACAAAACTGCAAAAACGACGCGATTTCAATCATTTCAACTTTTTTATTTTAAACGCTGTTGATAACTTTTTAATTTTTAATTTTTAATTTTTGAAATTTAAGTTTTATATGTTTTTTATTAATGAGTTTATATATATTTTTATTTATTTTGTACCTATGTTTTCAATAACCAACCTAACTTTTGAAAACTAAAAAGAGTAGCTTTCAAAAACATGATTTTATTTTTAGGATTTGGCAAAGAATGCAAGTACTTCCATGAGGGGATGATTTCTATTGTAGACAAATTAGATGAAAATAAGCTTAACAAAATAGTTATCAAACGGGCCTTAATTATCTATTTTTTTTTATCATATTTACTTTTTTTTTTCTTTTTCTTCAACGGTTACTAAAAGTCCAATGCCATGTTGTTCTAAGTTTCTTACATAACATGTTTCTCTCGACACTTGTCTGTTTCCCTTTTTTTGAAACTCCTATATATATATATATATATCTTTACAACCTTAAAGAAACCTATTCATTACTTGTTCTGTCACTCTTTTTTAATTCTCTCATTTTTTTTAGTGGCTTTTTGCTGATTGGGTTGGAGGTAAAAAGGGAAAAAAGCTTCATGATGTATAAATACTTCCCATTTATAAACCGTTGAGGGTTTTGCATAATTGCTATTTTGAGCTTTTTTTTTCTAGGGTTGGGTTGATGATTGTTTATTTCAAAATTGGTCGAGTTTTTATTATAAGAAATGAGTGGGAAACGAAATGATAATAAAAAGTGTTAAATCATCAAGAGTCCCCATATTAGTTGGTGAAGAAATGATTTTATACGAATTTGAATACAAGTCTTTCTTGCTTTTAATGCTATGTTAAGATGACGAATTGAGTTTAAGTTGATGAATTAAGATAAATTTGATCGTATATCAATATTTTAGTTGAAAGATTCAAGTTTTATTTAATCTTTATGGACTTAGTGGTAATTCAATATAGTGTCACATCTCTTGCTGATTCTGAATCCTACATTTGAGGATAATGTCATCTATTAACTCAAACATAATAACATTTGAACTTAGTGATAGTTTAATAAATATAATTTCTATGTAATAGTAGCTAGCAAGCGATTGATATTAGAGAGCACCTTCAAAAGATCAATATATCCAAATACGTGCAACAAATTAGCTTAACAAAAGGGTTGAGTGGTCTTGTTCTTGTCATATGCACTAAACTATAATCAAAGTTAAATCATCATTAAACCTAAAACTTCATAACCTTATTTCACATGTGTATGTCCCATAAGGATTTAATCTTAAGAACTCCTTTTATTTATATGATGCTAAGTTTCATCTTTACTAAGATTGGAAAGTTAAGTCCTATTTGATAACTATTTGATTTTTTGTTTTTGAAAATTATGCCTAAAAATACTACTTTTATCAATAAATTTCTATATTTTTTTATCTACTTTGTACCTATATTTTAAAAATCAAACTACGTTTTGAAAAATAAAAAAGTAGTTTTTGAAAAATTGTTTTTGTTTTTTAAATTTGGTTAGAAACTTAAATGATATCTCAAGAAAAATAAAAATTATCGTAGAGAGATGAAGATAAATTAGAGAAAAACAAGCATAAATTTCAAAAATTAAATAGTTAATAAACAAAACCGAAACAATTAGATTTTTTTATAACAGTTTAAGTGTACATGTTGCTTCCTATTGTAATTCTGGTACAAAATTTAGAAGATATAATTTATTAATATTTAGGGTTAGATCACGAGAGTAACATAGAAGAAATGTAGATTAGCGGCTTTATTTAATATTTTAAAGGCAACAATCAAGTTATTGTTTTCCTTAATCAAAATTTAATTTAATCAGGGTAATGATATATATATATATATATATTTCTTTGCTGACACAACAAAGGGTTGTTTTGTAGTTGTAAGTTTTAACCCTACCACTATTGATTCAATGATGATTTTCTCTCTACCTTTAACCCTAATTATGACGGCTTACTTTATTAATTAGGATTAATTAATTAAATTCCAAATTAATCAAAGTTCATATGGAAAAACGAGTGAGTAGGACGAAAGTGGTATTGAAGTGACAGAAAGTTGTATGTTAGCAAAGCAAAGGTTCAACATATCCTTTCATATTCTTTAATAGTACAAAGTATAGAAGCTACAACAAATTTGGACGATTTCATTTTAAAGTATTTTTTATAATAAAAATAGAGATTTTTTCCTTCAAAAAACCAATACTTTTTAAACATTTCATTTTTTTTTAAATAATAATTATACCTAGCCGGAAGTCCACCCTGAAATATATAAAAATGTGTTCTTTAAAAAATATATATATTTTTAAAAATAACAAATTAAAAGGAAACTTGACTCGTGAGCTTATTAAGGCCCCGTTTGATAATGTTTCTGTTTTCTGTTTCATGTTTCTTGTTTCTTGTTTATTGTTTCTCATTTTTTAAGAATAAAAAACAAGAATATGTTTGATAACTATTTATGTTTCTTATTTTTTTGAAAACAAGAAATAGAAACATAAACTTGTTTGATAACCTTTTTTCTTGTATATATAAATATACAATTAATTATAACAAATTTATATTATCAAATATCAACAAGTCTCGATACAAAATTAACTAATAATAAAAGTAAATAAATAAAATTGTTTTATCCTTTAAATGTTGTTCAAATTTGAGTTGTAATCTTATCTTTTACTCGAATCATTCGTCTTAAATGATGTCGACTCAGATCAAACTCAATTATATTATTAAATGTAGTGGTTGTAAAATATTAAAATGAGGCTAAATGCATGTTTTAGGGAACAAAATTTATTTATTGCAAAATTACAATAATATATAAATATAAAGATTGCAAAATTAAAATTCAAAATTAAAAATAAAAAAATAAAAATAAAAAATCATTTGTACTTTCTTGGGATCAAACTCAAGATTGATAAGAGAAGAAAATAGGAGTTTGTAACCATTTTACCAACAAGCTAGAGAGTCACTTTAGAAAATTGGGAACATTTGAAAATAAAAAGAAACAGAACAGAAAGAAACTATTTTATGTAGTTTCTAAAATTTAATCCAAATTTTAGAAACGTTTCTCAAATTTTGGGAACAAGAAACATGATGAATTATCAAAAAAGTATGTTTCTTAAAAAATGAGAAACAGAAACAAGAAACAGGAAATGAGAACGTTATCAAACGAGCCCTAATTGACCCGCGCTTAAGTTTATACATGAAGTTTATTTTTGAATTACACCGGAATCAATTAAAAAATAAAGGGTGAAATTACAAGTTTAGTCCCTAAACTTTTATGTTTGTATCTAATAAGTTTTTGATCTTTAAAAAGTAGATACCCAAACTTTCAATTTTATGTCTAATAAGTTTTTGAACTTTAAAAATGTCAAATAGGTGATTGAATTTTCAATTTTGTATCTAATAGGTCATTGATATATTCAATTTTTAAAAAAATTAATGAATCGATTAGACATAAAATTAAATTTTGTGTTTAAAAGTATATTAAACTTCAAATTTTGTGTCCAACAGTTCATGAATTTTGAAAAATGTTGAATACGTTAATACAAAATTGAGAGTGGAAGGATTTAAAAGATACAAAGTTGAAAGTTTAGAGACTTATTAGACACAAAATCAAAAGTTTAAGAATCTATTAGAAACTTTGTAAAGTTTAGGGACCTAGCTGATATAGATCTGAAATTTTGACGATTAAACTTGTAATTTAATCCAAATAAAAAGGGATTAAAAATACATCTTTATACGCTTATCTAGACATCCCGATATGTAAAATTAAATGTATATATCTAAAAGACAAGTTCTAAAAACTTACACATTGTTGATTCATGAACGTTCGTATCAAACCATAAGCTCACACATTCAACTTGTGAAAAGTCACAACAAATTAAACATTAATACTACCAGAAAAAAGTTGTTCCATTTAATTCCAGGGACTAAACACAAACATGTCTATATATTGAATTAAAAAACACATTTCCATTAATTTTTGGTCCCATTGCACTATTCTTGATGATATGGCATTTTCTTTCATATGAAAGGAAATTAAATAATAATAATATTGCCTTTAACAGCATTGAATAGATGCCTTCCAAGGTTTAAAATATCGATCTCTCAATTTCATGAAAATGTGTCGATGAAAATATCGATAAAATGTCGATATCGAATCGTCGATGGATATTTTTGGAAAAAATTTAAAAAACAAAAAATTTAAAAATGTATTAATATTAGAAAATAAACCTTCTACAATTTTTAAATGAGTTAAAATACTTGTTATAATATTATATTCACATTGTGTTACATTTTATTGTATTTTCTTTAATATTTCATCAATTTTGTACGATATAATGGAAATATCGATTCACCTGCTCTTGGTGTCGATGTCAAACCTATAGACATGTGAAAATATCGATATGTCACGAAAATTTGATACATGCTTAAGAGAGAGAGTTGCAATCCAAATTTAGTCATACACAAAAGAAAGTAACCTAAGTAGGCTCTCCTTAATAATCAACCAAATTGGCAACGAAATATGATCTTATTTTACAATGGAAAAAACCTGCCACCCCTTTTCAACTTCAAGTGGGTTCTCTCATTAGAAAAAGAAATACAGAGTGAAGCCAGAGGAAGGTAATATGTGAATTTAATTGGAATATATTATATGAACATAAAACTATATATTATATATTAATTTTGTCTACATTTGTTGTGTAGTGGGTGACCCAAACAATCATATGAAAAAGAGATAGAAAGAGAGGAGGGAGAAAGGGAGGGTTATGTTTCAAAATTTGAAATCTCTTTCCCAAGTTGGAAAAGGAAAAAAAAAAAAAAAATTATAATCAAATTATAAAAAATAAAAAAATAAAAAAATAAGATTCAAAGGGTAGGTAGAAGGATGCAACTTTACATCATAGTCATTGTCCACGTGGTAGCTCATGTTTCAACCACTCAACACCCACATGTATGTGTAGCAAAATATATACACATATATATTTAGATTAAATTACATGTTTAGTGTTAAATTTTAAAATTTGTATCTAACTGAATCATCCTTTAACTTTAAAAAAAATATCTAAATATGTCGTTCAACTTTTAAATTTGTATCCAATAAATTGTTGAGTTTTATAAATATCTAATAAATCTTCAAAATTTCGTTGGATAACCACTTAATTTTTTAAGATTATATTTGTTTTTCTGTAATTTTTTTTATCATAATTTCATCTTTACTAAAAAAACATTTGAATTCTTAATCAAGTTTCACAATTTTTCTTCTTCTTTTTTTGGTTTTTTAAACTTGGCTTGAATTTTGAAAATATTTGTAAAAAGTAAATAACAAAATAAGAAAAACCTAAATGTAAGTATTGTTTATTAATTTTCAAAAAAAAAAAAAAACTAAAAGCTAAATGGTTATCAAATAGAGCCTAAGCTTTCACTATTGTGTTCAATAATTTCTTGAATATTTAAATTTGTGTCAATAGGTCATTGACTTATTCGACATTTTTTTAAATTCATAAACGTATATACTAGACACAAAATTAAAAATTTAATATCCTAATACACACAAAATTTAATTTTAAATCTAATAAATAAGTTATTAAGAAAATAAATATGTCATGAATCTATTAGACATAAAATTCAATACTTCAAAAACCTATTAAACACTTTTAAAAATTTAGAAACTTTTTTATACAATTTTAAAAGCTTAGGGAAGAAATTTGTAATTTTTTTTTAGAACAATAAAAGTTGAGAGATTTGAACCACAGACCTAGTACTTATTAACATATTCGATATGTCAATTGAGTCATGCTCTTTTTAACCTATATATATTCATCATAGCATTCTCTCTCCGAACATATAGTCATCATTTCACATATGCCCCATATAATATATCAAATGATTGTCACACACTAAATATATACACACTTTGATTGGAAAATTTTGAAAAAAAAATATTTTTTTTGGTTGAAAAAAGAAGAAACCAAATATAATTGTATTGGATAGGGGAGAATCATGGGCGTACACATACAGAAATTAAAATAATAAAAAAAATGAAGTCAAAGTTAAAGAGAGAAGAATCTCTTATATCTGCCCAAATTTGAAAGAAGACAAAGGGAACGCTATTTTTCACTAGGCAACAGCTTTTGTTCACTAGTTTAATTATCACGATAAAGTTACCTCAACATTTCTGAGCTTTGGAAAACGGCTAAATAAAAAAAAACTATTCAATACGTCGGCGTAAATGTAATTGACTAGCTGTTATTTTTATTTTTATTTTTTTTAAGTACTATGGGTTAATTTTCATTTTTTAATGCTAATTCTTATTGTTTTGTGTTGTTGTCAAATTTTGAACGGGAGAACACACTTGACCTCTACGTGACAACGGACGGTATATTTATGTCTTTAGGGGAAGAGCGCGGCCTGCAAGACAAGAAAAAACTTGGGCACCTGTGTGGTGCGCCACACCGACTCCGATACTTAAGTCAAAGAAGGAAGAAAAGTGTAGTCAACCATAATATTTAGGAAGAAAAGTGTAGTCAACCATAATATTAGGAAGAAAAGTGTAACAAATTATAATTTAGAGAATGAGGGATAACTCCTATCTTTCAATCATAATAATCTATTTATAAGATTTTTTATTTTCTATTCTTTTTTAGATTTAAAAAGGTTAATCTTATTTGATTCCTCTCATAATTCACATTTATCTTTTTGGTCCAAATATCACCCATAACATTTTGTAAAATATATTTCAATTTATTATTGCTATGTATTGAAATTTATTCAACTTAATGATGGTGAGAGGTTGGAATATATTTTACACTTTTTTTTTTTAATTGATCAGTTGGAAATACTTTATAATAGATAGAAATAATTATCTATGAAAACGGAATGTACACGTTTTGTTTTGTATAATCAAACTCTAACTCATTACATTCAAAATAACTTTTTCATGGAAAACAAATATGTTGAAAATATGTCAACATATACTAATAATTAACTTTATAGAGAAAATACTTGTATTAAATTTACATGCCATCATTTTGATTGAAACATAAATAAAACATAAATCATGAAATTGAAATCTTAAAAAAAAAAACAAAAAGTGAAAATTAGAGACCCATATTATATATATTAGCTTTCTATAGTTGGAATTTTTATTAATTTTAAATTTTGTGTCTAATAAATTTATGTTGTGCTTACATGTCACATTGTCTATATCATTTAGGATATACAATTAATTAATTTCAAGCAAATTAAAATATTTGGTTATCTAAATATTATATCGACAAAGTTAATTATTGAGACTCAATAAATATAAAAATTGAAAATGTATACTTATATTTGAAATATAAAAAGAAAATAAACATATTTTTCAAAATTAAAAGTTAAATTAACATCTTTTTAAAGTGAAAAAAAGATAGACATGATTTTGTAAATTAGTAGACAAGACTTGCTTATAATTTTAAGGAAAAATTGCACAAACCAATCACACCCTTTCAATTTTTATTATGATCAATCAGTCCCTAAAATCTGTTAAGTATTGTCATCACACCTTTGCACTTTTAATTTGATCAATCAATTCCTATATTTTGTCAAGTGTTGTAATCAAATCCATATGTTTTATGAAGTGTTACAATCAGCCTCCTATTATGTTGTGAAGTCTGGAGGATCAAATATAAAATTTAAGAATGTGATTGCAATACTTAAAAAAATTTAAGAGATTAATCGATCAAACTTAAAGTAAAGTTGGAACGATTGAGGTAATTTTCCCTAATCTTAAGCATTTTATAAATGTTGGTAATTGAGAGAGGAAAAAATGGAATGAAGAAAAGGAATTGAATATGAAAATAAGTACAATGACACGTGGCAGATACTCAGGATATGTTGGAACATAAAGTCACCGCCGTAACGATGACGGAGTTGGGGACAAGTTTCTTTAATACGAGATTGGACGACAATTATCAAGGCTTTGACTTCGTGGATTTATGTGTTTGTAATTGTGTTGTGTAATGTGTTCTTCTCCATTTCTATTACCCAAAACTTCGAACCGTCGTCGTTTCGTTCCCAGACACCACTCTCTTTGGTCTTTGCCTATATTAAATTAATTTTCGTAAGTAACTACGAAAACCCAGCTTCAATTATTTTATTTACTTTATTTACATTCGCTATTCAATGAAGAATTATCGAAATTGTAGTCAGTTGTTAAAAAATATTTATTCTTCATTACCGAGTAAAAGAATATCAAAATAATAATTCTATTCCGTATTTTTTAGAAATTAAAAACAAAAAACAAGGAGACAGCATATATATTTTTTTTTTTAAAAAAAAAAACAATAACGAATGTTATGATTTTACGAAGAGTTTTTTTTTTTTTTTAAAAAAGGTCTTATATAGTTATATATGTGTATTCTCTTTAACTAATTACAAAATAGAAACTTAATTTGATAGAGTAAAGTCAACACTATAGCAATATACAGTAATAGGTTTTTTTTTGGTTAAGATTCATTCTATAGTTAAATATTGTGTATGAATTTGTTAATACTTTATTTTGTTAAAATTAATGAGTTTTAGAATATATATATAAGAAGTAAAAATTAGTAGGTGAATATAATTGAAATTTAAACAATGTAAAATTGATAATCTAAAGTATAATGTAATGAAATTAGAAGTATAGAGTAAAAATTATTTGAGAAGTAAAAATTAAAATTCTTTCCAAATAAAAAATGATAAGTGTGAAAGACACAATATTAATTAAATTAGGAGTATAGTCAAATCTAATTGACTTGGTTGTTGAATAAGCAGGACATAAATTTGAAACCCAAACAAAAAAGACAATAAAATAAAATTTCTCTAACGAAGGAGAAATTATTCAAAATCAAAAACTTATCTCCACGACCAACTGAAAGAATGTAAATTAGAAAAAGGATTAGTTTAAAAAATAATAATAATAATAAAAGAATAATAAATCCAGCGTGGAAGAAGAAGAAGGAGAGGGTAAAAATACAGTGGAATGCGGCGCACCACAAGTTGGAGAGGAAGAAAGAAAATCAACGGCAATCAAGTACCCGAAAGCGGTGTGTGGATTTTTGGATGGTACGTGTGAATCTGATTTTCCCGCGATATCCGTTCACGGGTTTTAAAATGAACCCGGCCCATCATCACTCATTTCCTCTTCCCTTTTGGTCCTTCTTCATATCATTACATTACCATTCAATAACCTCATTTCACTTTTTTTTTTTAAAAAAAATATAAATAATAATTACCCAACACAATTTCTCCTTTTTCTCTACTTATTTTACCCATCTTACCATGGTAAAATTATTGGTTAAATTACAAGTTTAGTTTATGAATTTTTAAATTCTTATTTATTTTGCTTTTTTAAACTTTAAAAAGTGTCTAATAGATCTTTCACATATTCAAAAGTTTACAAAATTAACTGATTTGCACGAAAGACCTATTCTCACACGACTTGATGTCATTTGACCCGTGATGTGAAATTAATGATCAATTATTCTTTCCGTACTTTGCATCCCGTTCAAATTACCGTGAGGATATCATAGTTTCGCTCTCGCTCTCACTCTCGCTCTCACTCTGTTACTCTAATTCTTCTATAACTTATGTTTTTCTTGTTTCTTTACTCTAATTCTCGCTCTCTCGCTCTCGTTTTGCTACTCTAGCTTATCTGACTTATGTGTTCCTTTATTTCTTTACTCTTGCTCTCGCTCTAGTCTGCTAATCTAGCTCTTTCCTTACTTTTTTTTTTCTTGTCTCTTTTTTTCTCCATATTTTTTTACCACTTTCATTTGAGTTAGGGCGAGAGAGCTAGAAACGAGAGTGTTCCCCTGTACAAGAGCTCGAACAAGCAATACACTGCATACTGCCCTCATAGGTAATTTCGTGCGCATTGCCACGTCAGAATTGGTCATATTTCATTATTTTTAGAATCCAGGTCATCAGTTATTAAAGCACGTGGGATTATCAGTACGAAAATCTCATTTATTAGATATAAATTTTAATTTTATGTCTAATGAGATCCTAAACTTTTACTATTGTGTCGAGAAAGTCCGTGAATGTTAAAAAAAATGTCAAATAGGTCAAGAACTTGTTAGATGCAAAATTCAAAATTCAAAGATTCTATTGGACATAAATTGAAGTTCTAAGAATCCTTTAGACACTTTTTAAAGTTCAAAGATATATCTATTTGACAAAAAATGGAACATAAAAACTAAATAAGTACAAATCTAAAAGTTAATTTATAATTTAACCAAAATTATTTGAAGGAAGAGGTATAATGTAGTCATTTTTTCAACAGTTAGGTACGTGGAAAGAAAGAAAAAAAAATACAAATATATGATTTATCAAGTTATCAAACACACTTTTGGATGGGAAAAAAAGGTTTTTCATAGAAAAATAAAAAGTAATAATCCACCTAGCAATTAAAAATGTCAATGTGCACATAACTCAATTACAATTAATTAAGATATTTTGTAACTTAATTTGTGGGTATTTAATTGTGGTACAAACAAAACCAATATTACAAACATAACACTAACTTAATAGTTGAAGTTGTGATACTCTATTTCTCTCAAAGGATTGAAAATCTGAATCCACACACTTGCATGTGTTATATATAAAAAAAAGTTGTAATATAAAAAGATCACTTAAAATTAAAATGAAATAATACATTTAGAGACAATGTGGTGAATAATAAGAGTTGATGAGAAGAAATTAAACAAATCTTTATAAGGAAAAATGATCTTTTGCCCGTTATTTATTTAATCTTGAAAGTTCACTCTCATTGAATTAAACTGAAAAGCCTTCCTACCAAATTAAATTCATCTATTTTAAATAATGAATTTGGAAATAATGTGGTGAATGATAATAGTTTTCTTTTTCTGTTTTTTTTTTTTTTTCTTTTTTGAAAGTAAGTGGAATGATATTAGTTGAAGGGAAGAAATCAAAACATTGTTCGAAGGAAAAATTATTTTTTTGCCCCTTAATTTTGATTTTGTTATATTCCCTTTTAACCTGAAAGTTCACTTTCCTTGAATTAAACTCAAAAACTTCATAAATAATGAAATTCATCTATTTTATTACAAAATTACAAATGATCAATAAACTAAACCAATAATTGACACAAGATTCAACCAATAAAATACCCAAAACCAAATAACTTAAATAACACTTGACACTAAAATCATCCAACTAAAAAACAAAGCACCATAATTAAACAAATAAACATCTCTAAAATAAGGTCAATATCAAGAATACCCACAACTAATCACAAATTCTTAAAAACAATACAAATTAAACTCAACTAACAAATGATATTAACCTCTATTTATTTAATTTCAAAGATTAACCTTATGAAGCTAAAACTTTAACATTAGTTGAAAACGATTTTTTTTACTTTTCCAAATACATGAATTTAATGATCAACATATTATAGTTGTCACTTGTCACCTTCAATGATAATACTTTTTTAAAAATAATAATAATAATAATAATAAACAAAATCAGTATCTTCTTCCATTCATTGGCCTACGTCCCCCTACGAAGCTCCACATTTATTGCTACCTTTCTCTTCCAAATTACCATGCAAGCTGTACATGAAAACAACCCAAAAACTCTTGCAAAAAAAAAAAAAAAAACTGAGAGGGTAAAAACGGAATTCCATATTCGTACTTCCATTTCGAACCCATAATGGGAACTGGAATTACGAATCGGCAGTTAACGGCGTCCCCGCCGACTCTATTTGCCGTTGAAAATCGCCGTCATCGGACTCTAATTAAACAATATCCACATCATTAACCTAAATAATTATTATTATATATCCAAATAAAAAATCTAAAATCCAAAGAAAGCCATTGACCCAAAGGAAAAAAGAAAAGGGAAAAATATGACGGTTGCCGTTTTTATTCCCCTCTTTTTCAAAAGGGCCTTCTTTTATAACGGCGTTATTCATCCACGATTCGTTATAAATACGACCCTCCAAAACCCTCCACTTTATTTATTCAAACACTACCCTTCTTTCTCTCTCTTCCCCCTATTTTCTCTCTCTAAAAGATCGGGGTTTTCAGAAACATTGCTTGAAGCTGAAGTTTGGAATAAATATTTATCAGAAGAAGAAGAAGTGTTTTTTCTTGGAGATCAAAATGGGGAAGAATGATCAGAGAGTTGAAGCTGTACTTCAGCTTCTTCGTAAACAAGCCCCACTTTCACTCAAACAGGTTTCTCAAAAAAAAAAAAAAACCCATCTCGGAAATTTTAAGATTATTTATGTTTTTCTTTTTTTAATTTTAATTTTTATTGAGGTTGTTTTTTTTTTTTTTTTTGTAGGAGAAATTTTGTAATACGGCTTGTGTTGAGCGGTTTCTGAAGGCGAAAGGAGAAAATGTGAAGAAGGCTGTGAAGAGCTTGAGAGCTTGCCTTTCTTGGAGAGATACCATTGGCATTGGTATTTTTTTTTTTTTTTTTGGGGTTTTTGAGAAAATGAAGAATCTTGCTTTTTATTTTTTTGTTTCTGATTTTTTAGAATAATATAATCGTTTTAAAGTCGTGGCATGATCTTCATAGTAATGATTAAAGTTACCCTACGTGATTCCATTCCTTTAAAAAACGACATTAGAAAAAAAAAACCAAAAAGTTTTTTTTTTTTTTTTTTTGGGTCAATGGATCTCAAGTATATGATATTCTCGTCTCTTTATTTTGAATATTCTCTTTTTCAGACCATCTGATCGCCGATGAGTTCTCTGCCGAGCTCGCCGATGGCGTCGCTTATGTCGCCGGCCACGATGAAGAATCTCGCCCCGTCTTGGTATCCATCCACAATCTCTCTCGAAAAATTATTGAATGTAGCTATTACTTTCTCATGATCCAATGCATATTCAAGTTATTGATTTTAATTTCTCTCTCATACATTTAACCATATGAAATGAGTCATTCTAATATTCAACTGTTATTGAGAGGAGTCACATTAAAACTACGATAATGTAATAATATTTTTACACCTATTGTTCTCTCACTCTCTTGGGAAAGAAAGTGATAGTTTCTGTGTACTTTTTTTTTACCACAGATATTCCGGATTAAGCAGGATTATCAGAAATTCCATTCCCAGAAACTGTGAGTAAAAAATCAAACATCAAGAACGACAAAACAAGAAAATTTTACTTTTAAAGAAACTCCACTAATTCCATTTTGTTTTTTTTTTTTTTTAAAATTAGGTTCACTCGCCTGCTAGTTTTCACGCTAGAAGTAGCCATTGGGACCATGCCAAAAAACGTCGACCAAATGATGATCCTTTTCGACGCAAGTAAGTAAAATCTTTCCATTTATGAAAAAAAAAAAAGAAAGTAAATATAATAAATCGAAAGCAAAAAAAAAAAAAAAAAAAAAAAAACAAAATGTCGGAGCAGCGGCAGAGTCTGTCCGGTGTGGCACGGCGGTGTCGCTGTCAAGAGCCACCGGTTTAATGCCGGAGATTGGGTGAAGGAAGGGGCATTATCGGGAATTGAAATGTCCGAATCGTTCTGTTCTGTCGTAGAATTGGTCAATTCAATTCGTAGCAGTACTTTACTTGGAGATTGAACAGGAGAAACAGAAGTCCCCAGAATTCAACTTTTTTGCTCACACTTTAAGAAATTAAAAAAAAAAAAAAGAAGAAATAATTGGGATTTTAATGTGTGAAAGCGTGGGAAAATTTGCAGGCTTTTTCAGGTCGGCTTCGGCTTTTATGAACTTATTTCTGGCGATGTTGAAGATCGTAGCTGATTTTTATCCTGGGCAGCTTCATTCCGCTTTTGTTATTGACCCACCTTCGCTCTTTGCTTATCTTTGGAAGGTATTATTTTTATTTTTATTAATTAAAGTGAAATAGTAATTGTATTTGTACATATATTGTGTTTACGTTTCAGCACTTTATTTAAAACGTTCTCTCTTTTGCTTTTTGTTCAGTCCCATTTTTTTTTTCAATGTTAGCTTCTTTTTTCTTCCCATTGTGGGCCATAGTTTATCCCATAGTCAGTTTCTTTTTTTTTTTTTTAAGAAATTATGTAAAATATTGATTAAAATAACATTTTGATGGATGTAGTTTGAGTTTTGTTTCATCTTGGTTGATGTATTTTTAAATGTCAAATTTTAATTCATGTAATATCAATAAAGCTTGAAATTGGCTTTTACTATTAGTTATTGTTAATTTTTCTTTAAACAAGTTAGTTTCAATTAACTTTTTCTTTATAAATTTTGAAACTATCTTCAAGATGGTGTTTTTTAAATATGTTCAAATGGTGTTTATTCTTGTATTGAAATTATTGTCATTATTATTTAACATAATTTGATAAAAATTAACTTCAAACTCATCATAGAGACTAATTTTAAAATTTTGTTGAAATTATATGGATTAAAATTGGATATTTAAAAGTATAAAGATCAAAATAGAAGAAAACTCAAAATATAAGGATCAAAATGGTATTTTAATGTAAAATATTCCACTTGAATGATTTATATGTGAAAGAATGTTTAAATGTCACTTTAGTCTATGTGCTCACTATTTTGATTTATTTTAGTTTTTATATACCTTAAAGTTTTGTTTTAATTCTTATATCTTTTAACTTAGTCAATTGTTTTTCAATTTTTATCTATTTTAGTTCTTATACTTTTAAAGTCTACTTTTGTTTTAGTTCCTATATTAATAGAAAAGTGATTGGTTTGGTCTATTCATTTTCTTTTCTATCTCATCTTTTGAATCACAATTTTAATTCCATAGTATGCTTAATGGAATTTATATATATATATATATATATATATATATATCCAGAACTTTGTAATTAAGGTTTTTGGTTAGGTATTGATTTTCATGTAAGAATTTTGATCAATTTAATTGCCATTTTTTGAATCTTTATTAGCCTCCTAGATATCAGTTTTATTTTGGTGATTCAACTTTATATTTAATTAACAGCTTGTTAACACTGGATGATCTTGTTTATGAATCAAATAAAATGATTAAATAGGATTTGAACATTAATAAAAATTGGACAAATTAATATTCTTTTTCTTTTCCTTTGATAAAAGAAAATTTGAAGTTGATGGGGTATTGGATCTGGTGTTTTTAATAACATGTTTGAATCATGGAACTGCAGGGCGTTCGACCGTTCGTTGAGCTATCAACGGTTACGATGGTAATTTCATCTCTAGATTTTGAAGATTCGTTGGAGTTCAACGACTTCGCCGCCTATCCGCGAGCCTCGTCCCTCCGATTCGATCAATCGTCAATACAATCAACGGCCAAGATCGGCTCATCCGCATCCTCACGCTTCTCCTTCACCGTATCCCACCATTTCGACTCACTCAAGCCCTGGTACCTCAGCTTAACCGACACGTCAGCTTCCAAAGTGGGACCCACCAGTTCTTCACCACTGGGCCCCGCGCTGATCTCTCCACTCAACGCCCGTTCCCTGTCCTTTGCATCACCGGCTGCCAGAATGCCACGTGGCGGAATCAACGACGGAGGTTACAGCTCGAGGCTGACGAGGAAAAGCCTGTTCCCGTCGACACCGCTGCCGCCGAAGAGCGCCGCCATGGCCGGCGGTGGAGGAGGAGGCAAAAAAGTCAACCACCCTCGGACCCCACGGCCGTCGTTCCTGCAATCGCCGGCAGTGTTCTTCCGGAGAGAGTGCCACGTCAGCAGAACGGAGAAAAACCGGGAAGCATTCCGGCCGGTGTTGAAATTCTACAGAAGACCGTACGATGAGATGATGTACAGGTCAAAGATGAGGCCCCCACTTGGCGGATTGATCTCGATCGTCACTCCAAATCTCAGACGTCGACACGTGTCAATGTCTCAACGGTTCTGATTCAGCACAAAAAAAATGAAAAAAAAAATCACTTCTTTTTCTACTACTACACAGTTGTCCCTACAGAAAGACAACAACATACGAAAATTTTTAACATGAATTCAAGCAAAAAAAAAAAAAAAGTGGAAAATGGACGATGTTTCTCGAATCTTACTCATCAGTACTAAAAATAATTGAGGAGTTGATGTGGGTTTGATTTGTTGACTCAATCTGAGTCGCCAAACGAGTTGGTGATGACTTTGGGAAGATCAAGGATAAAAGAAAAAAAAAGGCTTCGAGTTTGAGGACAAAACGACAACGTGCTAAGTGAGTTGTGAAATGGTGTGCAAATTGTCCTTTTTCTTCTTGTTTTTTTTTTTTTTTTTGAAATTTGTGGTTCTTTTACAAAGTCTACGTTTTTGGGGTTTAGAAAAAAAAAAAAAAAAACCTGCATGGGAAATGGGTAGCGTGGTCGAGCCGGTGAAATCAAATGTCAAGATTGTTGAAAATTGAAACCTCAAAAAAGAGAAGGAAAAAAATATCCAATCCAAAGTCTAACTATATGTTTTTTTAATTGTTTTTATATATATTTTGTATTTGTTAGTTTTATGAAAGTTCTTGACTTTGTTTATTGATAATAGTTTGATATTGTGATATTGTCTACCTAAATGAATAATACTTCTTTATTCACTTGTTAGTAAAATTTTCTTACCAATTACCAATGAAAATTTGACAACTAAAAGAGATATCTCTTTTGGTTTTTACTTTATGCATTATTCTCCTATTAGTCAAAATTGTAATGTGGTTAATATCTACTCTGTTTATCCTAAAAAAAAATCTTTATAAAAAAATCTTTATAAATAATTCTTTAATGTTTACTTGATCTTACCTTCATTTTTAAATAATACTAACATGACTAACAATCAATTGACTTAATATCTATGCTACAAAAGTATATAAGAAATTTTCTACAGGAGCTTTGAGTATTTTCCTACTTTCTTTAAATTACTTTAACTTTTACCTTTCCTAGAAAACATTTTAGATGAATAAAGTTGTTGTTCTCACTCATATGTACTACTAAGCTTCCCCACTTATTACTAAGTTGGGTATCATTTTTAGTCAAATGAGTATTATTTAATAAGCGAATCACAAGGATATCTTAAGAGAAGAAAGTTCAGATTCTTATGACAAATTCACAAAAGAGAAGGAAAAAATGGATTCAACAATTTTCATATGTCATGTAAATTTGAAATATTTCTCTCTCTACCTCTAACAAAGACTGGATTGGGAATATGTGTGGGGTTATTTTTGGAAGTTGAAAGAGAAAAGTCAAAAGCTGAAAGAGATAGATAGAGAGAGCATTGGGAATTGAAACAATGGGCAGAGATATTGAGAGAGGGATTGTTCAGAATGAGAACACATGTAGTTTTGGGGAGTGAGATTTTAATAAAACATTTTTTTGTGTCGTATACTACATGTCGTTTTAATGAAAGGAGGGGGATCCAAAAGAGATGACGTCGCAGAAAACCAGTGCCATTTTGTGTTTGGAGTCTAATGGGTGACATGACACTGTGTTTTTATATTATAAAAGATGGGGTCCGTAAAATTAGGGTTTGGATGAAGAAGACAAGGCATTAAAGTTTGAGAGAGTGTTTAAATGCTTGGAGTTTACTATTTGTAGTGTAGGAGTGTTTGGTTTTTGTTTGCAGTTTTACAGGGCAGCTACTCTGTTCTTTTTAAAGGAATATGGACACATCAACATGCCAACCTTGTCCCTAAAAGGAACATCAATTTCTCTTTCATTTTCTTTTTTAATTCATTTTTGGGCAGAGATTTCTCAAGAAAGAACTCAAATGTGAACCTTGAATTGATTAAAAGTAGATAAATCTCTTCTTTTTTGGAGAGGAAGTTGTTTGTATAAGACAACAAAGACTATGTCAAAATCATTTTGGAGAGTAATTTGGGACACAAATTGCCTCCTTGTGTCCTTGTTGCATCATGGTGAAGTCATTTTCAAGCATCTAATACTAATGAACAAGGAAGTGTTACAATTAAGGATTGGTTCGAGAAGTTACAACTTACAAGATGTCTGAATAATTACAGCATTGCCAATGAGAGTTCCTACCTTTTCATCTATCACAGTAGTTCATATTCAGGATGCTATTAACAATTTAAAACATGAAAGTATAACATTTACATTACTAACCATACATTATTTCGCTATGTATTTGTATTGAACTTATTATGATTCATGTGAAAGTGTAATGCAGAAACAGAACAGCACAATCTAGATATGTCACCTAGCTTTTCTTCCGCAATGTAACCAAGTCCATGGCAGCACCATATTTTCCATGCAGAGCTTCTGCACACCAGCCATGTCCATCGTCAACAGTCGGCATCTTGACTTCCATGAAAGGAGTTGCAGGGTGTTGAGCACCTGGGAGTGTTGCCCCAGCTAGAACCCTAAGCATATTTGAAGAGTCAATGTCCATACAAATAGTAATTTCAGGGACTCCTTTGGGTGCTGGTGGAATTCCAATGATCTTGAAATAGCCAAGCAGATGGTTTTCTTCTGCTCTTGTCTCTTCGCCTTCATAGACCACAATCAATGCCTCGCTTTGATTATCTTGAACAGTTGTGAAAACCAACTCCTTGCGTGCTGGCATTGTGGTGTTCTTGGGAATAATTGGAATGAAGCTGTTTCCATCAGCTCGAATTCCGATGGCGAGAGGCGTCACTTGGATGCTAAGAAGATCTAAATTTCCAAATGGATCGCCAATGCCTGATGCCACTGCACCTTCTAAGGCTGCCCCAGAAACAGCAGCTTCTAGAGGATCCATTCCTTCATAAAGTGCCTTCTTCTTAGTTATTTCCATCAGAAGTTCTCTGATTCTTGGTATGTATGAACATCCACCAATGACTACCACATCGCTCACTTCTTGAATTTCTACTCTGGCATCTTGTAAGCATTGCTTTACAAGGTTCTCACATTTCTCAAACACCTTGCTGTTCACCATCACAAACTCGTCCCGGCTTAGGACCTTGCATATTTTTGACCCATTTCCCAAGTTGACATCGATTTGAACCCTAGACTGG
Source organism: Trichosanthes cucumerina (assembly GCA_036507285.1). Lineage (NCBI taxonomy): Eukaryota > Viridiplantae > Streptophyta > Magnoliopsida > Cucurbitales > Cucurbitaceae > Trichosanthes > Trichosanthes cucumerina. Next base: position 7,065,373 of record CM071844.1, read on the forward strand.
AATGAAAGCTTATGGATAGCATCCTGGGTCGCAACTCGGAGCAATCCCATCCTTCTTATCTCATCAATTCCGCGGTGTGAGAATATAGATTCAGAATTTGGCAAAAGATACTTCATGGTATTTTGAAGTAGATCTTCACCTCCAATAGGACTTCCAGCCAGGGCTCTAATCTGTGACACTCCTCCGCCCGTAGCTGATACTGCAACATCACAATACCCAGCTCCCATGTTGAAAATAAGGGCAATTTTTTCACTTCCACTGCCCATGTTCTCGTGTACTGCCTGCTGCTGTTGTTGGGCATATAATAAAGCTACTGCTGTTGGTTCAGGCATCAATCTGACTTGAAGGCCAGCCATTGCACAAGCTCGTTCAACCCGAGTAAGCTGGAACCGGCTGAATGAAACTGGAATTGTCAAAACAACATTTCTAATTGGCCGCTTTAGTTGATATTCAGCCATCATTTTCAGTTCAACAAGAAAGATAGCTAGAACTTCCTCAGGAGTGGTGGATCTCCAAACATTATTCACCAAAGCTGCAACAAATGGACGAACACCAATGTCCAAAGTTTGCACTAGAAAAGGAAGACTCTTGCTTGCATGAACAACTGGGTCGGTGTCAACTCTTCCAATTCAAGCGTTTCATATTGAAAATTGCAGCCCCAGAGAGCATGTCATACTCATGGCTTAGCTCATTACTAACTCCTCCAGAAGGATTGTCATCCTTAAAGGTGACATATGATCTCATAATTTTTTGATTTCTAGTGTTCTTAAGAAGCTCTACCTGAGATCCATTCCAGACTGCAATACTACATTGTGAAGTACCAATATCAATTCCAATCGCAATCTCCAGAAAGGTTGATGTCGTTTTTTCCTCCCCAGTGGTTTCACTATCAGAAGCTACAGTGTATATTGGTTCGGCCATTATCTGCATTTTGATCAATATAAAGCTCTAGCTTTCAGAAGGTAATTCTTCAAGGCTCAAAGGCTTGTCATTACTAATTATCGATTGCACTAGAGGGTATGGAATAGATAACTAACAACTCTGGCCCTTAAAATGGGATTTACAATCCAGTGAATCATCTTTCAAACACTTCAAACGAATATACAAGAACAAAATGTTTCTACTCGAAAGGTGAGAAACACCTTTTGGACAAAATCAGGTTGATTCTATCACTTCAAGAAGTGTTTTAAACGCAAACAATATCATATGTAAACTTGTCATACAAGCTTTAGTTTTCCCTATAGGACTGCAATTTCTTTTTCTTACACACCATAGACTATAATGTCTAACACTGAATTCTCGTATAGGATTACTGGAGCAACAGAACTCCTCAAATAGATATGCACATATGCTTGTAGAAAAACAAAATCTCTTTCAGATAAGGTAGGTTTCATTATACCAGGACAGGAATTACATAAAATTCAAATAAACAAGATAAAAAATGATCGATCCCTGTAATCCAATTCTCATTACTATTATAACATTTCAAATATCAGCACACACATTAAGACAAGATATGCACTTCCCGAAGATCCTTTTAACAAACACCTTCCGAGCAATTCCAAACAACCGTAGAAAGGCGGCAAAAGAAATTGCATTAAAAAAATCGAGAAAGCAGCAAGAATTCGAAATATCACTACATTTAATCACTTAATAAGACGAAGAAAAAGCACAATACATCAAACCCATTGTAGCAAAACACTAACAGATTGGAAGTTGCTAACTATCGCAAAGCAAATCGAAGAACAAAACCTCCCAAGTTCTGCAAGCAACCAATTGAAGAAAAAAAAACGAGAATTACCAGAAGCAGAAGCGATCGAAATGGTTGCGCCGAGCAAGCAAATTGCAGAAATAAGCGATGAGACAGAAATTTCTGCAGCAGAGAGAAGCAAGGACAAGAGCAATGAGAGAAGCGTTAGAAGCTACGAGAGGAGTCGGCGAAGAAAGAACTGGAAAGCGAAGGGTAATTTATAGACCCCATTGAAAAGCAAGCTTGACCCTCTTCTTCTAGAGCTTCCTAGAGAAAGAGAAACAGAGAGAATCTTGATTTTGGAAAAGAGGTAAAAAACGAAAGCGGGAAATTTTACAGTGTGGACGCTCAGATTGTGGTAAGAAACTGGATTACACCAGACGGACGAGAGATGATCATTATCGGACTTGAATATCAATTAGTGGACAACTTCACTTTCACTTATTGGCTAAATTACCAATTTATTTGGAGTAAAATTTCAATTTGGTCTTATATAATTTATTCCTTTGTTTTAAAGGAGAAATTGTTTCGGCTCGAGTTTATCTTCTTCTTCATTGTGTGTTTGCATTTTGCTCCTTCTTCAATCGTGTTCTTCTTCTTCTTCTTCTTCTCTGGTTCAGTTGGTAATTGGTTTTGCTCCTTTGATTGGGTTATTTCATGATCAAAGCAATAATGAAGAACACATATGTAGGACTAGCACCACAAGTTTTCAAATTCTCACACCGTAAGCTACTAAGCCATGGCTTCTTCTAACCCGTCAATCATATTGAAAGATATTGGCCTACCTATCAAATTCACCTCAACAAAATTCAAAGCTATAAACTTCCAGCGCCGAGAGTGAATGAAAAGTTTTATTAAATAGCACAAATAATCATATTCATCTTATTCTATTAATTTTTTTTTTTTGAAATGTTAATTACACGTTAATAGGTAAATAGATACTATTGTGATAGTCACCAATAGAATTAATAGTCATTGATAATTTCTATCTGACGTTGATGCACAAATCCGAGAAGAGGTGAATTTGTATTCTTGGGGGCAAGAGATGGCTTGCAAAACAAAAAAAAAGAAAATGTACAGCTAGTCAGAAGACTTGGGATCGATTGAGTTACCTCTCATGTAGTTATACTGAGGTATTTATAGGAGGAGTTGGATTAGGGTTTTAGGGATTAGTGGACCGAATCCATCAACAACATATGTGGAAGGAAAGAGAGGATAAATCGAACCGATCAGATCGGATCAGGTCAAACCGGGTTTGATAGACGATCGTCTGCTCCATGGACTCCTTTGTCCCTATTTCATTATAGATCTCTAGATCTGGCCTGTATTTGGCCCAATTATCTTCTGTTGTTGGGTTTTACTTGTCCAAATTTATGCATAACATTAAACCCTCACTCCTATGTTGGGATTTGTGGGTTGGTTTAATTTTAGGTTGGACTCTCAAAGCCCAATTTGGAAGTAATGAGCTCGTAAATATTTCCTTGAGGAATGATATGTAATCTAAGTACAAGGCGTCTATTGTATTTTCTTGAGTTTTAGTTTTGGAAACACCTATCAAATACTTTGGTTGATTTTATGGCTTTTCAATATTTGTAAGAAGATTTGGGTTGGGCCCCAAATCTTCAGAAATACCTATCAAGCCCATAGGCTGATTTTATGGTTTTCCAAAATTTATAAGTGGTCCCTAAACCTGATTTTGGGAATGACCTATCAAGCCCATTGAGCTGATTTTATGGTTTTTCAAAATTTATAAAAATAAGGTTAGGGATGGTTTCAGACCTGATTTTGGGAATGACCTATCAAGTCCATTTGGTTGATTTTATGGATTTCCAAAATTTATAAAACTAAGGTTAGAGGTGGTCCTCATTCTTGATTTTGAGAATGATCTATCAAGCTCATTGAGTTGATTTTATTAGTTTCCAAAATTTATAATGAGAGAATTAGGAGTGGGCCCCAAATCTGATTTTGGGAATGACCTATCAAACCCTTTGGGTTAATTTTATGACTTTCCAAAATTTACAAAAATTCTAGAGTGGACCCCAAAATAAATTATGACTACTGAGACTTGTCGCATAGTTTGTGTCATGCTTGGACCATTTAACCCGACCTTTTTGAGGACCCAATTAACCACCTCCAAGATTTGCGTTCTCTACAATTAAGTGGAGTTTTGCACAGTTAAAGGCGTACCCCAGATTTTCAAGCCGCTAGAGTCGCCAATCAACCCCTATGAGGATTAATCAACTCTCCAGGCGTTTTATTTCACATCGTAGTGAGGAGTTTTGCGTATTCTATGCTTCTATTGCATGGTTTAATTAGCCTTATCTGAGAGTTTGCTCTTCGGTATTTAGCTCAGAATTTACTTGAATCGGAATTAATTCCAAGTTTAATCAAGAAAAGGCAAATAGGGAGCGAATTTTCTTCAATACAATTTCAAGGACATGTGGTAGGTAGGGAAAGGATAGGGGCATGTGCTGGCATGTGGCTAACACAAGATGGTTTGTGCCATCCACGTTGCCACGTGGCGACCGACCGTGGGTCGACTCAGTCAAGGTGGCACGTTTGCCACCTGCCACCGCTGACAGACTTGCCAGCTCGGCTCGGCCAATCACTTTTTTTTTAATCCAGAATTTGAATTTCAAAATTTAAATTTCGAATTTTGGCTTTTCCCTCCCCTTTTTTTTTCTTCTTAAATTAGAGGTTTGGGGTGAAGTTTCATTCACACATTTCCATTTCCCTTATCCCAAATCTCTCATAGGTAATAGTTGGTTTATTTTCTCTTCTTCTTCTCATGATGTCTAACGAGGGAGATAGTAGCTTGTATAGGAATTCATTTGAGGAAGATGAATCTTTTTTAAATGAAGAGAGTTCCTCAACTTCTTTCTATGAGCTACATTTTCTCCAAATAATTTTGAAAGAGAGCCCAGTATTCCTGATAGGGTTTTGCCATCCTCAGTGACCTTAGCTCAACTTAATAAGTTTCGGTACAAGTATGACATTGGGGGTTCCCTATAATGGCGAAAAAATTGATAATCCTCTCCTGGCGAAGTTGTTTTTTACTTAAGCATGTTTCGTTTTGGCATTCACCTTATTCTTCCTCTTTTTCTTCTAGCTTTTTTAACTTTAGTCCAACAAGCTTCGACCCAAATTCTTCCAAATGGATGAAGTTATCTCATTGGTTGCTACTCCCTTTGAAAAGAATATGGAGATAGATCTTTTATGGATATCCAAACTTTTTTTTGTCTTTTCACCAAATAACACATAGTCTTTCAAATGAAAGATATTTTTATTATATTACGACTAGAGATCAAACACTTATTGCAGGTCATTTCTCAGTCAAACAATGGAAAAAGCAATGTTTTTTTGTTTGTGAGGATTGACTAGCCCTGAACTCTACTGGGCATTCTTATACGGTCCCTGATCGCTATGCTCTAGACACGCAATTGCACGTGATCGAAGTAATAAAAACTGGAGTATTCTAGAGTATCGAACCCACAGGAAATGGGTTTACGAGTTAAATCGGGAAAACAAAGAATTGCTAGTGAAATTGCAAGTAAGGTAACCAAAATGACAAATTGATGATTTGGGGTTTTAAGACGCTGAAAATAAAGGGAAAATCAATGAATTAAAAGAAGGGAATTCAAGTGTTTTTGCCCATTCGAAGAAAATGTTGCTGAAAATGTTGCAACAATTGTGCCAACAAACCCAAATCTAAGTAAATCGGGTTCTATTCCTACTTGGTTTTGCTCCCAAATCCTTTAGGAAACTAAGCAATTAAACTTACATGTTTGTGGCTAATTGAGCTTAGATGATTCTCGCACACAACCCTCTCGATTTCAGAGTCTCACCCTATGTCTAGGGTCAAAGTTTCGGATCTTATGTCTAAGTCCTTTCCTCCGTTGTTTTTAGGATATCTACTGTTCCTTGACCCTTTCGGTATCAAGTTCGAGTCTTGTTGAACACGACCTCGCCGTTGGCTAAGGACTGCCAATTTTATTCCCTAAAAACAAACTTTGATTTGATTGTCAACACAATTACTTTATTACTTTAAGCTAGGCATCTCTCTTCTAGGGCATTCACATTTGAATCCCTAAAGAGGAAATTAGCTCATGATGAAAATAAAAGGAAACATGATTTAAGTTGCTAAAAAAATAAAAGGAAACAAAAACGAAAATAAGGGAAAAGGAAACAGAAACGAAAATAAGGGAAAAGGAAACGTGTAAAACGAAAAGAAAAGAAAACAAGTAAGGGGCTCGAGTTCTTCCTCTTTATCCACGAAAAAAAGAAATCAAGCTGCTGTGATGAACTGAATGGAATGGAAAAACAGAAAAGAAAGAAACGAAGACAAAAGAAAGAAGGACAGTAAAGAGATGCTCTCAGTTTCTTGTATTTTTTTTTTCCCAAAATCAGGTTTTTCCAACTAAGAATAAACACTGCAAGGTAAAAGTGAGGAAAACAGAAACTTCATTAATCTTCAAAGTGCATAAACAGTGATGAAAAAATGAAAATAAAGAACTATTCTAACCCCCCTTTGCTTATCGATTCTACCCACACTTGGGTGAGAATCTTAACCTCCAAGGCTCTCGCAATGGAGGGATGAGCTAGGGTTTACTACAACTAAGTAAAGTGATTACAACGTGTTGGAAAATAGTAACTAAACTGTTGTGAAAAAAAAGTACAAGAACGTGCAGAATAATAGAGGAAAACGAGGATAAAACTGGAGAAAGTCACCTCCTTTTAACCCTCGATCGTAACACTTTTATAGATGAAGAAAGTAGGGTTTTCTTCCAAGAAATCATCCTCAAATCGTGGGTAATTGATTGAGTATAAGTTCAAGCCGTATTCATTTCAAAAGTGGGTGAAAATCTCCAAGAATCTTGCAAATCCGAAATTTGAGGCGTGCTCCTTAAGTTTGAAACTTTGCCAGCAACTTTGCCCAGCATTGTGCCTAGCATTTTTTTGTTGGCAACAATGCAACATGCATTTTCTCTAACATTTTTTTCTGCTCTTCTTTTCCTACAAAACACCTCAAATTAATTTGTTTTCACTCATTTTTTTCTTCAATTCTTTATTTTCCTCATAATTTAGCAAACTTTAGAAATTTCAATTCAAAAGATAATTTAAGCTTGCTAAAACATGAAAAATTGAATAAATTAGACAAAAAAATGACTAAATAAAGAGCTAGATAATCCACATAAATGAGAATTATCAGTCCCACTGAGTTTTAGGGAATATGGTTAGTGTTATTTTTTCCCTTTTCTCGCCTGGGACCACTTCTGTTTTATGTCTCTGCTAACTTTTCATGTTTTCTCACAACAGTTCCTCTTTATTTCGAACGAAGTAGAGCTGATAATAGGTTTGCTAGAATTGTTTGGAGGTTGGATCCTGAACTTCGTTTTGGTATGAATTTTGTCACCAAAGACAATTTAATCTCCCTCGGTCTCTCAACTCTAAATTCTCCCTCAGGTGAAATGTTGTTTTCGCAAGCTTTAACCTGATTGAACCGGGTCGACCCTAACCGAGTCAGCTCGGGCTCAACCTTTTTTTTTAATCTTCTTCTCTCCTGCACAGGAATGGTTGGCCACACTCCTTCAGTTTTTTAACTCAGAAGAAGAAGAAGTGCTAGACTCGCTGGTGAGTCCTCTAGAGCTGCTGAGGTACTTATGAGTTCACTGTTCATTGGTTTATAATTGTCTATTAGCTTAGTAATTTATCCTTTTCCAAGTTATCACTCGTGTTTGTGTCTCCCATTTATTTTCTACACTTTATTTTTCTATTGTTAGTCAGTTTATCTTTTTTTTTTTACTTTTGTTCTCTAAATAAGTTAAGTGAGAGCATTCGTGGTAATTAATTGAATCAAAAGCCAATCTCTGTGGATTCGATACTCGGTAGGAATACCGTTTTATATTACTTGACCTGTGCACTTGCAGAAACGTTAAAGTGTGTTTATCACAAACCAAAACAAAGTTCAGGATCCAACCCCCAGACAACTCTTGCAAACCTGTTAATGACTCTACTTCGCTCGAAGTAAAGGTGAATTGCAATGAAGAGACAAAACGTTAGCAAAGACATAGAATAGAAGCGATCCCATGCGAGAAAAGGGGAAAAACTAACACTAACCATATTCCATAAAACTCGGTGGGACCGCATAAGAATGCCTAGTAGAGTTAAGATCTCAATCAATCTCCACTAACAGGAAACCACTATTTTTTCCATTATCTAACTGAAGAAGGTCCATCAATAATTGTTCGATCTCTAGCCAAAATATAGTAAAAATAGTTGTAATTTGAGGGACAATGAGTTATTTGGTGAAGAGAAAAAAAAAAAAAAGTTTAGACATCCATGGAAGATCCATCCCTGTATTCTCTCCAAAGGGAGTAGCGACCAATGAGATGGCTCCATCCATTTGAAAGAATTTGTGCAAAGCAAGTTGTATAAAAGTTAAAAAGGAAGAGGAAGACGAATGCCAAAATAAAACATGCTTAAGTAGAAAGAATTTTACCAACAAGAAGATTGTTAATTTTGTCGGCAAGACTAGGAACCCTCATGTGAACACTTTCAGGGATACCATACTCGAACCGAAGCTTATTAAGTTGAGCTAAGGTCACTGAGGATGACAAGTCCCTGTTAGGAACACTAGGCTATTCTTCAGAGTTATTTGGACTAGAGTGTGGTTCATAGAAAGAGGTAGAATCCCCTCATTTGAAAAAAAAAAAAACCATCATCTTCAAATGAAGTTTTATATGAGCCATTATCTTCATTAGAAATTATGAGAGGGAGAAGAAGAAGATAAAACTCATACCTATGAGAGATTTGAGAGAAGAAAAATGGAGTGGTGTGAATGAAACTCTACCCCAAGCCCCTTATTTATAGGAAAAAATAGGAGGAAAATGCCAAATTTTAAATTTTAAATTTCAAAAATTGAATTCTGAATTAGAAAAACGATTGGCTGAGTCGAGCCGACCTGCGCGTGGCAGGTTCGGCAGGCGGTGTCAGCGGCAACAGTCTGCCGCCGCAGACTATCGCGTTGACCGAGTTGACCTGTGGTCGGCTGCCACATGGCAGTGTGGTGGACACACTCCATCTTGTGCTAGCCACACACACTCCTTTGACCAATATCAACATGTCACGTGTCAAAGTATCCCTTCGCTACTTAAGATATGTCTTGGAGAAAATCCATCCTTTTTGTCTAACTTGTTGGTCAAACTATAATTTGGAATTGATTTCAGATGCTCTAAATTTAGAGCCAAATATCGCAGAGCTATCTCTTAGACAAGGCCAATTATGTCATGCATAAAAGAATAGAATACTTAAAACTCCATGCTACGGTGTGGAGAAAACAACCCGGCTAGTTGATTGATCCCTAAAAAGGGTTGGTTGGAGACTCTTGGCGGCCTGAAAATTTGGGGTGTATATGCCCCATGATGGGTTAATAGTGCAGAACTCCACTTAATGGTGGAGAACGCAGATCTTGGAGGGGTTAATTGAGCCCTCAAAATGGGTCAGATTAAAGTGGTCTAAGCATGATACAAACTCTGGGACAAGTCTTGGTGGTCATAATTTATTCAGGGGTGCACCCTAGGTTTCTTTATAAATTTTGGAAAGCTAAAAATCAGCCCAATGGGCTTGATAGATCATTCCTAAAATCAGGTCTAGAGCCCACCTCTAACCTTTTGCTTATAAATTTTGGAAAGCAATAAAATCAGTCTAACGACCTTGATAGGTCATTCCCAAAATTGGATTTGGGGCGCCTTACAAATATTGAAAAGCTAGAAAATCAACCAATAAGGTTTTTGATAGGTCATTCCAAAACTAAAACTCAAGAAAATACATAAGACAACTTGTACTTGGGTTACATACTATTCCTTGAGGAAATATTTGCAATTAATACTCTGAAATTGGGGTTTGAACGTCCAACCCAAAAATAAGCTAAACACAAATCCCAACATGGGAGTGGGGGCTTAATGTTATGGGTAAATTTGGACAACCGAGTAAAACCTAATACTATAGGACAATTGGGCTAAATACAAGCCAAATTTGAGATACATAATGGAATCAGGCCGAAGGAATCCAAAAGGACGACGAGATGGGTCAGGAAACTGGCTCAACCCAAGTTGGACCGAGTCTGACCTGGGTGGCTCGCCCGGTTTGACCGATTCGACTCCTTTTCCTTCCTTCTCGTGCACGCCACTGACGGATCCACCTCTTTCCCTAAAACCCCAATCCAATTAGGGTTGGGTAAAAGGTCCCTCTTATAAATATCTCATTACAACTCCATTAAAGGTAGCCTAATTCATCCCAAGTCTTCTAACTAGCTACATTATCAAACATCTCTGACTTAAGCATCAGGTAGTTGTGGCAAACACTACATCGGTGTGCAAGTTTCTCTTTGTTTTGCATGCCACCTCTTTCCTCCAAGAATACAAATTCACTGTTGGGCTCACGTGCAAATTAAGTGTGTACCCTCTGCCTACATTTGTGCATGAACAGTGGCAATGACTTGAAACAATGTGGCGGATTAAGTTAGAAAGAAAAACATTTAAACACAAAAACTTTTTGTTCAACATTTCTAATGATTTTTCTTCTTCCAAGATAGTTTTGAAATATTTATAAAAGGTCAAATTAAAAGTGATATTGACTTTGGAAAGAATATGAGTTTTATGAAAGAAGGTGCAAAATTCAATGATTTTTTTTATAATGTAGCAAAAAAGAAAAAAATTAGATAACTTTTATAATTTAATTTTATCAAATTGCACTATAAGTATTGCGATTTTAACTTTAAAATTGAAAAAAAATGTTACATTTTTATCCTCTAGTAAATTTTGGTTTGAAAATTAGTTAAAAAAAATTATTCTCATATCTTTTTAGTGAATCATAAAACGTATGTGGGATATAAAAATTAATTTCAAAAATAATGATATCATAGCTAAATTTTTATTAAATTTTGTGAGTTTTGGTCCAGTAATTTAATTGCTAGAAAATATTGAGTTTACAAAAAAATATTGTATTGATATATATATATTTTTTAATTAGTGGATAACTTAACCGAATTGAATAGAAGGTAAAATTGCAACATTTAGCTATGTCTAGAGTTTAACTAGATGGAATTGAAAATTTAAGCGGAAAATCAATATAGAATGACAAGTTAAGGTGTGTATGGAGGATTTGTGTATGGGGTTTTTCTTTTTTAATTATACCTTTAGTATATTTAGATTTTAAATTTGAATTCATCAGATGCAGAATTACAAAAAATAAAATAAAATAAAAATAAAAATTTGGGTAAATACTAATTATGTTTTAAGCTCATTTTATTTGTTAAAATTAAAACATGTAGAACATAATATATTATCAATTATATAATCTTACAAAATAATAAAACTTATATCATAAAACAGGTTGATAAATTGACTTGACTTGGGAGCTGACTTGACTTGACTTTTGATTGCGAGGTGCACGCGTAGGAGCCACCGCACCATTTTCTTCTTCATATCTCCTTTGTTTCTTTTCTAACTGTTTGTTTCAAGTTTCAATGGCCGCCATTAAAGTTTTGCATCTCTCTCTCCTGTTGCTTCTCTGTTTTCTTCACTGTAGCGCACAAACCCAGGCCCCAAACAACACCTTTGAATTGGGTTCGTCACTCGTTGCAGGCTCCAACGAATACTGGCGATCCTCCTCCGGCGAGTTTGCTTTTGGGTTCCACCGGGTTGCCGATGGCAGATACCTTGCCGGCATAGTGTTCGACGAAATTCCTGACAGAACTTTGGTATGGTCCGCCAACAGAGACGACCCAGCCGAGCTCAATTCCACCGTTATTCTCAAACGCACCGGCGAATTTGTGCTGATTTATGCCAACAGCACCCAAGTTTCAATCTACAATGGCCAGGACACGAGCTCTGCTTTAATGTCCAACAATGGCAACTTTATACTGCTGAATTCCTCCTCCAATCTCATATGGCAGAGCTTCGATCATCCCACTGACACTCTGTTGCCTGGCCAGGTTTTTTTTTTTTTTTTTTAAATAAAAAAAAACTATTACCAAGCTCAAAACTCTAAGAGGTTCACTTTTACACGAAATTTATTCGTTAAAATATCATTTGATCTCTAATAATTGTGTTTAACCTTATTATTATTGTTTTATCTAGTTATCTAGTTAGATAAAAATAGCATTAAAGACTAATTTAAGATTTATTAAGAGTACTAAAGATTAAATTTGAGCCTAACTAAAATAAAATAAGACCCATAACATACATGGAGAAAATGATATTTGGATCAAATGTATTTTTAGTTCATAGAATTTTAACTTAGTTTCCATTTTGATTTATGAGTTTTCAAAATTAGAATTTTTGTCCTTAAAATTTGATTCGACTTTCTATTTGATATTTGAGATTTAAAGAGTGACATTTTAGTCTTTGAAATTTAGATTGATTTCTCATTAATTTATAAATTTTAAAATTAATTTTTAATTAAGTTCTACCTATTTATATATATAAAAAATCTAAACTCATTTTTAAAAATATCTATGAGCAAAATCTAGTTAACATATTTTAATTGTTATGTTTTCATTTCCTTGATATCATCTATATCATTTAGGATCTAATTTAAAAAATTTTAAAATAAATTTGAACTTCGATAACCAAACATGTTACTTTTAGATCAAATGGAAACTAAATTAAAAAATAGCCTAAAATTGGTTCATATAGTATTGATTAGTTTTTCTTCTATAAATTTTGGAAGTAGGTTCAAATTTTGTCTTTTCTTATATTAAAACTATTGTTATTATTTAATCAAGTTTAATAAGAAATTAAGTTTAAACTTATATAGGAACGGATTTAAGCTTTATTTATTGAAAGTACACGAATCAAAATGATATTTTAACATAAAAACTATCCTGGTTAATTTTGAAAACTCATAGACAAATATATATTTCAGGTTAAATTATCATCGAAGATAGATAGATGTTAGGTTAAATTATCACTAAACTCAAACTCAAAAGAATTGGATATTGAAAATACAGGTAATTCGCATGGGCCAACAACTGTTCTCGAATGCCAATGGAACAAGTGACTATTCGAAAGGCCGATTCATGCTAGATGTTGCAGAAAATGGTAATATCCTAATGACTGCTTTTCGATATGCTGATCCTGCCTATAAATATACCGACACAACTGGAAACAAAAACACTGCCATCGTCTTCAACCAAACGACAGCTCTATTGTATGTCGTCAACGATACGGCAATTATATATCCTATGACGACCAAATTGCCGGTCCCAGTAGAAGACTGTTACCACCGAGCAATCCTCGATGATCAGGGGAACTTCCGACAGTTGTATCGGATTAAGAATGGCGACGGCGAATGGATAACGGCATGGAAGTTCGTCGAAAGGCCTTGTTTGGTGAGCAACATTTGTGGGGCGTTTGGATTTTGCACCTCAACTGACAATGAAACTGTGAATTGCGAGTGTTTGAAAGGGTATTTGCCGATTGATCCAAACACACCCTCTAAAGGGTGCTATCCAAATTCGATCATGGACTTTTGTTCGTTAAATTCTCCCAATGAGAACTTCGAAATTGTTAAGCTTGATAATTCTGATTTCCCATTTCTTAAGGACTCTGATCTGTCGATGGTTGGACCAACGGATGTAAACCAGTGCGAGGAAGTTGTGAGAAACGACTGTTTTTGCTCGGCTGCTGTTTATTTTAATAACAATTGCTACAAGAAGAGGATGCCATTGTTGAATGCTAGAAGCAGCATTCCTGACACTACTGGTCTTGTGGCGTTTCTGAAAGTTCCCATAATCAATAACATCACTGAAGAACACAAAAAGTTCATTTCTAATGAAGCCCTGCTAGCGATATTTGTGCTCTGTTCATCATTTGCAGTGGCTTTTGCAGTGGTGTCCGTCTATTATCATCCCATTACAAAGGGTTTCTTAAAAGGGAAGAAGCCTGTAAAGCTGAGTCCATTGGAGATGAATTTGAAGGCATTTTCATTCAATGAATTGAGAGAAGCAACAGATGGATTCAAAAGGCTACTTGGTAGAGGAGCTTTTGGTGCAGTTTATAATGGGGTTTTGACAATGAGAGATCAAGAAGTGGAGGTCGCTGTAAAGCAATTGGAGAAGGTGATTGAACAAGGAGAGAAGGAGTTCTTGACAGAAGTCCAAGTAATTGGGTTGACTCATCATAGAAACTTACTTCAATTGTTGGGATTCTGCAACGAGGAGATCATCGGTTGTTGGTTTATGAGCTGATGAAAAATGGTCCCCTGTCAAATTTCCTGTTTGGGGAGAAGGAAGATAAAAAACCCAAATGGGAAAGCAGAGCAAGAATGGTGATGGAAATTGCAAATGGGTTGTCGTATTTGCACGAAGAGTGCGAAACCCAAATCATCCATTGCGATATAAAGCCACAAAACATTCTCCTAGACGACAATTACACAGCAAAAATCTCAGATTTCGGCATAGCTAAGCTGATGAAGAAAAACCAGACACGAACAGCGACCATGATAAGAGGAACAATGGGATACATGGCGCCTGAATGGCTGAAAAATGCACCTGTTACAACAAAAGTTGATGTTTACAGCTTTGGAGTGTTGTTGTTGGAGATCATATTTTGCAGAAGGCATGTAGAAGAAGAAAGTACAGAAGGTGATGATGAAATAATACTTGTAGATTGGGTTGTAAGTTGTGGAAGAGCAGAGAGATTGAGAGACATAATAAGCCATGATTATGAAGCAATGAATGACTATGGAAGGTTTGAGAGGATGACAATGGTGGGTTTGTGGTGCATTTCTCCAGACCCTGTAATTCGGCCATCCATGAAAGACGTTGTACGGATGCTAGATGGAAGCATTGAAATGAGAATCCCTCCTTTGCTTCAATGAATCAGATTATGCTTATTTTTATTACAACTGCTATTACCAAGAGAGATCCCGATTAATTTGTTTGCTTTGTGTTTTGAAGCAATTTGTATTTGGTTGGATTGGGGATAAAAAAGACACCTTGGGCTTTAAACTTTTAAAATAGGTCATCATTTCCTATTTGATACGTAATGACTACTTTTATTAAGGGTAAAATATACAAATGAGGCATTTATTATACATTTTTTTACCGATGTGTCTAAAAATTTTTAATTTTACATTCATGTCCATCTTTTTATGAGTTAAAACTGAAATTAAATCATATTTACAATATTATTCATTCTTTATACGAAAATTTAAAGAAATAATAAAAAATAGAAATCATCTTTCATAGAATCATATTGATTACGATTTGAAAATCTTTCCTAAAAATAAACAAAATACTCTTAAATATCTGCCAATACGTCACAATCCCTCTCAAAACTTCTCTAGTGGCAAAAATACATCATAATTCTTCCTCAAACTTCTCACAATGGCAAAATTCTCTCCTGGTTTCATTGGCAAACAAAATCTTTTATCACAGAAGATTAAAGTTTTTTTTAGATTAATGATGAACAATAATGTAATTTCGATTTCTCTTCTCAAAATTAGAAAATATACACGATTTATATAGCATTCTTTATGCCCATGAACTTTTTTCTTTCTTCCTTATTTTGCTAATAATATTGTAGTGGAAGGAAAATGTACACCGTGTGTTGCATTTTTGTGGGGCATTAGTATAATCAGATGTATATTTGAAGTTTTAACAATGAAACTCTTTTTTTTTTTTTTTAGTATTTTAGGAACATATATTATTTTGAATAATCGTTTCAGTTTTAAAAGAATAACAACTTCGTTTTAAAGCAATATTATAGAAGCCATGAATGGAAAAAATGAAATTTTGAAGGATTTAGTTACAACATAGTCATATATTTTAGATTAAAATATTTTTAGTCTAAACTTTTATATGATATTACTAATTTGATGGTTTTATTATATGTTCTATAGTATATATTTGTTATGAGATGATTCTTAAAATTTAATTGATCATATAAATTGTGAAAATGTATGTATAATTAAATACATAGTATTCTTACTATATAATTAGCAAATTAAGATTATATTGATTTAGATTATATTATGTTAGTGTTTGTGTACTTGGAAGTAAACAATATATACATCATACAAAATTAAAAATTAAAAAATTTAAAAATTTAAAACTATTTTTTCCTAAAAACGTGGCTTGAATTTTGAAAACATGCTTAAAAATAATTAACAAAACAAAGAAATTCATATATGGAAGTAGCAAGTTTTATTTTCAAGAACCAAATAATTATGAATGAGGGTTTAACTTTTGCTCAATTATCATGTTGCGTCATTTTGAATCTTAGATATTTTTTGTTTGAAAAAAGAGTAATTTTTTTTAAGTGGTCATGAAGTGGGCAACACACTAAATGGGTTGCACTCAAATATTATCCACTAGAAAAGTCAACTCCTCCCATCAAAAGGTTTAATAGGGTGTAGATTATTATTATTATTATTATTATTATTTTAAGATAGAGAGCTTGATGAGAAATCATAAGATAAATTATCATGGGTTACACCAACAATAGACTCATTTTTCACCATATTCAAGATAAATTATCATGGGTTACACCAACAACATCATGCTTCTCAAAGTGTCACACCCCAAGAATCATTTTTAGTCGAACAACTAATGAGAATACTAGTTATAACATTCCATCATCCATACAGAGAGTCAACATACCTCAATTCTTATAGAAGGTTAGAAAATCAGATACCAGAGCATTCACCAAATTATTTAGAGGTGACAAAACTTTGAACGTCTTTGGCCTAAGTAACCAAATATCATTGAACATTCTAATGGACAAACCATTCCCTAGTTTTTTTTTTCTCAAACCTATGCGAAGAAGATCTAATCCCCCACATAAAACTCTTCCAAAAATAAGAAGCTTGCAAATTTAAAGAAGTACAAAATAATTCCCGGAACTTTTAAGAATTAGGTATTTAGAAAAATTTTACAACTAAAATCAATTTCTTCTCCTAAACTTGGGAGCTATATCAATGAAAGCTCCAAATTAAGAATTGTATCAATTTTTTTAAAACCATAATTGTATCAATTTAAACTTGGATAGAAATTCACCATATATTGATCTCCTTAGCTATCTTATGTTTAATGGTGTAGATTATAACAAGAAAGTAAATACCAACTTGAATAAAGTTTAGCCATAAATTGATATTTATTATTTGGGAAAAAAAACATTTTTCACCCATGAACTTTGGAGATTGTATCAATTTTAACCATGAACTTTTAATTTCATCAATTTAAGCCTCAAACTTAGTTGATTATATAAATTTTAACCATAAACTTTCAATTTAATCGATTTAAACCTCAAACTTGGCAGGTTGTATCATTTTAATCATAAACTTTCAATTTCATTATTTAAACCTCAATCTTGAATAACTGTATCAATTACACCCTCGGTTAAAACTTATCTCCACTAAATTTCTTTTCAATAGAGTACTTTCATTCTTGAATCGGTCGCCAATATTGATTTTTTTTAAATTTCTCGTCAGTATTGAGCTTGATATGCCTTCATCTACCACAATGGAAGTAAGGATTTTGAAATCGCACTCGTTAGAATCTTTGTTTTCTTCCTCTCCTATATCATTGTCACTTTAATCCTTTCATAAGAGTTCTTGGTGTCACTATGTTCACCTTTTATTCCGCATTTTAGTCCGAGAGAAACACAAGAGTCCATTTGCTTTTGTGTGGGTCCTACTTTCAAGGGCTGATTTCGTGTTTTCATGATATAATTGCAACCCAATATGAAATGATTTAATAATTGTTTAGGCGATTTTTTTTGTTTAAAAAAAAACGCAAACAAGTACATATCATGACTTTGGACATGTGTGGAGACACTTTGATGGAAACGAAAACTTAACCAAATGTGCAAATTGATACACTTACTCAAGTTTTAAGTGATAAAATTAAAAGTTTATGGTTAAAATTGATACAATCTGCTAAGTTTGTGGTTTAATTAATTAAATTGAAAATTTAAGGTTAAAATTGACACAATCTATCAAGTTTGAAATTTAAATTGATAAAATTAAAAGTTTAGAGTTAAAATTGATACAATCTAAAAAAATTCAAATGGTCAACATGTCAACATTTCAATCAACATGTTGCCACATCGACCAACCCAACATATTACAGAAGGAAAAAATGGTTTTTTTTTATAATTTTAGATATAATTAAAAAAACCATCCATTATAATATAATTAAGTTACAATAAAAGTTTCAAAATATTGTTTTAGTTTTTAAATATTGTGATTAAAATTTGTCAATTATAGTCTAATTAAGTCATAGTTAAAGTTTTATGGACTAATTCACACAATTTCCATTAATTTCCACTATTTCCATAAAAGTTTTCCAAAATTTCTATCATTTCCATTTCCGTCAATTTCGATCAATTTCGAACATGGGTCATATGATATCCCACTAGGGGCGGTCGGTTCAGCCGAGTTTTTTTTTTTACCTCGATCGGTCGGTCGGTTTGGTCGATTTATATATATATTTTTAAATATATTTTTAATTAATTATTTAATATTTATAATTATTATTTTATTATTATTTAATAATTTATAATTATTATTTTATTATTATTTTGAGAAATTTTTTTTAGTTTTTTAGTTTTTTTAATTATTGTTATTATTATTATTATTATTATTTATATATATATATTTAAAAAATTATCGGTCGGTTTCAGTCGGACCCGACCAGAAAAAAAGCATAAAACAAACCGATTGCCACACAGTTCAGTGGTCGGTCGGTCGAGTTGATTTTGGTCTTTTTTTTCTCACTTCTATATCCCACTACTTGTACTTATACCTAAAGAAAAAGAAAAACAAAAAGAAATTGTGGTCAAGTCGTTTTTTTTAAAGACCTTTTCATTGCATTAATGCGACCTAAAAGACCATCCACCTATTAACCTTCTCTGAATCCTTTTGTGAGTGTTGGCCTTCATCATTTGCTTTCTGGGTTGATTTTTCTCAACTTGACAAGTCTCCAAGTCAACTTTAGTCCTATCAAATCAATTTCACCATTACAAAGCAACTTTCACAGACCATTACAATTACAAAGCATTTTCACTAGTAGTAGTTGTTCTAAAACTTCTCACAAACTTCAATCAACAAATATGGCAGTGGTATTCATGATCCTTCTCTCTTTTCTTCTTCTAAACTTCAATCACTGTTTCGCTCAAAATGGCTCCACCATAACCTCCGGTTCCTCCCTAACTGCTGGATCCAACCAATCTTGGCCTTCCCCATCTCGGGATTTTGCTTTCGGCTTTCATCGTCTTCCCAATAATCTCTACCTCGTTGGAATTTGGTTCGATCAAATCCAAGACAAGACCCTGGTTTGGTCTGCCAACCGGGACAATCCAGCGCCCAAGAATTCCGTCGTCCACTTGAACACCACCGGCCAGTTTGTGCTTTCGTTCCCGGATGGCACCATTCAACCAATCATATCCACACAAACGCCTGCAGTGTCCGGCCAAATGCGAAACGATGGCAACTTCGTCTTAAAAGACTCCAATTCAGAGGTCGTTGGGCAAAGCTTTGATTCGCCCACAGATACGCTCCTTGTCGGACAGATGTTGGGGGCCGGAAAAATGCTGTTCTCTGCAAAAAGCATATCAGATTTCTCAACTGGGAATTTCAGGTTGCAAATGCAAAACGATGGAAATCTCGTCCTCTCCAATTACAATTTCTCCAGTATTGGGTATTGGTTCACAGTCGCAACTAACATTCCAAACACCGAGTTGGTGTTCGATAACTCCTCTGCTTTAATGTACCTCACCAATCAAACTAACCCAATTGGACAGATTTTTAAAAATTTGACAGTCAGCGTTCCAGCCCCAATTGGGGATTTCTACCACAGAGCAACAATCGGCGTCCATGGCGATTTCCGGCAATATGTTTACCGGAAAAGAGACGGCCGTGAATGGGAAAGGGTTTGGGGAGCCATGAGCGACCCTTGCCTTGTGGACACTGTTTGCGGCTTAAATGGACTCTGCAAATCGTCCGACAACGACATTGTAACCTGCAATTGCTTGCCGGGTTTTGTTCATTTGGATCCGGCCAATGCTGTGAAGGGATGTCGGCCAGAAGCTGTGATCAATTATTGCACTGAAGATTCTGGGAAGAATTTCACCATCCAGGAGATTGATGATGTCGATATTGACTTCCCAACACCACCAGGACCTGGGCGTTTTTCAAATTTGACTATTACGTACAACGTAGATGTTGAGGGCTGCAAAGCGGCAATCCTTGGAGATTGTTACGCCATGGCTGCAACTTTAAAGGATTCGACATGTGTTACGAAAAGGACGCC
Source organism: Trichosanthes cucumerina (assembly GCA_036507285.1). NCBI lineage: Eukaryota > Viridiplantae > Streptophyta > Magnoliopsida > Cucurbitales > Cucurbitaceae > Trichosanthes > Trichosanthes cucumerina. The sequence continues at coordinate 7,085,439 of CM071844.1, forward strand.
ATTAATGAATGCTAGAAATACTTCCAATACCAAAGGATTCAAAACTCTAATCAGAGTGCCTTTCCCGTCAAATAACAGTTCGGTGGTTTTACCTGACAAAACAAAAGAGAAATCGAACTATAGAAAATTCCTTGAGATTGGCAATATAGTCGCTGGAGTTCTGGCTTTTTTCTTCGGTGCCGTTGCCCTCTTCTCTCATCCCGTAACTGGCAGATTGATAAGACCGAAGCATTTTTCTAGCGCAAGTGCTATCGGAATCAATTTCCGGGAATTCACTTTCAAGGAATTGGTTGATGCAACCGACGGATTCCACCGGATCCTCGGCCGGGGCTCTTCCGGGAAAGTATTCCGCGGCAAATTACACATAGACGGTATGGATGTGGAAATTGCAGTGAAACTGCTCGACAAAATGACTGAAAGAACCGAGAAGGAATTCGTGACGGAGCTCACAATCATCGGCCGGACATATCACAAGAATTTGGTCAGATTGTTAGGTTACTGCGTGGAAAACGAGAAGCAGCTTCTTCTAGTGTACGAGCTAATGCCCAAGGGAGCACTATCAAAGTTCCTGTTCGGCAATGGCGAAAACCCTAATTGGACAGAGAGGGTTGAAATCGCGATGGGAATAGCGAGAGGATTAGCGTACTTGCACGAAGGGTGCGAGACGCAGGTCATCCATTGCGACGTGAAGCCCCAAAACGTGCTGCTGGATGCGAATTACACAACGAAAATCGCAGATTTTGGGATATCGAAGCTGTTGAAGAAGGACCAAACGAGAACGAACACGGAAGCGAGAGGGACAGTGGGGTACATGGCGCCGGAGTGGCTGAGGGGAGCTCCGGTGACGGCGAAGGTGGACGTGTACAGCTATGGGGTAATGTTGCTGGAGATAATTTGTTGCAGAAGGCACATTGAATTGGATCGAGTGGAAGAAGAAAGTGAGGAGGAGGATTTGATTCTGTCGAATTGGGTTCTGAGTTGCGCGGCGGCTGGAAAGCTGGAGACGATGATCGGAGATAAGCCGGAAATCTTGAAGGATTTTGAAAGGTTTAAAAGAATGGCGATGGTGGGATTGTGGTGCATTCATCCAGATGCATCTCAAAGACCGTCGATGAAGAAGATCACCCAAATGTTAGAAGGAACTGCCGAAATTGGAACCCCTCCTCTGCTTCTTTGATCCAATAACAAATAAATTTATGGTTTGGTTGCAATATATAGCAACGATTTTAAAGTTACCTAGCTCTCATGATAATGTTGGCGATCATCAAATAATGTAACAACTGAACCTATTCTCTATTTTAAATGCCGTTCAACTTAAAAAAAAATAATAATAAATAAATTGTAATGAATAGATAAAATATTTGGAATCTAATTTTCGATTTTACCTTTCTAGATTTTCATTTATATCAAATCAAGTGTATACCTAAGATATATCATTGGTATATCATATATATATATATATATATATGAACATTCATAACCAGGTATATCAATATTATTTATTCCTTAGTTGAGTTGGACAAAGTTAGTTTTTTAAAATTGAAGTAGACTGATTTTTTTTCCATCATTCATCTATAAACATATTTTTTCAACTTTCTAACATTGAATTCAAATGTCCACTTTGGAGGAAAAAAAAATATTTGAAGATTAATCTATTTTTTTAAGACATCATTCTTTATCATTTTTTTAAAAATTGACTTCTTCCAAACTATTGAATGTAGCATTTTTTTTTTTGTAACGACCCTAAATTTTGGGAAAATCCTAATTAGGGCGTTACTTAAGACACGTCGTTCGCGCTGAAATTTCGGCAGAATAACGGTGCTACTAGGACTTTTCCAAAAATTTCAAGGACCTGTTTTAACAACAAAAGCACTTCTAAAACAAACCATTCTTCCCAGCCACCCACTAACTTCACTTATACTAGGGTTGGGGCTCCTCAACCAGAGATTCACAACAAAAACAAACAGGGACTTCCATAACATTCAAGCACAACATAAGTCTTTAAACATTCCAAGAAAGTTTAACAGAAGCAATCTTACAAGTGTTCTCAAAACAAGAAAACCAATAGCTTTCTAAGTACTAAACTAGACTTAAAGGAAACGAAGGAGGGACTTCATAGGTGGTCACCATCATCTGCCAACATAAGATCAAGCTCTATCTACAAACAAAACAACAATGAGAGCAGCATGAGCATTGGGAATAATCAGTAAGTAGCCCACTCAAGTCCAATAAACCACAAAACATCAATAGTCAACAGGTAACAATCAAACGAGCACACTAGCACTCAGGCTCCTATGAAGTTCTACGACCCTAGCCTTCCTCCATGCATTCTACTACCTTGGCTTCATAATCTGAACCCCCGACTCACAACCACAAAAGCCAGCTTGCCACAAAGGCTCTTGTGCCACATAGGCTATCAGTTTCGCCACAAAGGCTCATGCGCCACAAAGGCTACCTGGGGCTCGCCACAAAGGCTCTAGTGCCACAAAGGCTATCTCAGGCTTAGCCTCATGCCACTTGTCACAAAGGTCTCTCATCACAAAGAGTCGGGTCCTAGTTTATTTCGAAGGCCAATGGTCCTAGGCTAGGTCTACACGGACTCGCAAATAAGCTAGGGCATTCTCAAACTAGGCCTAACCACTTTACCTCAAGGTTGACACTCCCTTTCCCGGTTCACTAAACTAGCCACCAAGGTTGATCAACACAATAGGCGTAACTGGACTGCCACAAAGGTTGCGCTTCACACTTGGGCCTACCACTCTGTCGCCACAAAGGTCATCATGCTCAAGTACCACGATCGACACACAATCCAACAGATTCTCAATAATTCAGATTCACGCCACAATCAAACCAAGGTTCACATATGCTAAACAAGTCAAACATCAAGCAACAACAAAAAAACACAAGAGTTGATCTGATAGCTACACTTGCTAATCACGACCAGACATACTCCAAGAACATACAGAGGAAACCATATATCAACCATAGGCATGCAAATATTCAAGGGTTAACTCCGATCCCTTTTAACTTACACAACAAATACAAGATTACGTTTTTACATGCCTCGTAAGCAAACACTCTCACTTATGAGCATGTTTGTCAGATCCAACTAGCTACTTACCTCGATTGCAGAACGCGCGCCAAGTTCCTCCTTTTCTTTTAAGGTCGACACCAACTCGCCAACGACAATCGAAGGGACCTACAAGCCAAAAATGTTGCATTCGGATAGTTTCAGGGTCTTACCAATTAACTAGCCGCCTTCTTAGGCGACTTTTGGCTTGTAACTCACGTTTAGGTCTAGTCCTAACATTTACTACACAAGAAAGGGAATTAGACTTACTGTAATGTCGAACCGAAACTTCCAACACCAAGCCCGGACCACCACGAACGCGCTGCAATCTCCTTAACAATCAATCATCGCCCTGCCCAACACAAAGAAAGCGATTAGAGAGGGAAAGAGGGGTCTGCAAGGTTTTGAAAGGAAGAGGGGAACCGAGAAAATGAGAGGGAAGCGACATAACTGCATCACCGGTGAGGGAAAAGGAAGAATGAGGTGGTGGCAAGGCCGCACGCCTTGCTGTGCGCCAACGCCGAACGAGAGAAGAGGGAGAATGAGGCATCGACGCGAAACGAGGGAAGAGATCGGCGACTGAAGAGGGAGATCGCGAACGCTCAACCTCCATGGCACGATTTCGAGGGAGGGCTACGTCTAGACGGCTGGGTCTCGACAAAAACCAACGGCGCAGTGAGAGGCAATCCTTCGCATCGATCACAACCAACAACACGACAAGGGAGAACGATGGTGAGAGCCCGTCGGCTGGGCGGCACGCGTGAGGAGGGTTTCCCCCTGCCATTTTGATTTCCCTTTTTTTTTTCACTCTCAAACCACAAAACTGAAGTAACCAAGGAGAAAGGTAAAAGAAGCTTACCCAGAAAGATTCTTGTTCTCTAAACCAACTTCCAATACGAAAGTGAGAAAGCTAGAATTGAGACTGAAGTTTCTTGAACGTGACTGACCTGAATTTAAAGTGTTTAACCCTTAATTTAGGTCCTTAACTTAAAAGAATACGAATTGCCTACCTGCCCCCCAAAGACTTAAGAATTAGAAAAACGACCTGAACCACCAAAAATCACAACTTATGCCAAAAATATTAAATCCAAAGTACCTAAATTAACTGGGGCGTCACATTTTCTCTTTTTGTTACACATTTCTTTCAATTTATAGAAATAAAATATGTAGCATTTTTTTCTCTTTTTGTTACGCACTTCTTTCAATTTATAGAAATCAAATATTTATATTACACATCGAACTTCTTTCAATTTATAGAAATCAAATATTTTCATTCCACATTGAACTTTTTTTAATTTATAGAAATCAAATGTTGCATTCTTTATAATAACAAATAAAAATTAATGAAGGGCAAAAGGAAACATTTAAACATAAATTGAACTTCTACTAAAATATAGAAATTTAAGGTTTTATCTTCTAAACACATATTGAACTTCTTTGAAACTTGTAAATGAAGAATTTATTATGACATTTTTTAATTACTAGTAAGGTCTTCATTACGATGGATTTTTTCAAAAAAAAAAAAAACACACTGACCATTACGTATTGTTTTTATTTCTTTTGCAAAGGAACATTGTTTGTTTACATGCAATCACATGTGCTATATTGAACATCTTTAGAACATAGAAAGTCAATATTTTACTTTTTCAATATCAAGAAAACAACCATATATTTCAACATTAGTATCATGTAGGAGTCGAATATTCACAAAATATGGTCATAAGGGCCTATTTACATGATTCACTAAACATAATTATGGTTCACAAAACAAAATAATGGATTGAGTTCGTAAGTTCGAAGAAAGATTGTTGAACTAGAGAGTCAAACCAACTAAGAACATGTTCATTCCATATTATTTTGAACTATAGGAGTGTTGTCGGTCGCTGAGAATTGTTGCCGACGATAATCTTCGGAGAAAATACCATCAATTGCCGCATATGGTCATCAATCGTCAGAAAAGGTCGTCAGAGGTGGTCACCAGTCGCCAGAGAGGATTGTCGAAGGTGGTCGTTGGTGGCCAGAGGAGGTCGATGGCAGTGGACACCAATCGTTGGAGAAACGATGATAAAATATGTTAATAGGGTCACTTACAAGTTGATGGAGTTAATATCTAACTCTGTAGCAAGTCAACATAGTTGAGTTCTTTATGGAGAGTTAAAGGCATGTTTGGTAACCAATCTGAAAATAGAAATTTGAAAACAAGGAATTCAATTAAAACAAAGTTGTATTTCATGTTTTCAGATGTGTGTTCTGTAGCAGATTTAGAAATTTGATTCCATTCTAAACAGTTGTTTAAAGTGTGTCTTATAACATATTTATAGATCATGAAATTAGTTGTAGTTGCAAAACTAATTATTAGATCGAATATAAGTCATCAATCCTTAATTAATTTATGAACATGATTTTTTATAAATTTTATAGAATTATCATTTTATAATATAATATTATATAATTTATAATATATCATATTATACATATTTATTAAGAATTTTATCTTTGTTTAATATAATTCTGCATTTTAAAATTTTAAATTCTGAATCTGAATACAAATTTCTACTATTTAGATCACAGAATTCGAAAACAGTTTTCGAAAACACATCCGCCAAACACATATTCACTGAATTCAGTGAATCTGAAAAACATAAAATAGAATCTAGATTGCATACCAAACATGCCCTAATTTCTTCATAGGCTAAACAGTGAGTTGGGTTTAAAATCCAACTCAACTCAACTCAGAGCGAGACTATAAAAAGCGGACATTTAATCTAAAATTTGTAAATAACATAACACGATTCAATAAGAGAAATTATACACAATAAAAAGAAATAATATATCAAGTATATCATTGGTATTATCAACACTCATGTTAGGTATATCGTTGGTATATCAACATTCATAATCAAGTATATCAATGATATATCAAATTAGATATACCTATAATATATATGTATATCATTGTATTCATTTGAAGTAAAATATGAGTGTGTTATTTTAGTAGTATTTTGAATATATCACCAATTTATCAGACATTAATTAATTTCTTTTCGAGTAAAACATGAGTGTATCATTTAATATTTTGAGTATATTAGGGCATGTTTGGTAGGCAATCCGAAAACAGAAATTTGAAAACAAGGGATTCAATGAAAACAGAGTTGTGTTTCATGTTTTCAGATATGTGTTTGGTAACAGTTTTAGAAATTTGATTTCCTTTTAAACAGTGTCGATGAAAATTTTGAAGTCTTAATTTCATGAGAATGTCAATGGAAATTTTAAAAACAAAAAAATTTAAAAATATATTAAAATTAGAAAATAATTTTTCTACACGTTTTAGATGACTATACCATTTATGAGTTATTTGGTACTTCGTTTTTATGGTACATATGCTTGCAAGTCCAAATTATTTATTTATTTATTTTAGATTTCTTATATATACCTAACTAGTTTTTTTAGTACATCAACAATTGAGAGTGGAGAGATTTGAACCCATGACTTTTTTGTCATGAGTTATACTTGATGCCAGTTGAACTATGCTTTTGTTGGCATATATACCTAACTAATTGAACAAATAAGATTGAGTATACCTAGTTTATGATTAACTAACCTAAGGGTACAAATTAGTTATATGAGTATTGTAGCATGATCGATTGAGTAGTGGTAGCATCAATCACAACTTAGTAGAGAAGTATTAAATGTCTCTTTAAAATACTTATAACTTCTCAATCCTCTAGTTAAACTCGTAGGTTTCAATAGCATCTTAAATCTACTTTTTTATGTTCCCATTTCATCCCACAATTTTTCTAAATTTATACTTTTAAATATGTACCCTAAACACATATTTTCTAAACCCTTCAACAGTATCTCAAACTTACTACCTTTACCTATTTCTTAGAAACATGGATTTTAATTTGGTTATTTCTAAACTACTTTAATTAAAAAATCCGAAATATATATCTTTAGGCTTAAACTTTATTTTAGTGATCCATGAATTCTTAAATTCAACTCATTTCTGGTATAAGAACTTTTAAAATTCCTATTTTAGTCTTTGATATTTTTAAAAACAGTCATTTTCGTCATTTTTATCATTATATCGTCAATTTCCACTTCATCCCATATTTATTTTAGTTAGTTAGCTAAGTATGGCCTCAACACAGGTTCATAAGTTAGATGAACACATTAATACGCATATTTAACGTCACGTTATGATATGTCTAATAATTGATTCAAAACTAAATTACAAGGAATTAAAAAAAAAAAAGAATCAAATAGAACAAACTTGAGAGTCATGGACCAATAAATAATGAGGTTTGAAAATTTTATTTACTATTATGAAGCAATTATTATTTACTAATGCCAAATGCATAGATTTCATCCACATCTTCTTGACTTAAATTGTACTTAATAAACATTCGAAGTGTATATGGATTGAGTTGGGTTAAAGGACTTTTTGGAACAAATCTGAAAATTCAGGTTAGTCGAGTTGCTACTGGAATGGTCCGATCAGAGGTTGCAATCCAACCCAACTCAACCCTATATTTTTGGGTTGGGTTGGGTTCATCAAATTGATTTTTATTTTTTTATTTTTATTACTAATTTTCTAAATTATTTATAATAATTTTCTTGAATTAATAACTTAAATCACATAAAATTCAAATATCAAACTTCAAGATCCATACCATCTTAATATTCGTTATAATCCTAGAGGAAAAATACTAAAAGTTCACATATAATGCATTTAAAGTAAATATATATATAAGATAAAAAATATAAACTTTAGGTTGAGTTGGATCAGGTTAACCCGAGCTTAAGAAAGCTAATTCAAGAACCGACTCGAAATTTCGATTCTCCAAAATTATAACTCAACCTAAATCGAAAAAAAAGAATCTAACCTATCCTAACCCTTACGATTTAGGTTGGATAGTCTGAATTATCAGATTATTTGTACAGTCCTAATACGAGTGACCACAAAACATATACAAATGTTGAGGACTCAAAAGAGCCACGTTTATACATATACTCTTTTGAGGATTAGAAACCTTATACATTTCTTCTACTTTGAGCAATATGAGAGGAAGTGGTGTCAATGTCATACTCGAAAAAATTGGGAATTAAATGAGAAAATTATAATTTTTTTCTTCGTCTTGTTCAAACCAGATTAATTACGGCAGCTAAGGGTAAACCAACATCAAACAATATAGGTTCCATTCGATAACCATGTTATTGTTGGTCTTTAGTTTTTAAAAATTATGCTCGTTTTTCTTCCATTTCTCTTCATCTTCTCTATAATAATTTGTATCTTTCTTGAGGTACCATTTAGGTTTTTAGCCAAATTAAAAAAAAAACAAAAACAAGTTTTTGAAAGCTATTTTTTTTTAATTTTCAAAGCAGCTTGGTTTTTGAAAACATCGGTAGAAAGTAGATAATAGAACTTAGAAAATCATTAGTAAAAGTAGCATTTTTAGGCTTAATTTTTGAAAACCAAAAACGAAAAACTAAGACCCCGTTTGGTAACAATTTTGTTTTTTTGTTTTTTGTTTTTGAAAATTAAGCCTAAAAATACTACTTCTACCAATAAGTTTATATGTTTTCTAATCCATTTTGTACCTATTTTTTCAAGAATCGAGCGAAGTTTTGAAAACTAAAAGAAGTAGTTTTCAAAAACTTGTTTTGGTTTTTAAAATTTGGTTAGAAACTTAAATGATATCTCCGAAAGATGGAAATCATTGTGAGAAGATGAAGATAAAAATGAAAAAAAAAAGGGCTTTTATACGCAATCAAAAGAGAAATTTGAAAACAAGGGATTCAATGAAACAGAGTTGTATTTCATGTTTTCGGATATGTGTTTGGTAGCAGATTTAGAAATTTGATTTCGTTCTAAAAGATTGTTTAAAGCGTATTTGCTGCCTATAGGGGTGTACAAGTAACGTGGCCTCTTAGGCTAAGGGTTGACCCAACCCAACCCAACCAAGTTTATATTTTTAATTTTATTTTAATTAAATATATACTTATAAATGAATTATTTGTCAATTTCTTATGTTTTCTTCTAGACTTCTAACAAAATGTTAAGATGTTATGGATTTGAAGTTTGATATTTGAATTTTATGTGATTTTAGTTATTAATTCAAGAAAAAGTATTTTAAATAATTTAAATAATTATAAAAAATTAAAAAAGTTAACTTGGTGACCAACCCAACCCAACCCGAAAATGTTGGGTTGGAGTTACTCTCATGAATAGGGTTGGTTGGATTGAAGGAATGACCAACCCGAATTTTTCGGGTTGGTCCAAAAATCTCCCTCAACCCAATCCAACCCGGCTTATGTACACCCCTAGTGCCCTATAACATATTTATAGATCATGAAATTAGTTGTAGATGCAAAACTAATTATTATATTGAATATAAGTCATTATTAATTAATTTAGGAAATGATTTTTCAAATTTATAGAATTATCTTTTTATAATATAATATTCTATAATTTATAATATATTATATTCTACATATTTTAATTTAACAAAAGTAAATTGAATTCATAACATGAAATATTGTATTTATTATTTTTATCTTTGTTTAATATAATTCTGCATTTTAAAATTTTAAATTCAGAATCTGGATACAATGAAAACATAAAAATGTTGTTTTTTGAATTTCTACTATTTGGATCCAGAATCCAAAACAGTTTTTAAAACACATCGCTAAACACATATTCAGAATTGGTGAATCAGAAAACATAAAAGCAGGATCGGATTGCATACAAAAAAGGCTTAGTTTTCAAAAACCAAAAACTAAAAACCAAAATCCAAATAGTTATCAAAATGAAGCCTAAATAGTTATCAAACACGTCTTAATTAAACTTTCACATAACTCCTAATATAAAATTTAGAAAGAGAGAAAAAACCTTCCAACCATCTAAATTGATGGTTCACAATCCAAATTCATTATATAAATTATATTCACAATAAATTTTTAGGGCTAGTTGCACAAATGGCAAAAAAATAAAAGTCCAACTGTAAGTGTGTCTACAATTTGTTTCTATTGCAAATATAACAAACAAATTGGTTCAACCCAATTGGAGTCAGCGAAATGTCCAAAATACCCCTCCTGTGTAATCTTGCATGATTGCAATATGACGTATATCAATCGTCTATCAGTGATATATTGTCGATATACCCACGATATACCTAATATGAAGTATATCAGTGATATACCACTGATACACTTTACTTAAGTATATCAATGAACTTGAAATTTCTGGTACTTAGTATATCAACAGTATATAAAAAAGAGCTAATATGAAGTATATCAAGAGTATAATAGTGATTTATATCCAGTATATCAAATATACCTAATACGAAGTATATTAGTGATATGCTACTGATACATTTCATTTATATCAAAATGAAATGAGACATACGTAACATAAAGTATATCACTGATATACTACTGATATACTTTGTTTTATTATATCAATAATGAGTAAATATATGATATAGTATTTGTCACTTAAAGTGATGACACATATCACTGAATGAAGTATATCTTATTGTGTTAGGTATATTAATGATATTTCAAATATTTCAAATATCTTTGATATGTCACCGATCTACTCCATATAGAGTATATCATTTAATTGATACACCGAAAAAGAAGTGTATATACTACTAATATACTTTGATTTAGGTATATATCAATTGACTGATATACCAAATGTACTAACCGATATATTATTGATATATCAAATAGTATATTAGATATACTACGGATATACATGATGACACAATAATGAGGGCAAAGCTAGAATAATAGAAAAATGAAAATCAATACTTAATTTTTTTGCTATTTTTGCACATCTCCAAAAACCACAATTAAATTGGAAATCTCATAATATTTTTTGCTATCCATTATAATTCTCTAAAGAAAAAAGCCTATATGTTTAGGATATTATATATAAACAACCATTACCTTATATTTCACTAAATGTTATTAAACACTCAAAATTTTTTTCTACGCCAATATTTGAATGAACGGAGTTTTCTTCCCATATTTTTTTACATGAAATCATTGCTTCGAACTTTATAATTGCAGTGCTAAAATAGTGTATTTTTTTTTATTGGGTCACTTGCATAGATAACATTTTAAATTAAGGGAATTGCAGGTGTGTCATTGATGAATCTAATTTGCAAAAATAACCAATTTTATAGGTCCAACCCAACCACATGCAACAGAAAGTAAAAAATGTCCTCCTGCATATTTATATGTCAAGGATATATCTAACTAAAAAGTAACTATATGATATACTACTGATATTCTTATTTGAAGTTAATCGAGAGTATATCCGTAAGTGCAATACTGATATATTTGATTTATCATGAGTGTTGTTCAATAAAAAGTTTTTCAGTAGTCTATGAATAGTATAATGTTGATAAACCAACAATAGACATAATGCAGAGTATGTCATTGATACACTACTAATATACTTATTTGAATTTGTTCGAAAGTAAATTAGTAAGTTGAATATATTAGTGTGATATACTATCGATATCCATTTTATTTCACAAATATCAAGTATATATCGAGTGTGATATACTATCGATATACCTTATTTACGTATCTAAAAAATAAGAAATACTTATCATATCAAGAGTACAATAATGATTCATAATTAGTATATCAGATTATCTAAAGCAAGCATATCAGTATAGATATTCTTATTTGAAGTTAATCGAGAGTATATCTGTAAGTGCAATACTGATATATTTGATTTATCATGGGTGTTGTTCGATAAAAAGTTTTTTAGTAGTTTATGAATAGTATAATGTTGATAAACCAACAATATACATAATGCAGAGTATGTCATTGATACACTACTAATTTACTTATTTTAATTTGTTCGAAAGTAAATTAGTAAGTTGAATATATTAGTGTGATATACTACTGATATCTGTTTATTTCACAAATATCAAGTATATATCAGTGTGATATACTATCGATATACCTTATTTACGTATCTAAAAAATAAGAAATACTTATCATATCAAGAGTACAATAGTGATTCATAATTAGTATATCAGATTATCTAAAGCAAGTATATCATTTATATACTACTGATATGCTTTATTTAGGTATATAAATGAAATGAAAATGCTAATATTCAGTATATCAATGATGTATCACAAATAGTGATTTATGTGTGGTAGTGATTTATGTTGATATATCGGGTATGTTTGATATATCAAGAATATAATAGTGATAGAAATAGTGATATATTGCTGATATACTCAATGTTAGGTATATCAATAAAATGAACATATCTAAAATGAAGTATATCAGTAATACACTAAGATGCAAATGTATATCATTTAACTGATATTACTAAAAAGAAGTGTATCCATAGTATATCAATAATGTACTACTAATGTACTTTGTTTTAGGTATACATCAGTTGACTGATATACAAACACAAGGTATATCATATATACTAGCGATATATTAAATGTAAAGTATATCAGCTACTGATATACCAATGAGGGTAAAATTGGAATAATAAAAAACAAAAAAAATCATATTCTTAAGAATTTTGCTATATTTGCAAATCTAAGAAATCATCGCTAATTTTATAAACATACTAATATTTCTTGTCACCCATTACAATTTCCCAAATTTTTAATTTGGTCGATATGATTCGGTCAACCCTTCATAAATGGTCTTTGTCCATGCAAGTTGTTACCATTGGAATATATGACAATGAATTAGTATTTTTACTTGGTTAACTTTGTTAACGTATTGTATAAAAAACGATTAAGGGATGATTTTGTGAGGTTTAATCAAATTATAATGACTAAATTTAAGGTTCCATTTGATATTATTTGGCTTTTAAAAATTGTGTTTGTTTTCTTCTAATTTTTCTATAGTGGTTTTCATTCCAACCTTTTTAAGGAAGCATGTGAGTTTTTAGCCAAATCTAAAAAACTAAACGAGTTTTTGAATTTTTTTTAATTAGTTTTCAAAACTTGACTTGGTTTTAAAACACATGAAAAAAGTATAGGGGTAGAAGTAGTATTTATAGGTAAGTTTTAAAATTAGAGATATTTAATTAAATTAGAGAGATTGAATTGAAACTCAGGCAGACCTATAAAACCCAAATTTGACAATTTAACCTTATATTAATGTCCAAATAATTGTGTCAATAAGAGTATAGCTTAACTTGCATCAAGTATGACTCATGACCAAAAGGTCATGTGTTCAAATCTCCTTTACCTTAAACTTATTAAATTGTATCAATTTTCATCATAAACTTTTAATTTCATCAAATTAGACTCTAGATATAGATAGTGTTACAACATCCACCCATTTATTCAACTTCTGATTATTCACTCACTTCAACAAAAATGCAATGCGAAAAAAACCTCCATAAAACTCACTAATTTCAATAATATCAATTTCACAAAAATCATAGTTTGATTTGGATAGATTAACTATTGAACAGCATTGCAATAACTCACAATTCTTAACAAAAAAATTTCTCTAACGTCGTTCTTTCCACTAGGTACAATTTTAGGATTTCATGACATCAAAAAAATTGTCATAAACACATTTCGTGATTTTTTTTTCAGTCCTAGCTAGAAGTCTCATCAAGAAAACTCTATACATGACACATAAAAAAATTGTCATGATTAATTGTTTTATGACACATACTAGTGGTTAAAGAAACCTATTTAGGACATTTATTGATTGTCATAGTAAACTTTTTATGATAATTAAACATTGTTAAGAAATAATTCTTATACCCTACGTTTTCATCAAGATATATATAATAACGATAAATTTTAAATGTCTTAGAAATTCGGTTAAACGTCCTAGAAATTCTGAAATCTTATCAAATTTTATAATTCATTGAACGATGAAAATACTTTTTCTTTTATAATGATCTTTTCAAATGAAAACTTCCTTGAGGAGAAAATTTGTAACAAATTTTTCAAAATTAACATCATGATTGCAACAGTTACATAAGTTTGAGGTGCAATTTGATGAAATGGAAAGTTTAGGATAAAAATTGATACAACTTGATAAATTTAGGGTCAAAATCATTTTCCCCAAAATTCTTCTATGTTTCATACAATTATTCCAATTATCTTTGAGTCCTATTTGATAACCATTTGATTTTTGGTTTTTGAAAATTAGCTTATAAATACTACTCCCCCTAAGAATTTATTGTTTTGTTGTCTACATTATAACTATGTTTTAAAAAACTAAGCCATGTTTTGAAAACTAAAAAAAAAAATAGTTTTCAAAAACTTGTTTTTGTTTTTAGAACCTAGCTAAGAATTCAAGTGCTTCATTAGATGAAAACTATTATAGAGAAATTGAGAGAAAACAAACTTAATTTTCAAAAACCCAAAAAACAAAAACTTAGGCTTTGTTTGATAACCATTTAGACCCGTTTGATAATCCTTTGGTTTTTTATTTTTGATTTTTAAAAATTAAGTCTAAAAATATTACTTTTACCAATATACTTTTATGTTTTCTTATCTATTTTGTACATATGTTTTCAAAAACTAAGCTAAGTTTTACAAATTAAAAAAACTAGTTTCAAAAACTTGTTTTTGTTTTTTAAAATTGGCTAGAAACTGAAATGGTACCTCAAGAAAGATGGAAACCATTGCAGAAAAGATGAAGAGAAATTGTAAAAAAAAAAAAATTTCAAAAAATCAAAATCTAAAAACTAAGGTCCCATTTGAAATCATTTGGTTTTTAGTTTTTTGGGTTTTTTAAAATTATGCTTGTTTATTTACAAATTCTCTTCATCTTCTCTACAATTAGTTCCATCTTTCTTGAGGTACCATTTAAGTTTCTAGCCAAATTTCAAAAACAAAAATAAGTTTTTGAAAACTATTTTTTTTTAGTTTTCAAAACTTAGCTTAGTTTTTGAAATCATAGGCACAAAGTACATAAGAAAACATAGAAACTCATTAGTAGAAATAGTATTTTCAGGCTTAATTTTCAAAAACCAAATGATTATCAAACGAAACCTTAGGCCCCGTTTGATAACCGTTTTTAGTTTTTGGTTTTTGAAAATTAAGCTTATTTTTATCTAATTTCTCGTCATTTTCCTTAAAGAAGCATTTGAATTTCAAGCCAAATTCTAAAAATAAAATCAAGTTTTGAAAACTACTTTTTTAGTTTTCAAAAGTTAGCTTGTTTTTTTAAAACATAGGTGCAAAGTAGATAAGAAAGCATATAAATCCATTAATAGAAGTACTATTTTTAGGCTTAAATTTCAAAAACTAAAAATAAAAAACAAAATAATGATCAAACGGGGTCTTAATTTTTTATTTTTGGTTTTTGATAATTAATTATAGCCTATAAGTACTATTTCCACCTATGATTTTCTATGTTTACTTATCTACTTTCTAGATCTGTTTTAAAAAATGGAGCCAAGTTTTGAAAATTAAAAAAAGTAGTTTCCAAAAACTTGTTTTTGTTTTTAGAATTTAACTAAGAAATTCAAGTGTTTTATTGAGAAAAATGAGAAACATGGTAGAAAAGATGAAGATAAGAAAATGATGAGAAAACAAGTACAATTTTCAAAAATTAAAACTAAAAATAAAAATAAAAAATCAAATGGACCCACATTACTCAAATATCTTTGCCTAAAAAAGACAACTTGTTACCCAAAACAAAACAGAACAGGAAACATAATATGTACTAGAATTAAAGAAAGGAAACAAGGAAAAAGAAAAAAAAGCTATGTGATGGCTTCTCCATGAAATTTTTGACTCATTAGTCACTAGAATTAATGAAAGAGTTGTTTCAAAATAATAATAAGAAGAAGAATGAAAGTGTTCAAATTTAACACGACAAGTCGTTAATTTAAGTAGTAATTAAGTTAGTTTCAAAAAAAAAAAAAAAAGAGTAGTAATTAAGCTTTATCCTTTCCATTTTCTTGGTAGTAGTAGATTTTTTCCAGGCCATATATTTACTATAAAAGGGTGGCATTTGCTTGGTCAAAGTTAGGTTTAGAATATAAAAGAGAGATTAATTACTTATCGTTTTACATAAATTCAAATTTATGTCACTACAGGTCCTTTGATAGTGATTTTGGTTTTTGTATATATATATATACAAAAACCTAAGTCTAATTTCCTTCCTTCTTTTCTTGTTAATTTCCTTTATCTTAGAATAAAACAAAATTGTTTTAGAGTTGAGAAGTTTACATTTTAGAAGCTAAGTCTAATTTCCATCCTTCTCTTTCGATTCTAATGAATTCCCTTGCATTGATTTCATTATATTTTCATATGAGAAGCTAATTTCATTAGGGATTAAAGATGTGAATGCCTTGAAAAGATGTAAAGCTCCATAACAAAAATAATTCAACGAACTTTTGAATCGAGTTTGCTTTTGGTGAATTTGTTGAGCAACTGATCTAGCTGGCCATCTAGTATTGCTTGTAGAACTTAAGCTTAATACCGAAAGGGTTAAGTGAAGCGGATCACAAGAGCAATGGAGGGAAAGACTTAGACATAAGTCCTGAAACTTCGACCCTAGACATATGGCAAGACTCCAAAACCCTAGAGTTGTATGTCAATTCACCTGAGTTAGATTTAGCCATAGACATATAGGTTTAATCACCAATCTCCTAGAGATAATACTTCAGGAAGGTCGAATAAGAGTAGAACTCGGTTTACTTAGTTTGAAGTTAGTTAGAATTACAAGTGTACTGCAACCCATGCAATTGCACTGAAATTGCATTGTCTTTCTAAAAAGGGCATGAACGTTTTGAATCCCTTAACTTTTCATTATTTTCAACCTTTTTTTTTTTACTTTAGTCAAAACCATCCTGCAATCATTGTGTGCCATTTTATGTCTTTGATCACCTTAATTGCACTCGTTAACAATTTGTGTGTTCTTAATTTTTGTACATGTATAGAATTTTTTTATCCAACCTTTAATTGTTTTTCTTTTTTTTTAAAAAAAAATGTAAATGTGGTTAATTGTAATTCTTTTATTCTTTATATCTTAAGAAACGTTTCTTCCATCTTAGTTAATTTATATTCCAATTTTAATGTTTATCATGCTATCCACTAAGGGGGATATAATTTAAAAATATTAAAAAAATTAGAGTTTGTTGCAAAATTTTAGACAGGAGAATACACCTGACCTCCACGTGACAACCACGACAAATTTTTAATTCTTGGGGGAAGAACGTAGCGTGCAAGACAAGAAAAATCTGGACATTGGTGTGGTGTAGGCTACATAAGCTCTGATGCTTAAGTCAAAGAGGGTTTTCGAGAGAATTAGAGAGAAGATGAGTATTCAGTTGACTAGAATGAACTTACCTTGTTCTCTCATCTTGAGAGGGCTTAAATAACTCTCTTAGGGGGTGTTTGGTTTATGGGGTTGGGTTGAGTTGAGTTGGGTTAATAACCCAACTCCTTGTTTGTTTCACCAACAATTATAACAGGTGACTTAATAACCCAACCCCATGGAGTTGAGTTAAATAACTCTCTTATCCGACAACTTTTTTGTGTGGGATTCCGTGAGTCCGATAGAGGAAAAGGAAAAAGAAAGTGAAGGAGAAGATGAGGAGAGTTTGAAGAAGTGTGTCTTTAAGTTCTTGCTAATACTCTAGAAATAGGTCATTTTTATATTTTGATTATCCAAAGATTCAAATTTAAAACCAATACAATTAAAGGGCCACGTGAGACCACATGCAAACTCAAATAACTTTAACTAGGCCGATAAATTTATAAGATGGTCTTAAGACCCATGCTCTGATATGTCAAAATTTCTAGGACCTAAGCAACATTGCCTCGAAAATTTGGTAGCATAACGACGCTCTTAGACCTTGATGACATATCCACGTAGGCTGACATAAAATATTTAAGTATGGATTTTTCCAAGCCTCGACAATCATGTGTTTAGACAAATTTAAATAAACACTCTTCTCAAAGTAAATAAAGTAAATGACTTTGAATTAAATAAAAATGAGTGCCATATTGAAAAGTAAAAGTTATAAATAATGAACTTTGGAGAATCTATACATATGCAAATGGTAATATATATTGTAATTTTATAATTGATAACATTTGAGAGGAAAAGATTTCTCTAAAATAAGATAAAAATGATGAGAAGGAAATCTTCATCTTTTCTAAATATTTCATATATCTTGCAAATTAATCATTGTAAAACAAGATTTACAAGCCAAATCACAAAAATCAGACTTAAATTGTCAAACCAAATATTTAGGAATATCCTACCATTTTTACTATGGAAAATGTCTATCTCCAAATTTATGTATGAGAGATTTTGACCTAATGAGAATGTTTCTACAAATTGAATAAAGGTTTCTCTACAAATTGGATAAAGATTTACTTTTGAATTAGAGAAAATTTTAGCGAATCAAAATTTTGGCTAAAATCAAATACTTTGACAAAAATGTTGGATGTCAAAGCTTTGGCTTCTCAATTCAAAATTTGGGCATACTCCAAATTTTTTACCAAATCAAAACTTGAGTAAATCTCAAATTTAAATTTTATATTCAAATTTTATACCAAATTCAAGCCAAGTTACATATAATTTTGGATAAATTTCTCAAATCAAAATTTGAGCATACTTCAAATTTTCTCTCAAATTTTTCATCATAAATTCAAGCCAATATCCATATGATTTCTAGCAAAATTTTTCAGATTAAAATTTGGGCATACTCCAAAATTTCTCCAAAATTAAACTTTCAATAAGATTCAAGTTCAAATTTCATTCCAAACTCAAGCCAAAATTCAAAGACATCCTAAATTCATCCAAGGAAGTCAAAATCAACCTATATTTTGATTTCAACTTATCTTTTTCGAGATCTATCCACTGCATGCTTGTGCATAAATCTCGAAAACGGGCATTTGTTGAATGAGAAATTTCAATCAATTACAAACTGTCATGCTATTAATTTAAATTAATGATAAAATAAATTTATGACCAATTACAAATTTACACATGCCCTAAACTTAAATTAAAAGACATGAAAAGTTGGCAAATTAAATAATTAGTATTGACAACTTAATCAAATTATCCACATGGCAACAATTGGACCCAAAGTCAATTTATTATGAGATCATTAAAAATGGATTGAGCTAAACTTAATAATCTAAGTCTATTAAAAAAAAGATTGCATTAAGCCCGAAACAGGCTAAGCCCAAAAGTTGGGCCCAAGCCCAAGCCCATATAAGTTCCATCAAACTCTATAAATAGAGGAGACCACCCAATTCAGAAGAGCTAGAGTCCAAAGCATTCAGAATCCAAAGATTCAAAATTTAGAAGATTACTTAAAGCTTCTGGTCAATCAACTAATATGAGAACAAGCTAGCCAACCCTCAGATCAAAGTTTACATTTCAAGATCAACAAACCAATATATCCAAGATGGAACAAAGCTAGCCGACGAGCCGATTCGAGATTGACCGATCCAAGATCCACAAGCCAACACATCGATTTTGATTAAGTATTAATTATTTAAATCCTTTTTAGAGTATAATAAAATAAATATTACTTTAAACAACTATAAATAGTTAAATTTTAGGAAAAAATCAATCTACAACTGTTTTCATATGATTTTGATTTTTTTTTATAATTCAATTGATTTAATGTAAAAGTCTTTAATGTGATTTTAAATTGGTTTTAAATTAAATTATATGAAAGTGTGTAAAAAAATTAAATCAAATGAAAATAGTTATATATTATTGTTTTTCCTTAAAATTAACTATTTATAGTTTTTTAAGAGTAATATTAATTTTATTTAACTTAATTAAATTTTTTTAAAAAATTGTAGTTATGAATTAAAAAAATGTAGCTATTTATTTGATTTAAAAGAAATAAAAGAAAGAAAAAAAGAAAAAAAATGGAAGGAAAAAAAGAGAGAAACATGACGAGGAAAGAAACGAAAGGAAAAATGAAAGAAAAAAAGAAAAAGAGAAAGAAATAAACTAAAATGTGTGTTAGCACCAAGGTTTAATATGTCGATGTCGAAGGAAATATCGAGATCTCAATTTCATGGAATGTCAATGAAAATATCGATAAAATGTCGATGTTGATGAATATTTCTAGAAAAATTTTAGAAATAAAAAATTTTAAAATATATTTAAATTAGAAAATAAATCATCTACCATTTTTAAATGAGTTAAAATACTTGTTATAATATTATATTCACATTATATTACATTTTGTTACTATTTTCTTTAATATTTCATCAATTTTGTACGATATAATGGAAATGTTGATTCACCTCTTATGTCGATGTCGAACCCATGGACATGTAGAAATATCGATGGAAATTTTGACATGTCAACGGAAATTTAATACCATGGTTAACACTCAAACCCTAGCCCTTTAGTTCACCAATGGAATAGATTTCCCACTATACCACGAGCATAGTATAAATTTTATACGTAGGTCTGTTCATAATTGTTATTTGTTTTTTTAATTTACAATAGGTGGCAGCATATATCGTCTCCTTTGAATAATTTTTTTTAAAAAGATTTACAACAGGTGGCGACATGTCATTCTGAAAGAGACGACCTTGTCTCAACAAATAAAAACTATAATATTTTTCTAAATAGTTTGAAACATGCTATATTTTTACAATAAATTTGCAAACTTACAATATTAATAAAAAAAAAGTATGATTGCTTTGGTAAAACATCAGTTTCAATGATTGTAGAAGAAGCTACAAACTTCGTTTCTATTATAATTAGGACATAAATTAAGAGTGATTTTGAAATAACCAATATCGATCACTTTCAAACATGCCTTAAGTTAGTAAGCAAACATATCTGTGTCTAGTATGTCATGATCTCAAAGGTTAAATTTGAATGAATATCAGTGTCCATAAGGATTGTTTTTGAATGACTTTTGAAAGAAGTATTTTTAGTTAATTAAAAATAGGTTAAAATATCATTTTGGTCCATGTACTTTGAGAATTGTTCCATTTTAGTTCATATACTTTCAAATGTCTAATGTTAGTCCATGTTGTTTCAATAAAACTTAAAATTGGTTCCTACCATTAGTTTATTGTTATTTTTTAAAAAATAGTCTCTATTAGCTTTTTTTCTACAAATTTTGAAAATATGTTCACATTGTACCTTTTCTTATATTAAAATTATTATTATTGTGTAACTAATTTTGATAAAAATTAACTTCAAACTTATATAAGGACCAATTTTAAGTTTTATTGAAAGAACATGACTAAAATTGGACATTTGAAAGTACACAAACCAAAATAGAACAATTCTCAAAATACAAGGACCAAAATGATATTTTAACCTTAAAAATATTTTTTCAAAATTCTCATGGTAACGTATTACATAATAAAAAAAAGTATTCAGAAATTCTTTAAGAACTTATAGCAGTTTTCAAGAAAGAACACCTAAATAATTTTAATTTTAAACCAGATTCAAATTTTATTCCAAATTCAAGCTAAAATTTAGTAAAATGATCTCAAATTAAAATTTAGATATAGAATTTGGTAAAATCCAAATTTGAGTCATGTAGAATCCAAATTCTTTCCAAAATCAAAAGTTTAGTAGAATTAAATTTTACTCAGGTTAAAATTTGAGTAAAAATTCTAAATCAATCCATTCAAAGTCAAATTCGACATCGAATTCATATGAAAAAAAAAATTGGGTAGACTCCAAATTCTTCTCCAAATTTAAATAAAAAGTATTTGGGTAGAATTTGATTCAAACTCTAAATTCAATTTAGAATGACATAATTTCTAATGAAAATCAAATAAAAGTTTGTTGTCAAATTCGAAAATAAAAATTTTGGCCAATTCATTTTTTGATTAATTTACCTATGAAAGGGAATCAAAACTAAGAACAAATATCTTGCATTTCAATTTCTAAATTATGGTTTTTGAGATTAAAATCTCGAAAATGGACATTTGTTGCTGAAAAATTTCAGCCAATCACAAATTGTCATGTCATTTATTTTTACATTAATGAGAAAAATTATATATTATTGAATTATAGACTAATTATAAATGATCACGTGTCTAAAATTAAATTTCAAGAAAAAATGAAATGTCCAAAAAGGTCGCATGACGATTCAACGCATTATGACCATTTGATCAAATAGATTTTTGATTGCCTTAGGAAGAGGATACATGAATGAATCGAAGAATCGTCTTCACCACAATAGTTAATCCAGTATGAATGAGAGGATCATGGAGGAATTGAAAGAGAATTCTCGAGAGGTATGGATGCATCTCTTAAATAGATTTGCTTGAAGATGGCACAAATTCTTGAATTGGAAGTCGAAACTTGAATCATACATTAAGAAGGAGTGCAGAAAAGAGAAATGATGCTTTATGAAAAATATCCCATGAAAGTCTGAGAAGGCTAACAGAAATGATGAGACTCCTCCGATCCGAGAGTTTATTCCATGCTTTACTCTACGAAAGCATGAGAATGAGACTATGAAAATATCAACAAACTTCACACAACCAAAATCGAAAAGGAAGATCTCAAGGAGGACAAAGTAATGGACAATGAGAAATAATCAAAAACCACAATGTCGGGCCATTGTGTGGTAAGTTCAGGCATACCGCCATCATTGTGCTATTTTCGAAGTCCAAATTCACATGACACATGGACCAATTTTCCTACTAATATCCACGGGCCAAATACTTCTCCAAGGTGAAATGGTTGATGGTCTTTATCGGTTTGCAATGACAAAGCGATCTCTTCATCCCCTTCATCTCAGTCCTCGACTCTTGATCTGTTCTTCGACAAGTCAAGTACACAATGCTACTTTAGTTTCTCTTTAAATCACATGCGCTTCTAAACATCAGATTTTGCTTGAAAAATGACACGATAGGCTAGGGCATTCTGCTATTCCTATTGTTCATCATGTACTAAATAAATTGTAATATTTATGTTTCCAATAAAGTCGCATCTTGTTCGTTTCATCTTGTCTTTATCAGTAAATCCCATAATTTACCTTTTGTTGATTCTAGTACACAATATAATTTTCCTTTGCAAATTGAGTAGCGGATGTTTGGGGTCTTGCCTATGAGGAGTCTAGGAATGGCTTTAGATATTATATCGATTTTGTAGATGTCTTTTCTCGATATACGTGGATATACTTTCTTAAAACCAAATCAAATTTTTCACCTTCTTCCTTTGTTCAAGTCTCACGTTGAAAAAGCTGCTTAATAGGTCCATCCTTAGTATTCAACCGATAATGGTGGTGAATTTAGATCCTTCACCCTTTTCTTCAAACCAATGACATCACTCAGGTTCACATGTCTCTTATACGCCCCAACAAAATGAGATTGTTGAAAGGAAACATCGTCATATTGTTGAAATGGGCCTTACGCTTTTAACCCATGCCTCTTTATCACAAATTTTGGGATGAAGCATTCTCCACCGTTGTTTACTTAATCAACAAAGCTACCAAGTAAAAATCATCAATCGTTTCACCTATGGAAAGACTATTTGGTCACAAACTGAATATTTAACCCTTCGTGTACATTTGGGTCGCTTATGCTATCCATCTCTACGTACTACAATAGTCATAAACTTGAACCTCAAGTCAACTCCATGTCTCTTTCTTGGCTATAGCCCTTTCCACAAAGTGGTATAAATGTCTTTCTTCATTTGGAAGGATGTACATCTCTCGACATGTCATTTTGATGAATCGCCTTTTCCACGAGATAAATTTTTGCAATGTCCTTACCTTCTCAAATTCCCTGGCAGTTCATAACCTTTTACCCAGATTATACAACAAGCTCATTCACCCAACCACTCTATACCTACTCAGTCTCATCCTATATCTACTCCTTCTGAATCCATTAATCCCCTTATCACTCCATCTTCCCCACCCAATGACCTACCATCTACAAATGAAGTCTCATTGCTTTTGAATAAACAATCATATCTTGTGTTACCAAATAATCAGAATGGTCACGCTTATGGTCACACGAGCAAAAGTCGGTGTCTATAAACCAAAGGTTTTTTAATCGAGATACAGATGATGAACCTCCTAAAGTGTCAAAGAGGCTCTTAAATGTACTTGCTCCAGTGCAAGCAATGAGGAAGAATACAATGCGCTTAATGGTAAACAATACATGGTCTTTGGTTGATCGACCAAAGTAACAAAAAGATCATTGGTTGTAGGTGGGTTTTAAGATAAAAAGACATTACGATGGATCTATTGCTAGAGTACAAAGCAAGGTTGTCGCATGCAGGCTTTCTTTCATCAACAAAGTAGACATTGACTACACAGAGACTTTTAGTCCCGTAGTAAAACCCGCCACTATACGGGTCATCTTTACACTAGCCTTCGCATCCGGTTGGAAATTACAGACAGTTGACATCATGATACAATGCCTTCTCATGGGTTGTTGACTGAAGAGGTGTTTATGTACAACCCCTCGTATAGTTCTTTCTCACCGCTTTGTGAATAGTGTCTCAGTAAACCGCATATGCGTTATATGGCTTAAAACAAGCACTCGTGGCTCGGTTTGAGAGGTTAAGCTTGTTTCTCTGTTCTCTTGGTTTCAAACATTCTAAGGTTGACTCATCTCTATTTGTTTATCATCATAAAATGGACGTTTGTTATGTGCTTGTGTATGTGGATGATATGGTGATTCTTGGGAATTCTTCTTCTTTATTGAGCATCTTGTGCAAACACTAAATGAATAAATTTTCTCTTAAAGATTTGGGGAGAAGAGTTAGTTATTTTTAGGTGTTGAAGTTGTCTTATACACCAAGTGGGGACTATTTCTTTCTCGGAAAGAAATATATATCCGATCTCCTTTACAAAACCAAGATGAGTCAAGCTAATGTTATATCAACTCCAATGGTGAGTGGAATCTGTTCTATTAGCCTATCAAGGTGAGAGAGATTTGATGATATCAAACTTTACAGGAAGGATCGTTATTTTTCTCATCTAAGGGTTAGATTGGCAGTTCCATCCTCACTTGCTTAAGTGCTAATCGCTTTTACATTATCGAATCATAAGAACTCCAAAGTTAAGCGTGCTTAGCTTGGAGAAAATCTATGTTGGGTGAACTCATTAAAAGTTAAACATGCTTAGCTTGGAGAAATCCTATGTTGGGTGATCTCCTGCAAATCTCAATGATTAAGCCAAAAGTCATAAAAGCCTAAATCTATAATATATACATAGAAACCTCTAAAGTTATCCTTTATTTCAATTATTTCAAGGGTTCAAAAATCTCATAACTAAAAAAAACAGTAATACAAGATTCTCTAAATACTTTTTGAATTAAAGGCTTCATGATCAAAACATTTGAAGAAAAAAAATCTCTTTAAAGAATTAAAAGACATCGAGATATCAATTGACTCTTCAAGAAACTGAAGATTCAATCTCGAGAATAATGAAGCTAACAAAGTTTTCGAGACAAATTTACATTTGAGATAAAACATTAGAGATTGTGGAACTCCACATTTAATAAAATTATATTGAGTAGCACGAGAAGTAAAATCCTTTATTGAAATTTCGTGGAACACACTTCTACTTGTATAATCAAATATGATGAAAATTTTAATTAATATGCTAAAAGCACTTTTCACTCCTCTTAAGACATTTTAAACCCATTCTAATTTAAGAAACATTAGAAAAAGAATGGAGAAAAAGTTTGAAAGTTTGAAATTTGAGGAAGAAAACTGCTGCCATGCTTTGCATGAAAAGCCCAATCCATACTCTTCACCTTTCAATTCTTCTTTTGCTTTGTGATTCTAATTTTGTAAAACATGAGTTTCAATTGTTGACGAATTTGAAAACTTGGCTCTTAATTAGCATGTTTATTGAAGTGATTTTGAAATTGTCTAAGTCTTTTTTTTTTTAATAATTTTAAACATGACAAAAGTGATTTTAGCTATTAGAAACCAAGCATATTTATGTTTAATTAGTATATTATGATCTCAAAAGTTAAATTTGTTTTAACTAATTAAAATAGTTTTCAAAATTTATTAAGAAAGTTTTTAAAAACTTGTAGCATTTTTCAAGAGAAAACAACCCAATTTTCTTATTTGAAAAATTAGTTTCTTTGACCAGAAGGCTACCCTGTCTATGAAGGAAAAAAATTTAGAAAGCTAGTTTGAAATAGATCAAGTAGAGCAATTGAAATTTTTAGTTTACTTGAATTAGAAAAAAGAAAAAATATGGTCTTTCCGTGAAGAGGACAGCAATTTTGTAGTTATCTAGTCTATACAGAAATGCCCAACTTTACCCTTTACACTTCGATACATAAATATTTTTCTTTTTTCTTTTTTCTTTTTTCTTTTTTAAGTTCAATATATGTTGTCGAGGGTAATAATTTAACAACTATGCTCACATTGATAAAAATATCTTTGTTTAATATTGGTTTAGATATGGTTTATAACAATTGTTTTAAATTCTACTTTTGTTTTTAAACATTCATTATTGGTTCTTCTACTTTAAAATATTTTATTTTGGTTATTGAACCAATACAAATTCTAGGTCATGATCCTCGAAAGAAAAAAAAAAAAAAATCTTAGATCATGTATCTCCAAACTGACATACCTAATTTAAAATAAAAACTCACCTAGAAGATCACTGAAGCCCCATAAATAACTATTGATTTTTATATCTACAAAATATTAGATATGTCATTTTAGCGTTTTTTGAAAATTAAGTCTATAAATACATCACGATTATCTCTCCGGGAACTAGTTAAAATTAGAGTTGCCTTGTGTGTTTATATTTTCTTATCTAGTTTTTATCCATGTTTTCAAAAATCAAACCAAAATTTGAAAACTTAGAAATAGTTTTCAAAAACTTGTTTTTGTTTCTAGAGTTTGGATAGAAACTCAAATGTTTTTTAAAATTAGCTTATAAATAGTTTTTCTACTTATGGGTTTTCTTGTTTTGTTATCTATGTTTTAATCAGGGTTTCAAGAATCACACCAAATTTTGAAAATTAGAAAAAGTAATTTTCAAAAAACTTGTTCTTGTTTTTAGAATTTGGCTAAGAATTCAAATGTTTTCTTAAGAAAAATGAAACACATGGTAGATAATTAATGAGAAAACAAACACCATTTCTAAAAATCGAAAACCAAAAACTAAGGAGTTGTTTGGGGCACTATTGAGTTGTAATAACACGAGTTAGGTATGTTTAGGAGTGATTTTGGCATGGTCAAAATCACTTTTCTCATTGTTAAAATCACTTTTCTTTCTAATATTAATGTTTGGCAAATGTTGAAATTGATTTTAGAAAAATAAAAAACCATTTAAAATTGATTTTCTAATAATTAGTTGAGGGGTGATTTTTTGTGGAGTGATTGACGGGCAATCACCTTTTTTTAGTTTCTCTCTTCTCTCTCATCTCCATACCATGTGTTTAGCTGTGTGATTCAACAATGTGATTTTTATTTTATTTTTTTATATTTATGGTCAAGTTGTTGCCATTTTTTTATTGTTTTTTTAAATTTTTTTTCAAAAAGTAAAAAAGTCTCCCTCTCCAAATTGATTAGATTTGTCAAATCCCACTTTTGATGCAACTACTTTCTTTTTCTTTTTTACTTAAGATTATTTATTTTTGTTTCTACAAGTAAAAGGAATAGATGAATTTGTAGATGATTATTTTGTTAACAGAAATGTCATCTTATATAATTGATAATGATAATATTAACAATTTTTTTTACAACATATAGGACAAAGGATTCAAACGTCGGACATCTTCGTTGATAGTATATATTTTATGCTAGTTAAGTCATGTTCATGTTGGCAACTAATAACTCTTTAGACGATATTGAGACTGAAGAATTAGACCATCTAATAGAAATTGAATGTACACAATTATTATTTATTATGGTTATTCTAGATCGAATGAAATATATGTCTTTCGAATTTTATTTTGATATTTATTATGTGTTTTTACTTAACATATTAGTCATGCATTAGGAATAAAATAAATGAAAAAAGAATAAAAAATAAATATTTATCATAATTATTTTGTTAAATAATTTATTAAATATAAAATATCATTTTTAGGTAATTTGATAATTCTAAAATCACTTTTGAAACCAAACGTAATAATCAAAATTCACATTTAAATATAAAAAAATCAATTCTGAAATTTTGGAACCAAACATCAATGTGATGTTATGAAAATCAATTTTGATAAATCAATTATGCTAAAATCACTATTTCTAACATCATTCCCAAACATGCACTTATAATAGTCGGTGAGTTATAATAGTTTGTGGAATTATATAATATTGTTTAAAATGCAGAGTTGTTTAGTCTGAATTATAATAGTTTGTGTTAAGTGTACAGATCAGTACTCTACAAATTATTATAACACATGTTATTATAACTCACGCTTCAAACAACCCCTATATGATTATAAACGGAGCCTAAATGTTTTTATATAAAGTTTTTTAATCTTCTATATATATTATTAGTAAAAGTTGTAGACTACATTTACATTTAAGTAGAGTGTGTGTGTGTGTTTTTTTTTTTTTTGTCCAAAAGCTCTCTTCTATAGTTTAATGACTTCAAAAGTATTTCATATCCAACATAAGAACTCCCCATCTTTGAACTGTTAAAAAGGGAGTAAAAGAGACTAAAAAGTGAAAATACATATAATGTTTAGAGGAATAATAATGAAAGGTTACATCATCATTCAATACTTACTATGCAAATAAAAAGCAATCATAAATAGTTAAAATTGAAACTGTTGGAGAAGAACACCACCCATAATTTCCAATGCAGCAGCATGCTTATAATTAAGATTCTAACCCATGATGTAGAATGATGAGAAAAAATCACTTGAACCAATTGCTAAGTGTAATCAACTTTACAGTTCATCCAACAATGAAAAAATGGATATTTATTAAAAGAATGTGGAGAAAGAGAGAGACAAGAGGTTGGTTTTTGAGCAGTCTTGTAGGGCTTTGGGGCTATCATGGCTTTCCCAAACAAGGGGTGGGTGAATAAAATCATCACCCCACAAAGGGATTTTTTTTTTTTTTTAATGTGCTTATAAACATGTTGGCCATAACACTACCACACCACTCCACCAATGCCACCCACCCACCTCTCCCCTTCTCTTTAACGCCACTATCGACACGTCGTACTCAAAATGCAAATATAGTCTTACATAGAAAAATCGCCAGAAAGAACCACGTTATCATGTAAGCCTAAGCTCAAAATGAATAATATCATAGACAGTTGTAGAGATATGGAGAGACTAGTTGTTCTAACACATCATGTTGACGCTTAACCTGCATCACTATTCCTTTTCGAATTTGTATTTGGAGGGTCCCCACGACACGAGAGCCGGAAAGCATTTTTCTTAATGATCTTGTTAAATTCCGACAAGTGGTAGATCAAGATGATTGGACTAAGGAACTCAATAGGGACAAGGGAGATTTTATTATGGTTTGTTTTGAATTCTTTTCTTTTTTACATCTTGATTTTTTTTTTTTTTTGGGTGTTGGTTGTTTGTATGGTGATGTTCATGAGTGCGTTTGGCATAGCACGCTCTCATTCATATCTTTTGGAGCAAAGAGAGAATATTATGATGGTTCCCATTGCACGCCCTTCTCTCTCTACACTTTCACTCTTTCTCTCTCTCTAACCAAAATTTTGAAACACATTCTTGAAGAAATGAATAACCTGGATTTTCGGTAATTGTCACTCTTTCAATCATCATCTTTTATCCTTTTCTGTTGAACAAAAAAAAGAAAAAGAAAAAAAAAAAAGAAAATTTGAATATGATATGCATTTGGACAAAGCAATCTTCTTCCCTTTTTTTTTTCACCAATTTTCCATTTATTTTCTTCATATCCCAATTACCCACTGGTTTATTTGAGAATTTCAACAACTGGGCTGTTTGATTCTTAAGAAAAGTTTGAATCTTTACCAAATTTATGAAGTTTTTAAGTGAATTTGATTCTTCTTTGTCCATAAATTCTTTAATATGCATAAGAAACGTGTAATGATTGTCATTTATTAGATTGGATACAAGGAAGAAAAGAAGAAGAAGAAGACAGGAAATGAAACCACGCGACCAAATCATCCTTAGAACATCACAAACATTGGTCTCTGAAACTTTACGAAAATCCAAAAGGATTTTTTTTTTCTCTTTTCTTTTGGAGATTACTTTTCAACTCTCTCTCTCTCTCCTTTTCCTTTCCCCCTTCTTCCTTAAATACCCCCTTCTTCCTTCCTTTCTTCTCCATCAAGATTTCTAACCCTTCTCTGTTCTTCTCTCCTCTGAGTTTCTTCTCTCTGCAACAACAATGGCTGATGTTTCCTCTGCCAATTTGGTTAACAATGGCAACGAACTCATTGAGAAGGGTCATTCCCTAAATGGGTATCGAAAGAGCTGTTGGTACGAGGAGGAGATTGAAGAGAATTTAAGATGGTCGTTTGCTCTTAATAGGTACTTGTTTTTGTTACATTTTAAATCAACTTTGTCCCAAAAAAAAAAAAAACTGTCCTGTTTTCTGAATCCTCTGTTCATTTTCATCAATGTTTTTCAAGTTCATTCAGCTTTGTTTTCTAAAATTTTTGCCTTTTGGTTTGTACAGTATTCATTAAAAGTGTCTTAAGGTAAAAGTGTCATTGTTTTTTTGATTATTTTAAGTGGGGTTCTTACATTTGGCTGTTTTGCTAGTTGAAATGGGGTTGAAATCTTTAAAAAGTAAAAAGCTTTTTTCCCTTCCCACTTCAAATCAAGCTCAATAAAATAATCCATTGGTCTTGGAAAAGATAGACAAGAAACCTTAAAACTAAAAAAAGGAGTTTAGTTTGGGGATTGTTCTTCACTTCTTGTCTGCCAAAATCTACATACTTCGTGATGAACTTTTTCTTCTTTTGTTATAATCTTGTAGCATTCTGCATACTGGAGCTTCTCAGTATCAAGACATCGCGCTACTCGACACGAAGCCATTCGGGAAGGCGTTGGTCATCGATGGAAAGCTTCAAAGTGCAGAAACTGATGAATTCATTTACCATGAATGCCTTGTTCACCCTGCACTTCTCCATCATCCCAAGTACTTAGAAAGCCTAATGACTAATTTTCTTTGAACAATTTAAGTATACAAATGTTAATAACTTCCTTTTTGTAATGTTTTAAACTCAGTCCAAAGACAATCTTTATCATGGGAGGAGGAGAAGGCTCCACTGCAAGAGAGCTACTTAGACACAAGACTGTGGAGAAAGTTGTAATGTGCGACATCGATGAGGTTCGAATTACTTTCGTTTTTCTTCTTATATACGATACGAAAAAGCTCACTAAAACCATGATGGGTAACCAATGAGCAGGAAGTTGTTGATTTCTGCAAGTCATACCTGATAGTAAACAAAGAAGCTTTCTGTGATCCAAGACTCGAACTTATCATTAACGATGCCAGGTTCGATTCCGATTAGCGCATAAACAATTCGTCCTACGTTATGATTGCTATTTTGGTTGCTATAAGTTCTGGTGGGCTTGTTGCAGAGCGGAGCTTGAGAACCGAATGGAACAATATGACGTGATCGTGGGCGATCTTGCAGACCCGATTGAGGGTGGTCCTTGTTATAAACTCTATACCAAATCCTTCTATGAGTATAGTGTAAAGCCTAGATTGAAACAAGATGGAATATTTATCACTCAGGTTTGTGTAAGAGATGAAAAATTAAAGAAGTTTGTGAATTTATATGAGTTTTGGAACTCAAGTTGTTGTTGAAATCTATGCAGGCTGGTCCAGCTGGAATTTTCAGCCACACAGAAGTGTTTTCTTGCATTTACAATACTCTAAAGCAAGTTTTTAAATGTGAGCAAAACTTGAGACTATTATTGTTAATGGTTTTAGCCTAAGTTACTTTTAAGAATTTAATGGATTGACTGTGATTGTTGTTCTGTTTTTTCTTTCTAATTTGCAGATGTGGTGCCTTATTCTGCCCATATTCCTTCCTTTGCTGATACTTGGGGTTGGGTTATGGTAAGAAAAATGATAACTTTTCATGTTTTTGGGCTGGAAATTATGGCAAAAAATGACAAATAGAATGAGATAAAAGATCTAAAGGTTGTTCGGGTGCGTGGATCCGTTTTAAATCGAATAGATTTTCAAGGTTGTTTTTACAGTCAGTTGTGTTTGTACGTATGCACTCGAAATCACTATTTATCAGTAAGAAACAGTTCCTCCATGTGCAGAAAAGTAGGGGAAACGATAATCCGAACATGTTTTTTTCACTAAAACGATAACGACATCGGTTTCGAGTGTTTGTATGCACTCGAAATCACAATTTATCAGTAAGAAACAGTTCCTCCATGTGAACAAAAGTAGGGGAAATGATAATCCGAACATGTTTTTTTCACTAAAACGAAAACGACATCGGTTTCGAGTGTTTGTATGCACTCGAAATCACAATTTATCAGTAAGAAACAGTTCCTCCATGTGAACAAAGTAGGGGAAACGATAATCCGAACATGTTTTTTTCACTAAAACGAAAACGACATCGGTTTCTAAACTCAACTTTCAAATGGGGCTCAAAACTTTTGGAATGTTGAATTTTAAGCAGAATTTCTTGAAACTTGCAGGCCTCAGACACTCCTTTTGTCCTGAATGCTGATGATTTGGACCAGAGAATCAAACAAAGAATCAAAGGGGAGAACAAGTACTTTGATGGAAAAACATTCTCATCTGCCTCGACATTAAGCAAAGCGGTTCGGAAGTCGTAAGTAGACGTTTTTTTTCCTCTCCTTGTTCTTCTGATTTATTTTCAAATTTGGGAGATGTTTTAAGATTGACAAGGATTTTCGCAGGCTCGACAACGAGACGCACGTGTACACGGAAGGAACGGCGAGGTTCATATATGGATATGGAGCTGCAGCCTGCAAGCTCAACCAAGTTTGATAGTTTTTGAATTAAGAAAAAGAGAAGAAGAAAGGGCCCCTAAATAAGAGAATATAGAAATCCATCATGTCAGCCTAGAAATGAAACAAATCTCCTCTGGGCTTCTTTTTTTTTTTTTTTTTTTTTTTTTTTGCTTTCTTATTGTTTGTGTAGTGACTTTAAAGTTACAAATATAATAGTAATGAAAAAAGGGGCTTTTAGCTTATATTTTTGTTGCTGTGATTATATACTTCAACACTATTTAGCAACATCAGTTGGAAGAGAAATGACTTGACTCATAATGGAAATTTCAATTAGGCCTCGTTTGATAACGGTTTCGTTCTTAATATTTTGCGCTTCTGAAAATTGTGTTTGTATTAGAAATTTAGAATAGTAGTGTACTACTTTGTAGTTTAGTTAAATATTAGTTATATTAACCTATGTTTGTTTGTGGTTAGTTAACCTAATATTTTTCTATTTAAGAGAGAGCATCATCAAATATTTTCATTACTCGAGTTTAATAGGATGAAACTCTTTTCTCTCAACATCGTTTTGTTTTCTAAACGTATTAGTTTGTTTCTCATAGGTTTCGTTTTACTATAGTTTTCCCATCTCTTAAAGAAATATTTGAATTTTTAGCCTAACTCAGGTAGATCCGCCGCCCATGTTTGGAGGGAATAAACCTAATTTTGATTTCTATAACGTTTTGGGAGCCAAAGGACATTTTTGGGAGCTAAGAATGAAGGTTTGAAGGTTAAGATCGTAGATGTTGCATCAATAACCAAGATTGATGTAGCTATTAAACTTATTATTTTAGCTAAGGTTTACTTGATAACATTAATTTCTTGGTCTGAATTATGCTTTATAGCATTAAACGATCTTTTAGTTTTCAAAATTTAGCTTGAATTTGAACATATTTTTAAAAAGTAGATGACAAAATGAAGAAACTCATAGATAGAAGTAATATTTAGAGGCTTAATTTTTAAAAACAAAAAATAAAAGAACAAATGGGCTTTCAATATTTTAGTTTTAAAAAAAAAAAAAAATTAAGCATGTTTTCACACCCATTCTTTAGTATATTTTTCTTTTTAAATTTTTCTTAGAAATATATTTGAATTCTTTAGCACTTTTATTTTTTATTTTTTTAAAACAAGTATTTGAAATTTTATTTTTAATTGAGGAAAAAAATAAAATTTCACTCCCCTCCCCCACCAATTTTTATCATAAACTTTCACTTTCATCAAACTACACCTCAACTTTAGATAAGTGTTGCAATTTTAACCTTAAACATTAAAATATGTTGCGTTTAAACCCTCTAATAAGTTTTCGTCTCAAAGATCATTAAAAAAAAAGATTCTTACATGTATTTAATGAATCGTAAAACACATATATGGTACAAAATTGATAAGATTTAGAGAAAAACGACGATAGAGCTAAATTTTGGCTGAGATTGGTGAATTTTGGAAAGACTATTCAATGTTTAATTTGTGCATAAATCAAACCTAGTGTTGTGTAAATTTTGATTTTATTGAAATCAACGAGTTTATGGAGATTATTGCATTGTTTTTTTTGTTAAAATTAGTAAGTGAATTAGCAAAAATTAGCTAGAGGGTAAAAATTACCATACTCATCAAAGTTGTATGGGCGTGTTTGATGAAATTGAAGTTTAGAGGTAAAATTTTATTTTTTCTCTTTAATTTTTAAATTTTAATTTAAAATTTGAAAACTTTTTTAAAAAGTTGTCAAAAAAATCACATAGTTGGAAATAGTGTTTATTAGCTTAATTTTGAAAACTAAAAGCTAAAATCAAATAGTTGTTTTGTAGCTATCGAGTGACCTTATTCTTAAGTAGTACAATACTAGAGTCATTTTAGATATAGCTTCCTTGTAATCCTATCTCTTATTAGTGCTTGGGATTCCATCTTGAAAGGGGAAGAAGAGGGGAGAGAGTGTTTTATTATCAGTAGTATTTTAATAATAAAAATTGTCATGTGAGCATTAACCGTGGATGGACTTAATAGACCTAATTCATGATTTTGAAACTTAGGGACCTACTAGATACATTTCCAAACATGGGAGACCAAAAAAAAAATTTTACCCTAATAATAATAAAAAAAAAACTTTGGTTTATTTATTTATTTTTTTAAAAAGCTTTAGTTTCATTAAAACTTTAAGAAAAAAAAAATTATATTTTACAAGAGTGAAAAGTTGTTGCAAGTAATCCATTCTCCATTAACCATCCATCTCTATTTTTTTAAAACTAGTCCTTAACCTTTTCATATTCCACGATATATCTCAACTCAACATGACTACCAAAGTAAGTATGTTTCAATTGTAATTGACATGTACTACTTCTCTAAAAACAGAAGGTTTAAACATCTATTCCCTCACATTTGTTGTAGTAAAAAAATGATTTAATTAATCTTAAGATCACTAGTATTTATCATTTACTCTTGCTTATAATCTTTGAGGGGTTGTTTGGGACGCTGGATGGGTTATAATAGTGAGTTATTGTAATCTGTGGAATCATATAATATTATTTAAAATACTGTAGTAGTATAATAAAGGGGTGGTAATAATACGTGTTTGAGGAGCAGTGCATAATTATTATAATAGTTTTGTCTGCAAACAAGCCTTAGTTCTTTGGAGCTAGCATTTGGTTTGACACAAAAGTTTATGTTTGATTTTTCAAATATAATTAGAAAAAAGCATTTGTATAAATAACTCTTCAACGTGGTAAAGACATATAATTTTAACCAAGAGATCATATGTTCAAATCCCCTCAACCCAACGTGTTGTTAAACTAAATAATAATAATAATAATAATAATTAAAAAAAAAAAGACCTCATCGACTTCTACGAGGCTTAGTTAGTTTTATATTTCTTAGTGATAGTCTCTTCAATTCATCAAGTTTCACTCATATTGGTTGGTCATGTTGTTTCCAAATGCAACTTTCTACCACGTCTTCAAGATAGATAGAAGAATATACTTTTATGCTCGGTTTGGCGGATGAAATTGGTAAGAAATGATTTCAAATTCGTATTTGTGTTTGGAACCAAATTGATTTAAAAATCTAAATAAAAATGAATTAAAAAAGAGATTTGATTTGTTTTGTGCATACCATAGGAAAAGAATTAAAATTATTCGTTTGGATGCTCATTGAGAAATGAATCAAAAAGAAAATATAATATTTTACAGAAATCATGCAGAAATTCTTACCTTATTTTGGATTTTGTAGGAGATTATTTTAATTTGTAATAAAATATTTTAATATCAAATACATATGAATATCCCACCAAAAACATATCAATAATCAAAATTCAAATAGGAAATGATTTCAAGTCATCCCAAATCA
Organism: Trichosanthes cucumerina; assembly: GCA_036507285.1. Classification (NCBI taxonomy): domain Eukaryota; kingdom Viridiplantae; phylum Streptophyta; class Magnoliopsida; order Cucurbitales; family Cucurbitaceae; genus Trichosanthes; species Trichosanthes cucumerina. The sequence goes on from CM071844.1 coordinate 7,121,718, forward strand.
TGGGGTTCCAAACAAGGGTTTGGGAGAGATCGTAGGAGTTCATAGTAAAATTCTTCATTTCTATCCAAGAGACCCCAACCCACAATAAATGTTGTACTAAAAAAACTTACGAAAATCCTAATCATCTTGTTCGTCATAAAATGTACATATAAGGCAAAGTCAAGTTATTTCTTAGGAAAAATAATGTTGATTTGATAAAATTAACTTTCATTTCAAAGCATTTACTTTACACTTTCTTTGTATTTATTTCCATTTTTAGTAATACGTTGAGATGAGTCGTTTTTTTTAAGGAGAAGGCCATATACTATTAATCAAAATAAAATCCAATGACCAACCACATCTATTAATCCTTATCGCAAATAAATTATGAAAAGAAAAATGATCAATCTCCATGTTGCATTCTCATATCAAAATCTTTTTTCTTTTTGCAAATCACTCTAGTGTATAAATCAAGTAAAAAAGTCACACATTAACCCTAAAAAATTGGAGTAATTTACCAATGTCACATCCTACCAGTTACATTACTAACTTAGGACAATAATACTCTGCATCCCAAACACAGACTATTATAATCTTAAACTAAACCACTATGCATTCTAAATAATATTATATAATTACACATATAATAACCTAGTCAACGCCCCCAAATAGCTCTTTTAGGGTCCATTATCGTTGTAGTTCGTGTTAAGTTGGATAGGATAATTTGGAGTGGATTGGGACAATGAAAGCCTTACTTTGATCAAATGAAGCATTTCTACCTCCTTATAAAGGAGTCACTTTTAGTTTTAACTTCATCACTTAACCCTTTCAAATGAACTTGATCTTTGTAAGATGATCATAATTCAAAAATCATAAGCATATTTGTAGCAAGACAAAAATTAACATGTAACACACATCAGAATTCACCATAAACAAAAGAGAAGAAGCAGCATAGAGAATTACAACCATTAATATCACACGGTGAGATAAAAAGATCACACAGTATCATAATCCTTATATCATAAAAACATTAGAAATGGGGAAATTTTCTTACAAATCATACACTTGTTTTCCAGTGAACTTGACCTCAATCGGGCTGACATTCTTCCCAATGGACCTGAAGTTCTGCCCCACTCCTTCCCTGCCCGGATTCACCTTCTCAGGATAAACACCATCTTTAGGATGCAAATACTGAACTTCCCCATTGGGGAAAACCCTGTAAAATTGGTACTTAATCTTGTACTTGGATCTCAGCCTTGTCCCCAGCGCTAAACACTGCTCTTTCCTCGCCAATTTCAGCAGATTTGGCCCCTGTCTCATGATGGCAGCGCCACCAGTCGGCATTTCGAAGATTTGCTCCTTGGGGGATTCCCATGTGATGACATAGAATTCCTCGACCTGGGCCTTACGGAGCAGCCCGCCGGTGCTTCCGGCGAAGATTGGGGAAGGGGTGCTTGGGTCGAGCTCAGGCGGGGAGAAGCCGGCGGGAGCCTCTGCAGCGGCGGCCTCAGCCTCGGCAGAGACTTTGACGAGTCGGGAAGAGGAGGCGGGCTTGAGGAGGGACTTGGAGTTGAGGAAGGAGAGAGTTGGGGATTGCTTCCATGGGACGGCGATGGCGGTGGATTTGGGGGTAGTGAGAGATGGAGTGAAGAGAGTTGCTTGAGCGGCCATAGCCATGGGAGCAGAAGGAGAAATGAGAAATGGTGGATTGGGAATGGAGGAGGAGCAGGAAGATTAAGAAGATTTGGAAATGGGTTTTTTTTGTGGGTGATGGGAATTTGGGGAGTGGATAAGATGATCCTTGTTGGGCCAATTAAAATCAATGTTTTTGATACGCAAAGCTCACCCACAGCCTCAATTTATTCCAATTCCAATCTGAGATTTTTATCTGTTTGGACTTTGTAATTGGATTATAGTTTTTTTTTTTTTTTTTTTGGGTGAGATAAAATACATTTTTGGTATTTGAAATTTTAACTGTCTATGATTTTGGAGTTTTTAAAAGTAACATTTTGGTGTTTGAAATTTAAGTTTAGTTTCTATTTGGTTGGTGAGATTTTAAGAGTGACATTTTGGTCTCTAAAGTTGGACTTTGATTTTAATTGGTCTATGAAATTTGAAATTAATTTCTAATTGATATTGAGTATAAAAATTTAAAAATATATATTTTAAAATTCAACTCATTTTTTTTAAAAAAAATACTTATCATCAAAATCTAAAAGTCTAGTTAGCATATATTAACTACTACATCTTTATTTTGTTAAATCAACTTATGGTGAAAATTTTAGGCCTCATTTGATAACTATGTTTTTTTTTTTTTTTGCCTTTAATTTTTAGAAATTCTGCTAGTTTTCTCATCAATTCTCTACAATGAATTTCATCTTTCTTAAGAAAACATTTGAATTCTTAACAAATTTCAAAAACAAGTTTTTGAAAACTTTTTTTTTTTAGTTTGCAAACTTTGGCTTGATTTTTTAAAATAAAGGTAAAAAGTATATAGAACAAGGGAACTCATGAGCAGAAATAGTATTTATAGGCTTATTTTTCAAAAACAAAAAATCAAATAGTTATCAAACAAGACATGAAAATTCATAGGTGGAAGTAGAATTTATAAGTTAATTTTCAAAAACTAAATGGTTATTAAAGGAGGTTTTAGAAACTAATTTAACTTACCAAACCAAACACATTTAACTATGAAGTTCCTATAATTGAGTTATCGAAAAACAAAGTGCATCTTATTCAGTGGCAGATCCAGAACTTCAAGTTAGGGGGGCTTGAATTCATATCAAAATCATTTTGAACGCATTAATATTGGTTTGTATATAATCTCATTCTACTTTTATGGTTTACTAAAATTAAGAAATTGAACTTTGAAAGTATAAAGACTAAAATAAAACAAACCACAAAATACATGGATGAAAATGAAATCTTAATATAATAGTTTATATATTTTTATATAAGAAAAATGATTAAATTTATTTACGTAAGTATACTGTATATGAGAAAAAATTACAAATAATAAGATTTTTTTTGTTTAATAAGAATTCATAAAATCATATTTTCTTTTATGCAATTAACTTTGAAAAATAATTTTATAAAAATCAAAAAATATTTGAATTTAGTTTTATTTATATTTGATACCAAGAAGAAAAATCTTTAACAATAAATATTTTTAAGAATAGATTACAACAAAAGTATGAGGGAAAGAGAGCATAACTCAACTGACATATCGAATCCTCTCAATCCCTATTGTACTTAAAAAAATAAAAAGTATGATATATTATTTTTTAATTAAATATATTAAAATTATTTACAAGAGGTAAAAAAATATGATCTATTGTACTAAAAAAAGAAATATGATTTATTAGATTTTTTAAAAGACATATTGTAATCCTCTTAACCCCTATTTTACTTTAAAAAATAAAAATATGATTTTTTAATTAGATATATTTAAATTATTTACAAGATGTGAAGAAATATGGTTTATTGTACTAAAAAAAGAAATATGATTTATTAGTTTTTTTTTAAAATAGAAATTAAAGGGAAAAAATTTAGGGGAATTATAATTGGTAGCATAAAATATTAGCATATTTGCAAGCTTAGCTATGATTTTTTAGATTTGCAAATCTAGCAATTTTTTTAAATCGATTTTTCGTTTTTATTATTCAGCATTTACCCTCATTTATGTAGCGAAATAGGTATATCAAGTAGTATATCCGATATATTGTACATTTGTATATATCGTTAGTATATATCGATATACTTTATATTAGTATATAAAAGTATATCGATATACTTTATATTGGTATATCAGTATATCGATATACCTTATTTTTATATACCAATATATACCTAAAGCGAAGTATGTTAATAGTATATTATTGATATATCATGGATACCCTTCTTCTTTTAGGTATATCATTTAGAATGATATACTTCCTATATATCAAGTAGAAAATTAGAGATATTTTGCATATTAGTATATCACTAATTTACTTCATTTTAGATATGTTTATTTCACTAATATACCTAACATTTAGTATCATTAGTATATCGGTGAAATGAACATATATCATATGCGAGTTCTTGATATACTCTTAATTAACTTCATATACATATATCAAGTAGTATATTAGTGATATACTCTAAAACAATAACACATCTCACACAATAAGATATAACAATCCAATTTGGTTTTAAATTAGGAATTTACCTAAAATTTAAAAGCATAACTTGAAATTTACTCCACCTGAAATGTCGGACATTACAAATAGCTTTTGAGATCCCGTTGATATACTTAATATTCTTTGAATAAAGTATATCATCATAAATCATTATCAAGCATAAATCACTATTTGTGATATATCGTTGATATACTGAGAATAAAGTATTTTGGTAGTATCACTTTATCGGTAGGATATCGATATACTTAATATTTGGTATATCAACCGTATATCGATAGGATATCGATATACTTAATATTTGTATATCAACCAGTATATCGAGTAGGATATCGATATACTTAATATTTGTATATTAATAGCATATAAGTAGTATATCCGATATAATTTATATTTGATATATCGGTAGTATATCAAGTAGGATATTTGATATCTATAATAATTGGTATATCAATAGTATATCCGATATACTTTATATTTGGTATATATTAATCAACTAGTATATATCTATATATTTGAGATTTAGATCTCGGATTTGGCTCGAGCCCAAACACGCTTAGCTTTGGAGTTCCTATGATTGAGTCATAGAAAATTAGGAAGTACATTTTGTTGGTATATCAATTCTTAAAGCCTTTTTCATCTATATTTTCATAACTTGAGATCGCTCTCATTCGGATGTGATCTCGATTCATTTATATACCCTTATTCTTGAACATCACAATATTAGTTGTATACTACTTGATATACTATCGATACACTTCTTTTTAGGTATCATTCAAATGATATACTTTATATATATCGTAGCGTATTATGAATATTTTACACATTTGATATATCAACGATATACTTTTATGTTACGTATGTCTCATTTCATTTTGATATAAGTGAAATGTATTAGTAAGCAAATCACTAATATACTTCATATTAGGTATATTTGATACATTGAATATAAATCACTATTATACTCTTGATATACTTCATATTAGCTATTTTTGATATACTGTTGATATACTAAATACCAGAAATTCAAGTTCATTGATATACTTAAGTAAAGTGTATCATTAGTATATCACTAATATACTTCATATTAGATGTATCGTGGGTATAACAACAATATATCATCGATAGGCGATTGATATACACCATATTACAATCACACAAGATTACATAGGAAGGGTATATTTGGACATATCTCGACTCAATTGGGTTGAACAATTTTTTTGCTAGAAACAAATGGTAGACACACTTGCAATTGAACATTTATTTTTGTCATTTGTGCAGGTAACGACTTTTATTTTAAATAATATTATTAGATTAAAATGTTGAAAATAGTGGAACTTTTATTTTTATGTCTAATAAATTCTTAATATTTTTACATTTTTTTAATTTAATGGACCTATTAGACATACAATTGAATTTTGTATATCCAGGGTATCAATAGTATATCCCTTGTGTAGTTACTTTTGGTTAGATATATCATCGGTATATCAGATATAAGGTTGATAGACTCCTGATATATGCTTAATGTTAGTGAAATCAACGAGTATCAATAGTATATCACTCGTGTAGTTACTTTTTGGTTGTATATATCATCGGTATATCAGATATAAAGTTGATAGACTGAAATCAACGGGTATCAATAGTATATCACTCGTGTAGTTACTTTTTGGTTAGATATATCATCGGTATATCAGATATAAGGTTGATAGACTACTGATTTTCTAAAACACAGAAGGACATTTTGGACTTTTTCTTTCCTGTTGTTGGGTTGGGCTTGGACATTTTGCTATTTTTGCAAAACAAATTAATCAATGATATGGCTGCAAATAGAACAAATCTTATTGCCATTTGTGCAACTGCCCCAAAAATTTATTAATAATGTTTTTTTAAAAACTTATTAGGAAAATAATGCGTTTTTTATTGCATGAATTAAGGTTGTCTCTTGAAGAGACGACCTTGTACGCGTGGATTAAGGTCGTCTTTTCAAGAGACGACCTTTGCTTATGTGTTATTGTAGGTCCCTTCATCCACATGTTTGTAAGTCGTCTCTTGAAGAGACGACCTACAAAGAAATAGATGAAGGTCGTCTCTTCAAGAATCAGATGAACATATTCCACCCGATCAAGCTCCAAGAGGACGTCGTCGACAACCTCCTCGTAATAGACGATGTCCACCATGTGGCACACATTGAACTTTTGATATTGAACTTTGAACTTTTAACTTTTATTAGTTTTTGTATAAATTTGAACTTTCATTACATCAAACAAACGCATTATTTTCCTAATAAGTTTGAAATCAGGAGTAAAAAAGCTAAGAGGGCTTGCCACTGGGCCAAGATAAAATTTGTAAACTAACAAAGCATTTTCTATATATAAACTAAGTTGTTCAAAAGTTGAGGGGGGGCTCGAGGCCCCTTTGGGCCCTTCTTAAATACGTCCATGATCTTATTGGTATAGATAGTAATTATCGATTCTTTTAAGCATTTTTTAAACATTCATTACATAGTCTTAAGATTTCTCTGATTCACATGCAATCACGATTATTCATTTATGTACCCTTCTTAAATTCAATGTCATAAACGAACCAATAGAAAGCCTCATAGCTACTTATATTTTTCCTTTTATCACCATATTGTAATATATAGTATCTCTAATTGCCACTCATTGAAAATACTTTTTACGTCTTAATATACCTCAAAACTACGTTAACGTGGGTAGAGGAGAAGTTTTAATACTACTCTAATGCCTACTTTCTTCCTTCATATTTCTACCTACAATCAATTAATATATTATGTTATTTTACAATTTATTTTATAATGAATCCAAAGTTGTATGAAAAAGTTTCTAATGCAAGCCACTATCACCTTTCACCTTTCAAGTGTAGTAGAGTATCAATACCAGTCTATGATTAACTACATTAATTTTACCTACACAAATTGCAAACATTATATTGTAAAGTGCCTATAACATTTTATTTTATTTTATTTTATAAAATAATGTATAGTAATCTTTAAGAGTGTAAATCATCATATAACTATAACTTTTTAAATATTGGCAAATAAGGGTAGAGAAAGCTCACATACAAAATTCTAATCATATTTATTTGGTGTAACATCAAACACTTTGTTTAGATTAGCTCCAAGCTTTTAAATAATTTGAAATAATTTTTGTTTAATTAGCTCTCTTACAAGAGGATCATCACTAAAAGTCATAGTCTAAATCAAATGGTTAAGAGAAACCATTCAAAAACCTATTTGATTACCATGTCTTCTAATTAATTAAAGAAATAGATTGTTTTACTTCAACCTCTCTCGTAATCCTTTCTAGACAGTAAAATAGGTAAAATAGGTAATTGAAATGTTCACGAATGAAAGTCGGTGATCTTTATTTACCTTCCACTTGAATGGATGTCACTCAACAGCCCAAAGAAGGTACAAATCTTCCAGAATTAGTCAATAATAAACAGACATTTTATATTAATATGTGCCTAAAGTAAATAGATAGTTTAGACTAAAAATCGTACCTAAAGGCTAAAGCAATCTCTAAATCTCTTTTCGTATTTTGGTGTAGTTTACTTTATATCTATATACTATCATTCAATAATTAGACAAATAGATATATGATATTTCAATTCAATTTAAATAGGTTTAAAACTCAACTCAACTAATAAAATGAACTAGATTTCAATGTAATTCTTCGCGAGAACTCGCTAAGTAGGTTGGCGAGATGATGTATGGGGATGTGAGTGGTCCGTTTAGCTCCACTCCACATTCCATTAATGGATGGAGTCCTTCGCCTAGTGCAGCCCAGGACGAGTCTCGTGGCCCACGTGCCGCCAACCCAATGATCTAGGAGCTATCCCTTGGGCAGACAGAACCGGAGAAAAGTGAGCAAGAGTAGGGTCGAGGATGCGTGTTGAGGTTGTTTGGCGGCTAGGTGTCGTGGTTACAGCTAACTCCTGCTGGTCATAGGGACTTATGTTCTTTATTCTTGGGGCGAAGTGGACGCATCTGGCAACTCTTAAGCAGTATTTTTATACTCACCCCTTCTTTATTTCTTTTCGTTGTTAATTCGAGGTAAGGCAAACCGGTGAGATGACCACCGACGCGGGCACTATCGAGATAGACCGCGAGGTATGGAAGACTTGTAGGATTTAGGGGTTGGCGTTAGGAGTAGTTTTCGCTTTTCTTTCCTCTGGGCGTAGCGCTTTAACTATTTGTTATGTTAATTTTAGATTGTATCGTTTTTCATGTTCTAGTTTATTATCGCGTGGTTTTTTAATTCAAATAATTAGGATTTGGAACTGTGTTGTTCGTGTAATATATGATATTTCAATTCTTGTAAAATTTAAATAGCATTTTTTAAAACTCAATGCCTCAACTAATAAAATGAAACTTCTCGGCATTCCATTAATCCATTCCAACCAAATTCAAATATGTTTATATCCCAACAAAAGCCCTACCATTTACAATTCACAATGTTCTTCAAGAACAAAACTTGCCGGCTACCTAAGATGAACCCTGCCATCAGTGGCGAATCTAGAATTTGTATCGAGCAGGGGCTTGAATATGACATTAGAAAAAATTATTTAAAACTGTACAAACCAAAGATTAAACCTAAGACTTGAGAGGGGCTTATAAGCTATTAACCAGTATGCCGGAAGACTTTTTTGTTATTTAATTTGACTTTTTCTATAGATATTATTAAACGTAAAAATTTGAGGGGAGGCTCAAGCCCCCTGGACCCATGGTAAATCCGCCCCTGCCATCCATCCACGTGCCCCATTCTCATGATGCCACGTGACGTTTTAAATTATTTTTTTTTACACTTCTCAAGTCCTTATCTAATTTCTCTTTTTCTCTTCTTAACTTCCCCCATTTTTAGAATTTTATTTTTCATTTGATTATATTTCTGTGTTTTTTTTACAAACTTTTTGACAAAATCAATTTTATTTTTAAATATATATTTTTTTATTTTTTTCCTCTTTTCTCATCTACACAACACCATTTATTTTCAATTAATCAATTAAAAATGGAGAGTTTGCAATAATAATGTGAGAAATACGCTTTTATAATCAATTTTATTCTTTGTTTTATAATTTTATTTATCTTCTTATTTTCTTTTCTCATCTCTAGAATATCATTTATTTTTAACTAATCAATTAAAAGTTGAAGCTTAAAAAATAAATGTGAGAATACTTTTCATAATCTAAAATAGCATTTTTATTCACATATTTTTTTTCACAATATCAAGTTCATTTTTTTTATCGAATGAATTTGAAAATTCACTACATGGTTGGATTAACAATTCAAAATAAATCTCGTTCGTTCTTTTAATCAATTCAAAAATAAATCTCGTTCATTCTTTTGAATCAAATGAATTAGTAAAGGTGGATGATGATAACAATCGAGATTCAATTTCAGAGAAATCACCTACACCACAAGAGTTATTGATGTTAGGGATTCAATTCACTAATTCCAATTTTAGGGAAATCTCACTTCATTATTTATTTATGAAAATAAATGATATATATGGTATTTTTAGTTCATCAATTGAAATTGAGAGTTCAAAATAAAAAAATATTATAAAATAAAAATGAACTTGATATTGTCAAAAAATATATATGTATAAAAATGTTTTTTTAAGTTATTACTATTTTTACTCTCAATTTTTAATTGATTAATACAAAATAAATGATATATGGAGTTGAGAAAAGAAAAAAAAAAGAAGATAAATCAAAATTCCAACAAAAAAAAATCAAAATTGATTATAAAACTGCCTTTAGCTTTAGATTATGGATAGTATTTCTCACGATATTAATAGAAAATATATGTCAAAAAAATATATGTATAAAAAATGTTATTTTATGTTAGGAAATATATTCTCTCAGTACTATTTTTACTCTCAATTTTTAATTGATTAATAAAAAATAAATGATATTATAAAAAAAGATAAATAAAAATTGCATCAATAAAACTGCCTTTAGCTTTTAGGTTATGGATAGTATTTTCCACGTTATTATTGCAAACTCTCAATTTTTAATTGATTAATTAAAAATAAATGGTATTGAGTTGAAAAAAGAGAATAAAAATAAAAAATATATAAATTTAAATATTATGAAAGTTATGCTCCTTCTTGGAACTAAAACTCGAAGACAAGAAGTTGACGTTCAGAGTAGCAATGGAGGAGTTCCAACTTCGGCAGTGCCTTCCAACATTTGGGTGACCTTCTTCATCGACGGTCTTTGGGTTGCATCTGGATGAATGCACCACAATCCCACCATCGCCATCCGTTCAAACCTTTCAAAATCCTTCAAGATTTCCGTCTCATCTCCGACCACCATCTCCAGTTTTCCGGCCGCCGCGCAACTCAGAACCCAATTCGACAGAACCAAATCCTCCTCCTCACTTTCATCTTCGATTCGATCCAATTCAATGTGCCTTCTACAACAAATGATCTCCAGCAACATTACCCCATAGCTGTAAACGTCCACCTTCGCCGTCACCGGAGCTCCCCTCAGCCACTCCGGCGCCATGTACCCCGCCGTCCCTCTCGCCCTCGTGTTCGTTCTCGTTTGGTCCTTCTTCAACAGCTTCGATATCCCAAAATCTGCGATTTTCGTTGTGTAATTGGCGTCGAGCAGCACGTTTTGAGGCTTCACGTCGCAATGAATGATCTGCGTCTCGCACTCTTCGTGTAAGTACGCTAATCCTCTGGCTATTCCGATTGCGATTTCGACTCTCTGTGTCCAATTAGGGTTTTCGCCATTGCCGAATAGGAATCCCGATAGTGCTCCATTGGGCATTAGCTCGTACACTAGAAGAAGCTGCTTCTCGTTTTCGACGCAGTAACCTAACAATCTGACCAAATTTTTGTGATATGTCCGGCCGATGATTCTGAGCTCCGTCACGAACTCTGTTTCGGTTCTTTCAGTCATTTTGTCGAGCAGTTTCACTGCAATTTCCACATCCCCACCGTCTATGTGTAAATTCCCACGAACTACTTTACCGGAAGATCCCTGGCCAAGGATCTTGTTGAAACCATCGGTTGCATCAACCAATTCCTGGAAATTGAATTCTCTGAAATTGATTCCGATGGCACTTGCACTGGAGAACTGCTTCCTTCTAATCAACCTTCGAGTTGTTGGATGATAGAAGACGACTACGGCGCCGAAACAAAAGGCCACAACTCCGGCGACTATATTGCCAATCTCAAGGAATTTCCTGTAATCAAATTTATCTGTGTGTTTGCCGTCGTGAACTTCCGAACTGTTTTTTAAAAGGAAAGGCAGTTTGATTAGAGTTTTTGTTCCTTTGGTAATGGACGTATTTCTACCATTCATCAATGGCGTCCTCTTCTTACGACATATCGAATCCTTCCAAGTTGCAGCCATAGTGTAACAATCTTCCACGATTGCCTTTTTGCAGCTCTCAAAATCGAGATTTAACATACGAGCCAAATCCGAGAAAGGCTCGGATTCAGGGGGCAAGTCAATATCCACATCGTCGATCACCTGGACGGTGAAATTCTTCCCGGAATCTTTCGTGCAGTAATTCATTACCGTTTCCGGCCGACAGCCTTTCCAAGCATCGGTCGGATCCAAATGAACAAAACCCGGCAAGCAATCGCAGGTTACTGTGTCGTTGTCGGCTGATTTGCAGAGCCCATTTAAGCCGCAAACGGTGTTTACAAGGCAGGGGTCTCTCATGGCTGCCCAAACCCTCACCCATTCTGTGCCGTTACTTTTCCGGTAAACATATTGCCGGAAATCGCCATGGACGCCGATTGTTGCTCTGTGGTAGTAATGCCCAATTGGGGTCGGAACACTGACTGTCAAATTGCTAAAAATCTGTCCAGTTGGGTTAGTTCGATTTGTGATGTACATTAAAGCAGAGGAGTTATCGAACACCAACAGAGTGTTTTGAATGTTGGTTGCGATTGTGAACCAATACCCAATATTGGAGAAATGGTAATTGGAGAGGACGAGATTTCCATCGTCTTGCATTTTCAACCTGAAATTCCCTGTTGAGAAATCTGAGATGGTTTTTGCAGAGAACAGCATTTTTTCGACCCCCAAAACCTGTCCGATAAGGATCGTGTCAGTCGGCGAATCAAAGGTTTCCCAGACGTTGATTGAATTGGAGTCTTTCAACACGAAGTTGCCGTCGTCTTGCATTTGGCCGGAAGTTGCAGGCGTCTGTGTGAATATTGGGTGAATGCCGCCGTCCGGGAACAAAAGCACGAACTGGCCGGTTCTGTTCAACTGGACGAGGGAATTCGCCGGCGCCGGATTGTCCCGGTTGGCCGACCAAACCAGTGTCTTTTGTGGGATTTTATCGAACCAAATTCCGACAAGATAGAGATTACTCTTCCGAAGAGGATAAAAACCGAAAGCAAAATCCCGAGATGGAGAAAGCCAAGAATGGTTAGATCCTGCAGTTATGGAGGAACCGGAGTTTATGACGAAGCCCTCTTGAGCGAAACATTGGTTGAAGTTTAGAAGAACAAAAGAAAGAAATATCATGGACGCCATAGTCATGTTGTTAATGGGTTGCAGAGTATTCAGATTTGGATAGACGGGAAAATTCTTGAAGAACTTGTACAAATTTGTGTTTGAATTTGAAATAAGGGTCTTGGTGTAATTGATTTGATACGACCAAATTTTTACTTGTAAATTAGTTACTATAGAAAGTTTAGAAAAATCAACGAGGAGAAATAAATAATTATGGATGGTGTTTGAATTGAAGAGCGAACTATGAAATAACGATGACAAGAGGTCAAATGTTACCATTTTCCATCTCACATGTTGTAGAAAAAAAATATTTTATTATAATTATTTTTATATAGTTCTTCTACCATAGAATTTTATATAAACTCTTTTGACATTTTCAATGGCTATCTTAAATCATATAATGCTAGTATGTAATAAATAAATCTAGTTAAAGTTCCAATCAAATCTTTCAACAATTTGATTAATACTCATGCAGAAAAAGATATGGTAAGTCCAAGTGATTGTTAAAAGTTAGATATGATCAAAGATGAAAATATTATCAATAATATTGATCGGTATATTTTTTTTATTTATTGCGATATATGGCTAGAATATTGTCTAAAAGGATTTTTTAACAATATATCACACTTTAAGTTTAAAATATCGTTAATCGATGGAAATATAAGTCTCGATTTTAATGGAAATATCGATGAAAATATTGATAAAATATCGATGATGGATATTTTAGAAAATTTTAAAAAATAAAAATTTTAAAAATATATTTAAATTAGAAAATAAAGCGTGGCGCTTTCAAATAAGTTAAAATGTTTGTCGTAATATTATATTCACATTATGTTACGTTTTTCTTTGTAATTTTCTTTAATATTTAATTAATTTTTATGCGATATAATGGAAATGTCGATTCAGCCCCTCGAGTGTCGATGTCGAACCCGTGGGCGTGTGAAAATATCGGCGTATCGTGGATTTTAAATTTAATACCATGATCACACCTAATATCGATAATATATTGTCAATAACGAGTATAAATTGTAACACATTTTATAAGCCTATTTTATGAGATACACAATAATTACTGTAAATAAGATTAAAATAAATTTTTTTTCTAAGTTTAGGAACCAAAATAAGATTTAAACTTTGTGATCAACATCCTTGAAATTTTAAATAGTGGTATTAAATTGATGTTGACTTTAATAAGTAAAGTCATCTCCCGACTAAATCTTTTAAAGAAAAATTAATTGTCTAAAAAAGAAATTGTAAGGGTAGATAGTTTTAAATGTCAATTATATCAAGCTACAATAATACAATAAAACAAGATCACAACGATATCATTATCTTGTCAGCTAAATTTAATTTGAATTGTTACTACAATTCAAGTCGGACGGTTTTGAAGAAGTCTATAAAGGAATCTAATAATGCTTCCTTCTTCATTAGGTGCTTTTGAATATTCAAAGGAATTACTCATCAACTATAAAATTTATGAGATATTCTTTTATTTCTATAATATACCTCGGTAAATTATCAACATTTAAGAGTTGTTTGGAGCGCGGAATAGATTATAATAACATAGGTTATAAATAATAGTCTGTGAAATCATATAATATTATTTAAGATACAAAATTGTTGTATTCGTTCTCTGTGGGATTAATACTCTAAAACACTTCCAGTTTTTATATTACTTGCATCGACAGTGTGCATTTACACTAGACTGGAGCTTGTATTGAATTAAAAATATTTTCTTAAAAGCCCACATTTCAGTCTGATCATGTTTTTAGCGTCATTGTCGGACAATGGTTTACTAACAAAATTCAACTGTGTAGCATAGTTGCAACCAAATTGCGATAGGGCATTGTAACTTTTCTTTTATGTCTCAGAATCATTGTCATTAATATTTTTCTTTTCATTTTATTATTCAAACTTCAATGGCAAGGATGAATATACCTGAAACACTTGACAAAAAAGCCTTAGTATTAAGGCTTATTTAACATCCAAATACTTGAAACATTCTTGTTCTATCTTTAGATGGTTGAAAATTGAGTAAAAATATCTCGAAGTCGTATAAAAGAAGAAAAAAAAAGCAATTATAATGAAAAAATCTTAATAACTTACTTGTGTGTAGGAATCAAGCAAATGCATAATCAAACAAATTATGATGCAATTGGCAAATTTGAGAAGACATGCATAATCGAAAAAACACAATGCAGAATAAGGCAAATAACAATGCAATTGCATTTTTCGACATACCAGGAAAAAATAATTTTGAAACTCATTCATTCCTTCCGTGATTTGGGGGCATGATTTTGAGAAGAAGATTTTTTCAAAGCTTAATAAAACTCTATAAATTTTTGGATGAAATGCACATGCATTAACGCTGATTTGACTCCATGCCCTAATAAAACTCTATAAATAAGAGAAGAAGAGGCAACCGTTAAGACGTAGAGGAGAGGAGATTAAACTTTCATAGGTTTCTTTGTTTTCCGTGGGTTTTATTTTATTTCCATTGTTTTCTTTTTCCAGCCGCTTTAGTTTTTTTTGCGGCGTGCATTACACGCGTCGAGAATGTCATTTTCATTATTTTGAAATGTAGTTTCATGAAGAGGCAAACCGTTAAGAGCGTAGAGGAGGCAGTTGTGTTTTCTTATTTATCAAGATATGTTCATGTACACTGAGCAATTTCTTCTATGGATTTTTTTTATTACATCTGCTGCAACTTTATATTCTCTATATATTCTAGTTTTGTGTCCTTTATTTCATATTTTTTTTATTCTAAGGTTTGATCTTCAGTGAGTTAATATATTCTTTATTCAACAAATAGATTAATACGCATGCACAAAAAGATATAGGAAGTTCAAGTGGTTATTAAAAGTTATGTTGGAATATCTTAGTGTTTATTGTATTAGATCTTATTGTTTATTGCATTAGATTAGATTAGATTTTATTTTATTTTATTTTATATTATCCTATAAATAGGATTTTTAGCCTTGTATCTCAATTAATTCACAACACAATATCAATTCACAATGTAAACCCTAGCTGACTTTTGTGTTCTCTCCCTTTTTTCCCTCCATTCTCTAAAAACAATATGGTATCAGAGCCCTAAGTTAGGGTTTCTCCTTTACCGCCACTCGACCGCCATTCCGATCACTGCTTCAGACCTTCGTCTTTTGCATCTTCCGTTTCTGCCGTACGATCGGATTTCTGTCTGCACCCGTTCGAATCCTTATCTGACAGTTCTGAATCTGACGCCCGCTCGACTAGGCTCGAATAGATCCGACGCCCGTTCATCTTCAGCTCAACATCTTTAGATCCGACCGCACCTTCAGATCCACTCGATCTGGTCTTCGTGGTTATCAGATATGTTCTCAAATCGATGGATTTAATTTAGTCCGGTTCATTTATTTCAATCTGATTCGGTTTTCTCAAACTGGTTTGGTCTAGTTCGCCTAGATTGGTTGGTTTTCTCTCTTGGTCTAGTTTTATTACTTTGTTTAGTTTGGTCCTTTTATTATGGAGAAAAGTGATATGCTACATCACCTGTATGCCTTTGCTTGTGTTTCGACACCTGGCCCGCCGCCTCTGATTGTGCTTCGGCACCCCGTCGACTCTGATTGTGGGCCTCTTATTGTGCTTTGGCACCCCGCCGCCCCTGATTGTGGGCCTCTGTTGTGCTCCGGCACCTGTTTCTTGTGCTTCGACACCTGCCCGCCGCCTCTGTTGTGCTTCCTGGCATGCTTGCCTTATCCTAGCAAACTCACATAGGAGAGGGGATGTTAGAATATCTTAGTGTTTAGCATTAGATCTTATTGTTTATTGATAGATTTTTTGTTTATTTTATATTATATAAATAGGATTTCAATTAATTTAGCACAATACTTCACAAATGTAAACTCTAAATTACTTTTTGTGTTTCTCTCCTTTTCCCTCTCCATTCTCTAAAAACAACCAGTTAGATCTGGTCAAAGATGAAAATATTGTCAATATTTATTGGTATATTTATGATATGTTGTAAAAATCAAAGGTCTGATAATGATATATCAATATGGAGGAGAATTATTTTTTTTCTTTATTGCGATATATGGTTAGTGTATTGCTTGAAAGAAATTTTCAATAATATATTCCACCCTAATATCATTAATATATTGTCAATAATGAACATAGACACCCACTAAAACATTGTAGCACTAACATTCTTACATATGAGTTATTTAAGTTGAATGTTTGTTATAAGCCTATTTTATGAGATACATAATAAAAAAATTAGGATAATAAGATTAAAATAGAATATATTTTTCTAAAGTGTAAGAACCGAAATAGGATTTAAACCTTTACATCAATATCCTTTAAATTTTCAATAGCGGTCTTAAATAGACGTTGGACGTATTAATAAGTCAATTCCCGACCAAATTTTTTAGAGAAAAATTGATTATTTAGAAAAGAAATTGTAAGTGTAGATAGTTCTAAAATGTTAAGTATATCAAGCTACAATAAAACAAGATCACAATGAGATCATTAAATTTGTTAGCTAAATTTAATTTGAATTGTTACTACCATTCAAGTCTGACGGCCTTGAAGAAGTCTTTTTTTTTTTTTTCATAGATAAAGAAATCTAATAACGATTCCTTCTTCCATTAGGTATTTTGGAATATTCAAAGGAGTTACTCATCAACTATAAAATTTATGAGATATTCTTTTATTTCATAATATACAATTCTACAAAATATCAACATTTCAACTCTGCCAAATGTTCTCTCTTCCCCTTATAACTATGAGTGTTGGGAATATTCTATAATATTTAATATATAAAAAACTCATAAAATAAATTCAACTTTTTAAACTTAGATAAACGATATAAAGAGTAAATTTAAGTGGGAGATCTAGAACTGTGTTAAGGACTATATAAAAATAATTTTGAACATATTGATATATTGATATCATTTGTATATTTTGATATTAAATAGGTTAAATTATTGATTTGGTCATTAAATTTTCAAGATTAGATTTAATAAATTTCTAACTTTAAAAAGTTTTTACTAAATCATTGAATTATCAATTTTCTATCTAATAAGTCTATAAATTTTTAAATTTGTGTGATCCTTGAACTTTAAAAAAATTATTAGATTACATCTATTAGATATTAAATTGAAAAGTTAACTTATTAGATATAAAATTGAAAGTTAGTTTAATTTATTTTTTTAAAGCTGCTTCAATGTTTGAAATGGAAGAAAATGTTGTCCCCTTCATCTGCAAGTGAAAATTCAAAGCTACGAACTTTTCTGGCTTGAATGAGTTGTCTTTCCCTTTCCCACGTCACATGTAATTTTGTGAAAAGTCAAAGTAATTTAGTCGTAATTTTGTTCTTTAACCAATATATATATATATATATATATATATATATATATATATATATATATATATATTTTACAAATGTAATTGATTCAAAGTCAAATCATTTTAAGACTTGGTCACCTTTTCTATTTAATCGATGAGTTTTCTACTTGACTGAAAATATTGTTTTTTTTTTCTATTAATTATTTATAATTATGTTTGTATTTGAGTTTAGAATTGAATAAAGGACAAAGAAAAAAAAGTCATATATAGCACCTTTTCTATTTAATCGATGAGTTTTCTACTTGACTGAGAATATTGTTTTCTTTTTCTATTATTTATTTACAATTATGCTTGTATTTGAGTTTAGAATTGAATAAAGGACAAAGAAAAAGAAATAATTTTTTGGAGGGTGGGAAAAGAAGTTTGAGATCATCGTAATTTTTTTTTATTACCGGGGAGATTTAAACTTTGATCAAATTATAAGTCTTACTTGATATCTCTTGTTGGCTCTTGATCATAAGTTTTATTTGATATCAGTTGAAATTATTGTTAACCAAACTATATTAGTCAAATTCAAAATATAAAGTCTAATTTCAGGATTAAATTAGCAATTTTTAACTTTAATCTTTCAGATTAATCTCAATGTTAAACTTTCACTTTAGTCAAATTATATATTTAAAATTAATACATCATCACTATTAAATTGAAAATCTGTCCAAATGGACTAAAAAACACACACAAAATAGATTAATTCGCAAACTAAAGGGTTAAAAAAAATTAGCCAAAATTGTAGGTTAAAAATTTTGAAAATTTTCAAGGCCTTCCCAGATAACCTGAAAATCTCCTTGTTAACCTCCTCAATTTTTCATATATCATATAGATTTGTAGTGCATTAGAAAAAATCTTATATAGTTATAATAATGGGAATTGTGTATTAAGATTTGTTCATCTTGTCTAACATCATGTTAAAAAATAGAATGTATACTCCAAAAAATAATTAAAAAAAGATCATGTTGAATGATTCTGCTTGTAATGAAACCTACATTACTTTTTTTTTTTCTTATTGAGCCCACTCTGATCTAAAACTACACCATGAAAATTTTGGTTATTTTTGAATGACTATCAAAGTATACAATTATATTAAATCTTTCTCTTCAAATATTTTCCTCATCTTTTATTAACTATTTAACATAAATCTAAATTTATTTTGAAAATTCTACTCTAACACTACATGTGGTTTTAATACTTTACATGTAGACAACTATGAATCCAATAAGTGAAGAAAAAAAACATGTCCTTTTATGTTAGGTTTCTATTAAATAGTGAGCACAAAACAAAAAATGGTAAGGACTAGAGTGGTATTAATTTTATAAGAAAAAGGGAGTTAGAACTAAAGTAAAATGAACATTATAATCTTTTTTTAAAAAAAAATAAAAAATGTGAGGGGAAAAAAATATATTTTTCTCTCTTTTTTTTATAAATTGTTGGTTCTCAATATGAGTGAATCGAAAAAATCCTCAATTTCGATTTCAAATTGAACCGATTTTGTTTAGTTATACTTATAACTGACCTTTTTCTCTTCCTTTTTTCTTCAAGTTTATTTATGACGAGGTGGGTGATTGAAATTTTAGGTTTAGATTTGTAAGATTTAAAACTTAAAAAGCGAAAGCTACAAAACCTTGAGATTAGACGAGCAAAAAGAGGGAGGAAAACTGAAAGTAACCATTGGAGATCAGTGGCAATAGCCAAAAGAAGACTGTCTACGTTGGACTTAATTAAAAATTGATAACTCATACATGTCGTTGACCAAGATAAAAATGTTATAATTAACCTATTGTCGTAATTAATACTTCACTTGAAACCATCTCGTCTCCTTCATTGATTATACCATTTTTTTTCCCCAACAAGCACAATAAGTCAACTTTGTCCAACGAACGAAGCTCAGTGCACATGGACTTCTCTTGTTAGTGTATACATGAATCTTAAATCACCAATCAAACTAAAAACTTAAACTGATAGTTTGTAGTAAATTTAATTATATCACATAGTCTAACACTCCCCCTCACTTGTGGGCTTGAAAATTTGATAAATAAGTGGAATCAATATTAAATTAGGAGAAAACTGACTTTACAAAACTTGAACATAGGGTCTTAAATCACCAATCAAACTAAAATCTTAAACTGATAGGTTGAGATAAATTTAATTATATCACATAGTCTAACAATAAACCTTTTTTGTTGGTATTTTCTCTTGTTTATTGGTTCATTTAGGCTTGTCCCACCCATGTGTATATTAGTATCTACAACACAAATGTCAAACTTGAGGTATATACTTCTATCTACTGTTGTTTCTATTTTCAAAAATCGAATGTGTTTGATCAATTTCTTCATTCATGCAACTTTTCCTCTAGATTTCTTTTCGTTCCAATTACCTAAGCACAATTTTTCGTTTGTGGGTGCTGCATCTTGAAAAATTAAGGAGACGATGAAAAATGCTCTTCAACTTAAAAAAACTAAAAGAAACGTTGAAAAATTAGATAAAGTATTTGAAAATAGATAAATACCAAAAAAAAATAAGAGAGAATTTTAAAATGCATAAATTTATGGGGTAAGTTAGTTATGGTGAGATTATGATTTTTTTTTTTAAAAAAAAAGAAATCTATTTTGTATGGATTGACTGTGAATAGCCTAAAGTAGAAAGGGAACAAAAAGTATTTACTCTTTCCTCCTAAAATTATAGTAGACATAATCCCAACTATATGAAATATTTTTATCTTTTTTTAATTAGAGGTGTTGTTTTGGAGACATTACTCACAATTTCCCAAAGAAGTAGAGAAATTGTGAAGATTGTCTTGGTTGGGCTAAATGAGATAAAGGAAAAGAAAAGATAGGTGGGTTATGAGAGGGAGAGATTTGGGCTAGCTTTTTATTTATTATTTAAATATATATTTTATATAATAATAGTTCGGTTCAATTTTCTCAATTTTTTAAGATAGTGAATCGAGAACCAAATGAGTTTGATCAAAGAACCAAAGTTTTTCAAAAAATTAAAATTGAACCAGTTGGTTTGGTTAGATTCAATTTGGTTCATTAGTTTGGACTAGTTTTTGCACACCGCGCGTGTTTATATGATTTAGAGACATACACATTTTCAACCAAGCCAATATTAGAAAGTAAGTCCAAAGGCTCTTCAAAGACCCAACCACCCACCCTTGTTGCATGTGTGTTGAGAGGATAGTACTACAAGAATAATTACAATTTTCTCATTTCAACCGTCGGGACTTTGATATCTTTCGAAACTGTTATAAAAGAGAAGATTGGTAATGTCCCCAGTGATTAAAGTGTTGGGAAAAACCTCTCACTACTAGAAATAAGTAGAAATAACTGAGAAATTAAAAGAAAACAATTTACGTAGAAAAACTCCACATCCAGAGAAAAAAAACCACAAACAGAAAGAAATTCCACTATATAAAATATTAACCAGAGAATATAAAGAGGAAATTTAACTAAATCTAATACATCAAGTTTAAAGTGTTTCTAACTAGGATGCTTAGTCTCCTTTTATAGTGTCAGGAGCTCATCAATTTCTTGCACATTTTAGATGTGGGACAATTTCACTTCTAATATATTGTCAAAACCCAACATAAACATCCATAGATTCCTCAAAAAGGAAACTATCGCGCTATCTAATTTTACGAGAAAAAAAATCACACTAACTTGAATTGCTAAAATCACTTTTCTTTCCAATATTGATATTTGGTAAATGTTGAAATTGATTTTAGAAAAATAAAAAATCACTTAAAATTGATTTTCTAATAATTAGTAATTAGTTGAATGGTGATTTTTGGTGGGGTGATTGATTGCAAATCACTTTTTTTTTTTAGTTTCTCTCTTCTCTCTCATCTCACACCATGTGATAATTAGTTGGGTGATTCAAGAAGGTGATTTTTATTTTTTTCATATTTATGGCCAAGTTGTTGTCATTCTTTTTTACTTTTTTTAAAAAAAAAAATCAAAAAGTAAAAAAGTTTCACTCTCCAAACTGATTAGAATTGTCAAAACCCATTTTTGATGCAACTACTTTCTTTTTTTTTTTCTTAAGATTATTTGTTTTTGTTTCTACAAGTAAAAGGATAAATGAATTTGTAGATGATTATTTTGTTAACAGAAATGTCATCTTATATAATTGATAATGATAATATCAATAGTTGTTTTTTACAACATATGAGACAGAGGATTCAAACGCTTGACTTCTTGGTCGAGAGTATATATTTTATGCTAGTTAAGTCATGTTCATGTTGGCAACTAATAGCTTTTTAGACGATAATGACACTAAGGAATTCGACCATTTAATAGAAATTAAATGTGCACTGATTATTTATTATGGTTATTTTAGATCGAATGAAATATATGTATTTTGAATTTTATTTTGAAATTTATTATGTGTTTTTACTTAACATATTAGTCATGCATTAACAATAAAATAAATTAAAAATTAAAAAAATATATATTTATCATAATTATTTTGTTAAATAATTTATTAAATATAAAATATCATAATTTTTAGTTAATTTGGTAATTCTAAAATCACTTTTGAAACCAAACGTAATAATTAAAATAAATCAATTATGAAAGTTTGGAACCAAACATCATGGTATGAAAATCAATTTTGATAAATCAATTATAAATTAATCAATTATGTTAAAATCACTATTTCTAACATCATTTCTACAAAACCTGCGCTAAGTCAATTTTGGGATGGTAATTTTCCTTATTATTAGCTTTTTTGGTGACTTCTAGAGACTTCTTTAGATCAGGTTGTTTTGGCTTCTTGTGAATGAAGCTATCCATTTCCAATTAAAATAAAATAAAATAAAAAAATTGAATCCATTATAATTATCTCAATTTTGATTATTTCCACGAAAACGAAGTTTTTTCGTTTTGGGTGTTGAGTGGGTTGATTATAATAGTGTGTGAAATCATATAATATTATTTAAAATGTAGAATATAGTATAGTCTATAATTATAATACTGCGTTTGAAGTGTAGAGTATTCCAAAGTTATTATAACATGTGTCTCAAACAGTCGCTTAATGATTTACATAGGAACTAAAAATCCATAAAGCACATTCAACGCTCAAATTTTACTTTTCTTTGCTAGAAATCATGTTCTTTTATACATACCGCTTTGACATTTTGATAAAACTATCTACCCACTTTACGATCAATAAAATAACTATATAAAACTCATATATATATTCAATTGATACTAAAAAAAAATAGAGGAAATGAACTTGTAGAAGAAAAAAAAAAAGTAAAAGCAGGAGAATCTCTTATATATGATACATAATAGAATAGTAGGGTCATCAAAGAGAATTGCTTCTCCTCCCAGCTTATACATTATCATCATCGTCCATAAATCTCTTCCAAAACCAATGTTGCTTCCACACTCTCTCCTTCATCTCTTCAATGGGAACCCCGTTCGTCTCTGGCAGCAAAAACATCACAAACAATGACATTATCAACACCCAACCACAGAAGAACAAGAAGATTCCATACTTCATATAGCACAACATCGACAAAAAAGATTGCGCTATCACAAAAGTAAACATCATATTTACACAAACACTTATACTCTGCCCAACCGATCGCGTCTCTAATGGAAAAGTCTCGCTCGGAATCAACCATCCAAGAGGACCCCAAGACCACGCGAAAGACGAAACAAAAGTGCATACCATCATCACCACCAGCACTGCCATCCCGTGCGATAGATGGTTCGAGTTGTCTTCGAGTTTTAGCCATAGAACCAATCCAATGACCAATTGAGAGATCAACATTTGACATCCAGCTTCTAATAACAACATACGTCGACCGACCTTGTCGACCGAGTAAATGGAAACCAATGTGGAAAGGACATTAACGGCCCCTGTTATGACAGAAGAGTATAAAGATGCATCATTGCCAAATCCCACTGTGTTGAATAGAATTGGAGCATAGAACATAATTGCATTAATTCCAGTGAGTTGTTGGAAAATCTGCAACATTATGGCAATCACCAATGGTGGCCGATTCTGCCGCATAAGGAGGCTTCTAAAAGGATGTTTCACTTCTTTAGCAATGCGGCTTGCCTCCACAATCTCCAAGTACTCTGATTCCACATTATCTGTTCCTCTAATTTTTCTTAGAACCAATTTTCCTTTTTCTAACTGACCACGTTGGATCAAACTATTTGGAGTATCATCCACCCAAATGGCTCCGATTGTCAACAACATAGCTGGAACTCCGGCTAATGCCATTGATAGCCTCCATCCCCATCCCCCTTCAATCCTAATACACATAACTCAACACATTCAAATTTGTTAGAACCAACACTCTTTAATTCGATAAGCAATCTTAAAACATAAATTTGAAAACAAATTATTCAATAAAAATAGAGTTGTATATCATGTTTTTAGTTATGTGTTTGGTTGCCGATTTAGAAATTTGATTCCATTCTAAATAATTGTTTAAAGTGTATTCTATAACATATTCATACATCATGAAATTAGTTGTAATTGTAAAACTAATTATTAGATTGAATATAAGTTATTATTAATTAATTTATGAATATTATTTTTATAAATTTTATAGAAATATCATTTTATAATATAATATAATTTATAATATATTATATTATACATATTTTAATTTAACTAAAGTAAATTGAGTTTATAACATGAAATATTGTATTTATTATGATTTTTATCTTTGTTTAATATAATTTTGCATTTTAAAATTTTAAATTCAAAATCTAAATACAATGAGTTTTCAAAATGAGTTGTACTTAGGTTGCACCCACCTAACCCATTTTTCAACCACAAAATTTTCTTTTATAATTTTTTTTTTAAAAAAAATTAATTTTTTTGTGACTCTCTAGTGGGTTGCATATTAGATGGGTGCAACCCACCTAAGTATTTTTCTTTCAGAATTTATACTATTTAGATCAGATAATCCAAAAATAATTTTAAAAAATGCACCTGCGAAACACATATTATTAAAACAAAACATAAAACATAAAACAGAATCCAAATTGCATACTAAACAAGTCCAACACATATTATTAAAACAAAACATAAAAGAGAATCCAAATTGCATACTAAACAAGTCCTAAGTTTTTATTCATCATCGTCCTTACGTGGATGTTCCATAATTGATAAGGTTTGCAAATAGAATGCCGACGGTAACATCAAATTGAAACAATATATTCAAAGCTCCACGAATCTTCGTCGGTGCTATCTCGGAGAGAAACAACGGCACAACCTATTTCCCAACCACCAAAATGAACAAATAAAGTCAAATTTCAAATGGAGCTAGCCCTTGTCGGAATTCTAAAACAAACCTGGTTGGCAAATCCAACTCCACAGCCCAGAGAAATTCTTCCAAGAATGAGCATGACGAGGTTCACAGCGATGGCGTTTAAAATCGTTCCGACGAGGAAGAAAATTCCGGCAATGAGCATGGTCTGTTTCCGACCGAGAACTCTTGTCGTGTAAGAAGCGAAGAATGTGGCTGTCAATGCAGCGAGATAAAGAGAAGAGGTGAATAATTGTAAGCCTTGACTGTCGTATTTACAGTAGTTGTTGTCATCCGCATGGCGGTAGTGAGTTCTCTCGTACACGACCGGGAAGAACTCCTTCAAGAACGAAGGCATCGACGTCACTCCCCCTGCCCCGACATGTCCAATTTGTGTCTATTTAGTCTCTAAATTTTAAGGGTCTGTTTGGTAAACAATTTGGAAACAGAAATTTGAAAACAAGAAATTCAATGAAACACAAAGTCGTATTTCATGTTTTCTGATATTTGTTTGGTAGCAGATTTAGAAATTTGATTTCATTCTAAACAGTTATTTAAATGTGTATTATAACATATTTATAAATCATAAAATTAGTTGTAGTTGTAAAACTAATTATTAAACTGAATATAAGTCATTATTAATTAATTTATAAACATGATTTTATAAATTTTATAGAATTATCATTTTATAATATAATATTATATAATTTATAATATATTATATTATACATATTTTAATTTAACAAAAGTAAATTGAGTTTATAACATGAAATATTGTATTTATTAAGATTTTTGTCTTTGTTTAATATAATTTCTGTATTTTAAAATTTTAAATGCAGAATCTGTATACAATGAAAACATAAAAATGTTGTTTTCATAATTTCTACTATTTGAATTCTAGAATTCGAAAAAAGTTTTCGAAAACACATCTACCAAAAATTCTGAAAAACATGAAACAGAATATGGATTGCATACCAAACAGTAAAAATCTCATCTTTCAATTTTATTCTTAATGAATAAACTTTCAGTTTTGAGTCTAATAGGTTATTGACATGCTGAAAATTTATAAGTTAATTAATTCATTAGATATAAAATTGAAATATTAAACCATCAATTTTGTGCTTAATAAGTTCACAAATTTTAAAAATGTTGAATGGACGAAGAACTTATTAAGCACAAAATTTAGATTTTTTAAATTAAAAAAATCATTAGATATAAAATCAAATTTTATGCCTAATAAGATCCTAAACTTTCAATTTTGTGTTTAATAAGTCCACAAATTTTAAAAATGTTGAATCAGTCAGGGATCTATATAAAATTGAAAGTCTAGGCCCCCGTTTGATAACCATTTAATTCTTGATTTTTAATTTTTGAAAATTAAACCTAAAAATAATTGTTTACCAATGGGGTTTTATGTTTTCTTATCTACTTTGTACTCACATTTTAAAAAACCAAGCTAAATTTTAAAAACTAAAAAAAGTAGTTTTCAAAAATTTGTTTTTGTTTTTGAAATTTGACTAGAAACTTAAATGATATCTTAAGAAAGATGGAAATCATTGTAGTGAAGATGAAGAGAAATTATGGAAAACAAGCATAATTTCAAAAACAAAAACTAAGACATTGTTTGATAACCATTTAGTTTTTAGTTTTTTAGTTTTTGAAAATTATGCTTATTATACAACAATTTCTCTTCATCTTCTCTACAATAATTTTTATATTTCTTGAGGTAACATTTAAGTTTCTAACCAAATTTCAAAAACACAAAAACAAGTTTTTGAAAAATAACAAGTCGTTTGATAACCATTTGATTTTTAGTTTTCGCTTTTAAAAATTAAGTATATAAATACTACTTTCACCTATAGTTTTTCTTGTTTTTCTCCATCTAATTTTTAGGTTTGTTTTCAAAAATCAAGCCAAGTTTTGAAAACTAAAAAAAAAATAGTTTCCAAAAACTTGTTTTTGTTTTTGAAATTAGGTAAGAATTCAAGTGTTTTCTTTAATGAAGATGAAGGGAGATAAAAATCATTGTAGAGAATGGTAAGAAAACCAGAACAATTTTCAAAATAATAAAAAATAAAAAACTAAACGGTTATCAAACCTCAAACTTCATACACTTATTAGTAAAAGTTTAAGAATCAAATAAACACAAACTTAAAAATTTATAAACTAAACTTATTAGTTAATTATTTACCGGAAACACCAATGTCGTAACCAAACATGAGACCTCCGGTGGCGGCCATCATACAGGAAAGGATAACCACCGGAGTGATTTTGGCCTCAAACTCCAAGCCGGACGGAACCACCGTAAATCCTGCCGCAGGCATCCTCTCTTTGATCATCTCTTATCTCATGAAGATTCAGAGAAATTATCAATGGCGGATGGAGAATGAGGCCCTTGATTTAATTTGTATGATCGTTGGGATATGGCGAATTCAAACCCTTTTTTTTTTTTTTTTATAATGATCAACACAGTGAAGAAATCTGAGAGTTGAATTGGGAGCATTTCCAGCTCTATATGTACTAAATTTGAGGAGTAAATTGACTAAAAATGGATTAGACAACTGTTCCACGACCGTTGAAATTATCATAGAGTTTCTTGTTGATTTTTGTCTTTTGATCACTGTCTGATCTATTAATGGAGGAAGTCGCTCAACTTATGAAAAATGACTTTGTTGTAACATTTTAATATTTATTATTCGTTATGAGTTTTAAACTTTAGAGAAAGAGTTTCTTTTTTTTTAATATATATATTTGTGATATGTTATATGTTTAATAAATTGAATTATGTATTAACTTTTTAGATCTAAAAAATTTTATAAATATCTCTCCCACAAACATTTTTCAACCCACAACCTTTTAAGCTTATATTGTTGGGAGAAAAAAAAAATAATGATAATAATAATAACCACAATATTAATTACTACTATATTAAATCTCCTAACGCACAAGATAAGTCAACCAGATCAAAGTTACAAATAATAAAATTAAAAGATAGGGAAAATAGAATGACATCAGAGTTTATACTGGTTCGCCCTAAACTTAAAACTACGTCCAGCAACTGCAGGTTCTACTAAATTTGGGAGATTACAAGAGAGTTTCACAATTCCACTATTGACTTCCAAGTATCACAACAGTTTTCTTTCCTCCGTTGGCGGCTACACACAAAATATCATATATATATATATATATATATATATATATATATTTTGACAAAAACCTAATATCCAAATGAGCCTTGGGCCATTAGCCTTTTATTTTGTCTCCACACAAAACCTAACATATATTCTCTCTAATTTCTCATATTCTCTACTTTAATTTGTTCTTAAGAGCAATTTGTCAAAAGAGCAGTGTTCTTTATGATGAAGGGTAGTCTAGCGTGCGGTTATAAATCTCACTTATGGTGAGAACATATAATTCTCGAGTTCATAATTCTTATATATCCTCAACCTCCTCAGGTTCTTATTGATCGGGATTGTGTGCAATCGAATGTCTTTCCTGGGTTGTTCCATTGTGTGCATCTCCTATTAATGCCTACCTTTGTAAATAAATAAATACTCCTTCTGTAATTGAACAAAATATGTGTTTTACGTTGACATTTTTATTTAATAATGTACAAAAAGAAAATTGATTATGATGAAGACTAAAATAAAGTATTGGATAGTTTAAACATCAAAATGAATAGAATTTAATTCTATTATAATTATCTCACTTAATTAACAAACCAAATACTTTCATTTGTCTTCTCAAATAATATATATATTTTTTTACATTTCAGTAAAAAATATTACACAAATTAAAAATAAGTCTACAAATTAGAACACATATATTATTAAAGGTAAAAAATTTGAGGAGCCCGCCTGGGCCATGGTAAATCCGCCCCTAGCCAGAACTCCAGAATAAATAAATAAATAAATAACCTATATATTGCCCAAAAAGAAAAAAGTATTACCAGATCGTTTTAAATAATTTTTTTTCTTTTTTTCGGATTCTACAAACTCGCCCCATAAGGCCATAAACATAATTGGCCGCGGTAGAATTCCAAAATTGAAAGTTTAATAAGAAAATAAAAGACAAGACAAAATATATAAGAAAAAGTGCAAGACCAAAAAAAAAAAAAAAAGTAAATAAAAAAGAAATCAAAATTTCTCTCCTCAGTTTATGTACACTGGTATACTGAATCCTTTGTCTCATCAGCTCCATCATTGATAAACCTCTTCCAAAACCAATGTTGTTTCCACACTTTTTCAGTCATTTCTTCGATGGGAACACCCTTCGTCTCCGGTAGCAAAAACATCACAAACAAAGACATCACCAACACCCAACCAGAGAAGAACAAGAAGATCCCAAACTTCATATGGCACAACATGGATAGAAAAGATTGCGCTATCACAAAAGTGAAGATCATATTCACACAAACCGTCACACTCTGCCCAGCCGATCGCGTCTCCAACGGAAACGTCTCGCTCGGAATCAACCATCCTAACGGACCCCAAGACCATGCAAAAGACGAAACAAAACTGCACACCATTAGCACCACCACAATCGCCATCCCGCGCGACATATAGTTGGTGTTGTCCTCAAGTTTTACTCCTAACACGACACCGATGATGGTTTGAGAGATCAACATTTGCACTCCAGCTTCTAATAACAGCATTCGTCGACCGACTTTGTCGACCGAATAAATGGAGACCAATGTAGAAAGGACATTGACGGCCCCTGTTATAACAGAAGAGTACAGAGACGCATCGTTGCCGAAGCCTAATGTGTTGAACAGAACAGGAGCATAGAACATAATTGCGTTGATTCCAGTGAATTGTTGGAAAACCTGTAACATTATCGCAATCACCAACGGTGGTCGATTCTGTCGCATGAGGAGGTTTCTAAAGGGATGTTTCACTGCTTGAGCAATCCGGCTTGCTTCGAGAATCTCCAAGTACTCTGGCTCAACGTTGTCTGTGCCTCTGATTTTTCTTAGCACTGATTTTCCTTTTTCTAAATGCCCACGTTCAATCAAACTATTTGGAGTATCATCTACTAAGATTGCTCCGAGAGTTAATAGAACCGCCGGAACGCCGGCCAATGCCAGTGATAGCCTCCATCCCCATCCGCCTTCGATTCTGTTATACATTCAAATTTCAAAATCATTAACTTTTCTATATACCTTAAACGTTAAATTATAACTTTACTCCTTAAACTTTTGGGTTTGTGTCTAATGGTCCTTCAACTGTCAAATATCTCCATGAATTTTCCATTTTGTATCTAATAAGTCTTTAAACTTTCATTTTATTTTTTATTTTTTTGTTTATTGTTTTTAATTTTTGAAAGTTAAGCTTATGTTTACCTAATTTCTCTATCATAGAGATCAATAAACGTTTAAACTCTTATCCAAATTCTAAAAACAAATTCAAGTTTTTCAAAGCTACTTTTTTAGTTTTCAAAAGTTGACTTGTTTTTTTAAAACATATGTACAAAGTAGATCAGAAGACATATAAACTCATTGGTATAAGTAGTATTTTTAGGTTTAAATTTCAAAAACTAAAAACAAAAAACAAAATGGTTATCAAACGGGCCTAAGTTTTTAATTTTGTGTCTAATAAGTACCTGAATTTTTTATTTTGTGTCTAATAAGTCATTGACCTAATTATCGTCTTTTAAAATTTATGAACTTACTAGACATAAATTTGAAAGTTTGGAATCCTATTAAACATAAAATTCAATTTCATATCTAAGAGATCAGTTAATTTTTTTAAAATTTGACTATATGAAGAACCTATCAATACTAAATTGAAAGTTCAGAGACTTGTTAAACATTTTTAAAGTTACTTATTAGATATAAAATTAAAAGTTGAATCTATTCAATACTTTTAAAAGTTTGGAGACCAAACAGACACAAATCTAAAAGTTGAAAAACTAAATGAGTCATTTAACCTACATTTAAAAAAAACAGAGAAAAGATTATGATGTTTTTGGTTCTTACTTGGATGTGCCATAATTGATAAGGTTTGCGAATAAAATACCGACAGTGACATCAAATTGGAACAATATATTCAAAGCTCCACGAATCCTCGTCGGCGCTATCTCCGAGAGAAACAACGGCACGGCCTATTTTCCAACATCAAAATGAACAGAGTCAATTTTCAAATCTGTTACAAATGGAGTCCTTATCAGAATTCTGAATTAAACAAACCTGGTTGGCGAATCCAACTCCACAACCCAGAGAAATTCTTCCAAGAATGAGCATGAGGAGGCTAACGGCGGTGGCGTTTAAAATCGTTCCGACAATGAAGAAAATTCCGGCAATGAGCATGGTCTGTTTCCGACCGAGAACTCTTGTCGTGTAAGAAGCGAAAAAGGTGGCTGTCAACGCCGCGAGATAAAGAGAAGAAGTGAATAACTGCAAGCCTTCATTGTCGTATTTACAGTAATTGCTGTCGTCCCCTTTGTGTTTTTGAGTTCTCTCGTACACGACCGGAAAGAACTCCTTCAAGAACGAAGGCATCGACGTCACTCCCCCTGTTCCGACATGTCGAATTTTCCCACATTGTTAAACCAAGCACAAAGAAAGAAAAGAGAGACTATGTTTGATTACCATTTTGTTTTTTGTGTTAAAAATTTTTTTTTCTCTGTCATCATTTTCATATTTCTTATCCTTAGCTAAATTTAAAAAACAAAAATAAGTTTTTAAAAATTATTTTTTAAATTTTCAAAACTTAATTTGATTTTTTAAAACACGTCTAAAGAGTAGATAAGAAAAATGATGAGTCATAGTGAAATAGTAGTTATAATTTATAAGCTTAATTTTTAAAAATAAAAAATAAAAAACTAAGGCGTTGTTTGATAACCATTTGACTTTTGATGTTTGGTTTTTTAAAATTAAGCTTAAAAATTCTACCAATGAATTTCTATGTTTTATCATCTACTATCTACATATGTTTTCAAAAACCAAGTTAAGTTTTGAAAATTTAAAAAAAATAATAATAAGTCTCGTTCGATAATCATTTAGTTTTTTATTTTTAGAAATTATGCTTGTTTTTTTCCCAAGTTCTTTTCATCTTCTCTATAATGGTTTCCATCTTTCTATAAGGTATCATTTAAGTTTCTAGCCAAATTTTGAAAACAAACACAAGTTTTTGAAAACTATTTTTTTTTTAGTTTTCAAAATTTAACTTGAGTTTTTAAAACATAGTTATAAAGTAGATAAGAAAACATAGAATCTTATTGGTAAAATTAGTATTTTTAAGCTTAATTTTCAAAAACTCAAAACACAAAATTAAATGATTATCAAACGGGGTCTAAATGATCCTTAATTAAAAATCTTAATTACTTACCGGAAACGCCAATGTCGTAACCGAACATAAGCCCTCCCGTGGCAGCCATTATACAAGAAATGATAACCACCGGAGTAATCTTGGCTTCGAACTCGACGCCGGCCGGAGCCACCGCAAATGCTGCTGCAGGCATAGTTATATATACTTCTCGGGATTTTTGACGACGGCAGAGAAATCAATGGCGGATAATGGAGATTGAGCTTATTGTTCAAATGTGTAAAATTTGAACATTTATAGACAAACACTGTGAAGAATGAGAGAGTTGAATTGGATGAAAGTACTGAATTTGATGGTAAATTGGCTAAGAATGAACAAGACAACTGTTTCAAAAGACATTGTAAAAATCCTTTTTTTTTTTTTTAAATTGTTGATGTTTATCTTTTCGGTCTCTCTCGGATAAATTCTTTGAATGGAAAACGAAGCTATATTTAGTAGAAGTAATAATAATGATAATTAAGAAGGAAAGTAAATGCTTTGAGAGAGATGACTTGGAAAAGGTTTTATCCAAATCCATCCATACTTTAATGGCGAAATGAAACGTTCCAATATTCAATCTTGACCAAATTGGTTGAGAATTAAAGGCATCGATTTTTTTTTTCATCAAAAGAGGAAAAAGAAAAAAGGCATTATTCTTTTACCATTATAAATTAAAGGCACATTTTTTCCTCCAAAAAATTAAGAGACATTATTAAGTATAATTTAACCTAAATTTTAGAATATGGCCTTACCTTGGTACTTGTCGGATCAATCACACTGATAGCTAAAATCGTTCACTGAAACTTTGTGTCGTTTTTTTTTTGGTATTTCAGCGGTTACTAATCGAGTATACGTATAGTATGCCTCCTTCGCCACTTCATTAGTGGCTCGACTTCGTCCTAGAAGCTACAACTTCCGCCTCTCTAGGCTTCGCTATCGCTCATAACTGGTATATGGATCTCTTTATTTATGTAGTGGTCGACC
Organism: Trichosanthes cucumerina; assembly: GCA_036507285.1. Classification (NCBI taxonomy): domain Eukaryota; kingdom Viridiplantae; phylum Streptophyta; class Magnoliopsida; order Cucurbitales; family Cucurbitaceae; genus Trichosanthes; species Trichosanthes cucumerina. Next base: position 7,155,329 of record CM071844.1, read on the forward strand.
TGATATACTAATCGAGTATATGGATCTCTTGAGTAAATAAGGGGGTCTTTCTTCTTCCCAATGCCTCATTTCTTGCCACCAAAGGAGAGTAAGCAAGCAACCTATTAGGAGAATATTACATTACAAGTTTATAACTACTGCACAAGAATTTGAAACTACCATCCTTAAAAGAAATTATTGGTGTTGAGGATCCCACATTGGAAAAGTGGTGAGAAACCTCACAATATATAAGATATGTGAGCTACTCCTCTCATTGCCAATTGATTTTGAGATGGAACCTCATATAATCTAATATGGTATCAGAGTCCATTAAGCCCAAACAGGTATTCAGTCCAAAAATTGAAATAGGAATTCGATCTAAGAATGGTGAACTTAAAGAGACACCATCTTGAGGGGACATGTTGTGCCTCTTTGAGTTGTTTTGCATTGTTTGATATAGGAAAGACAAATAAATTTTGACGGTCATTAAAAAAAACATATTGTGACAACTAGCTAGCTCATTGAATAAATTTTCTTTGAAGGTAGATAAAAATGTGCCTTAACATTATGTTTTTTTTTTAATATTATAATTCAAACATTAACTAGTTAGTATATGTTTAGATCCGCATAAAAATGAGAATAATTCTTGAAGCTTTGAATTTTTGCAATGATATTATAAATGACTTAACAAAAATTCGAAACTATTTTGAAGTTAATATTACACGGCTTTTTCTTTTTAAAAAAAAAAATTCATGCATTTGTTTAAATATAATACTTGTGCATGTAGACCACTATTTATTTGATAAATGAACCACAAGATGTGCTTAACTCAAAATTGTGGAGTCTAAAATAAAATATTTACAAATTTTTAGAAATTAAATAAAAGAATTCAGGAACTCACAAAAATCTCCACATTGTCAACTTCGTGGTAAGTAGTATGAAAAATAAAGACTTTCATGCCATTTATGAGAACCATCGTATTACATTTTCGTCGAAATATGACATTTCTACATGTTCATAGATTCAACATCGATATAAGGAAAAATTGATATCATATATCATACAAAATTGATAAAATATTTTAAAAAATAGTACTTAAATGGTAACTCAATGTGAATATATAATATTGTAACCAGTATTAAAAAACATATATTTTTTAATTCATTTAAAAAGTGTAAAATATTTATTTATTAATCTAAACTTTTTTTTGAATTTTTTGGCTTTAAAATCTTTCTAGAAATATCTCGACATTTTATTGATATTTTTATTGATATTTCTACAAAATTGAGATTTCGAAAATTTTGTCCACATCGACATTTTAAACTTTGATCAGGGCCAAAATTTAATTTCGAGACAAAGGGACAAAATTAGTTGGGTTTCTGTTTGATATAAAGACAAGGAGAATTTATGCAATTTTATTGACATCGCCTAAGAGATCAGCTCTTGAGAGTGACGAAGTTTCATTGTGAGATCAAGTTTAGGAATGCTTCTAAAATAAGCTATTAGTAATATGAAGATTCAACCCTATCTTAAAAAAAGTGGAGATACCTTAATTTTTAACCTACGTCTATGTTGGGATAATCTTTCAAGTTAATATTTTGAATAATCATCTGAATTTTTTTCACATTTGTAATGTTTTATTTAATGGTATATATAAAACGACGAATTTTGTCAATGATGATATAATGCGAGGGAGTAGAGATATCTTAACTATTAAGTTATTTTCGTAAGTTGGCATAATCTCTTTCAAGATAAAATTTTGAGTTGTCTCTCTCACATTTGTAATGCTTTACTTGAAAACGATAATAAAATGACCAATTTGGTCAATGAGGAATAATGGAAACTTAATTTCACGTTTATTTAAATTATTTAAAGGTTTATTTGGAATACCTTTTAGTTTAAACTTCAATAAAAATATTTTTATATTATATTTTTTAAAAATTATACTTTACATTTTAAAAAAAAATATACTTTAAACAACAAATTGTTTTAGTTGCACTATATTCAAAAAGCAATTATATTAATTACAAATATTTTTTTTCCTTACAACGTATTTGGAAGATTTCAGTTAATCATTTAAAAGTCATTTTTCGAAAATCTATCTCTCAAAAAAAAATTTAAAAATAACTCTTAAATTAGGAAAATTGTGATGAATAGCAAAAATATATTCAAATATTTACAAATCTAGCCATTATTTTTTGAGATATGCAAATATAAAATAAATTAAATCTGTTTTTTATTTTTTATTATTCCAATTTTACTTGATAGTATATCTTATATACTAATTTATATTTGATATATCAATAGTATATCTCATATTAAGTTTATCAGTCAACTGATATATTTCTCAATTGAAGTATATTAGTACTAGTGATACACTTTTTTTTAGGTATATCCATTAAATGATTTGATCTATATGAAATATATTATAAGGTATATCAATAGTATATATGGATATGAATATATGAAGTATAATCATTTAAGAAATAATCCTAAATACTAAATTTAGTTTAAATTTTTCAAAAAGTGTTTCTTAAAAGATTGACTCTGTTTAAAAAAAAAAAAAAATCCCAAAGTTATTCCAAACATAGGGTAGATTAAGGAACTACGAGTAAAAAGTGTGGATGTACTCAAATAAAGGGGAAAAAAAAAAGGTCAAAAGTGTGGATTGAGATTAAAGTCATGCATTTGGATAAAGGTTTTCATTTTCCGCGTCGTGCCAACCTATCTAATTTAATTCTTTTGAACTCTTTTGGGTTCCATCTCATAAAAATAAAATTAAATCAAATTAAAAACTAGTCAAAGTCTTTGGGTTAATTAATATTATAGTTTTTAAATTTCCATAGAAAAACTCATCTTTCTCTTAAAAAAACAAAAAACAACTATGACTCCTAAATTTTTAGATTATATTAATTAAAAAAAAAACTCTAAACCGATAATGGTAACAATTTAAACTCTATTTTTATAAGTGAATCAATTTTGCCTCTCCATAGATAATTTATAATTGTTTTCATTTTATTTTATTTAAAATCATCTAAATAAAAGTATTCTTCTCCCAAAATCTTAACAAATTAGCAAGTAAGATTATCGCATAATTCTTCCTAAATAAGTAAGAAAATAGAGGGAAGAAAGAGAAGATGAAAGTGAAAGTCGATACTATCCATTTGATTTTAGGATTTCTCTGACTCTCTCTAATAATTTGTTAATCCTTGCATTTAAAGAAGTGTTATATATGTGTGAAAATTAAATGACCTCCAGTTTGATGCATTGGAACTGCGATTCGATGTAAAATCTTCCGAAATGTGTCTTACGCTTAAATTACATCTCCATTTTTCTTTAATCTTCAATTAAGCTAAAAAATTCTCCAATATCCACTAGAATACTCGCGAACACTGGATTTTACCCCAAGCTCGGTTTCTGCAAAATTAATAGAAATAAGTATAAAAGTCCACCAAATAATCACAAAATTAGCATAAATATTAAGAAATAAGATAGTATGTTTGCATGTTATCAATTAGGTTGAATTCAATTTTTATTGAAATTAGTGAGTTTTTAGAAATCTTTACTTTACTTTTTTTTTTTTTTTGTTAAAATTAAGGGTGAATTAGCATAAATTTAAATAATGGTAAAAATTAAAATAATTATATCTAAATTTAGGATGTATTTGGATGATAATGAAAGTTAAAATAAAAATTGATATATCTGGCCAAATTTAGTGTCAACATTTTTTCCTTAAAACAATCTTATCTTCCTTCCACCCAACAAGTTTCTCAGTACAATATAATATTCTTTCTCCATCTCATATATCCAATGAAACAAAGAAAAGAAAAAAAGAAAAATAGACTTTTTTTTTCATAAAAAAGACACCACATTCGAATGTGTAATACTTATACACCCACTAACTCCTCGAGGATTAGTGGGTGTAATTTATTTTTTTTTTGTGAGTTCAACACATATGACGATGTAAAGATTAAGAATATACGTCTTACTCTTAACCAAGATAACTATGATGAAGTTGGTTAATTGTAATAGTTAAAAAGATGAAGGTAAGTAGCCGGTATATATAGTTGAAATAGTAAAAAAGGTGTGTGCATTAAAAAGGTTAAGGTCCATTAATAGACATGAGATCAGAGGGATTGATCAAAGGATAAACAAGAATAGAAAAATGGGATGATTTCAACATCTCTAAAACAGTTGTCTAATTCATTGTTACTCCTCAAATTTAGTAGATGCAGAGCTGGAATGCTCCCAATTCAACTCTCAGATTCTCTTCACTGTGTTGTGTTGGTCTATAAAAAAAACTTAGAATTCACCATATCCCAATAATCCATCCAATTAAGGAACTCAATGACCCCATTTTCGTACCATTGTTCGACAAGAATTCGTGGAGTTTTAAACATATTGTTCCAATTCAATATTCTATTCGCAAACCTTATCAATTATATTACACATCCAAGTAAGAACTAAAAAGATATGAAATCTCTTCTCCAAATTTCAAATGGAAATAAATTTTTTTCCATCGCTAAGAAATTCGGATGGAGTTTGGAGCTATGGTTAGCATTGGTTGGCGTTTCGACATTATTGTTGACTCTTGGAGCCATCTTGGTTGATATTATTACTCCCAACAATTAGATAGAAATTAAATGCAAACATTTAGAGAAAAAAAACATGGTGCTAAGAAATATTAGAGGCACTAACAATAAAATATCGAGGCGGATTTAAATTTAGTGGTTTTTGTGCGGAGGTTGCCTACAAACAACTTTATGCACATACTTAATTTTATTGTAGGCAATCGCTAGAGTTATCCATTTTTTCTGCACAGTTCAACCCTCCCCTAACAGGGCGGGGAACCCCCATTTAGGCGGGTAACGGGGGAGAGAACGGGGATAAAATTTTCTCGGTTGGTTAAACAGGGATGGAGACGGGGACACATTCCCCGTCTCCAACCCCGACCCCGTCCCCGCCCCGCCCCCATCCCGCCCAATTAATTTATTTAATTTTAAATATATATATTTGTATACATCTAATAAACCATTAAATATCATTTTATTTTTCTAAGAAAATTGGAAAAAAAATGTCTCTTAACTAGAATTCTCTAGAGAATAATTAACCATTTAAATACAAATTTTTCAAAAAAAAAACTTAGTTAATGAAATTCTAAACGGGGAATTATTTCCGTAGAATCAAATTCCCAAAAATTTCTCCCCGCCCGTTCTCCGCAAAATTAAATGGAGAATTTCGCGGGGATGGAGAATGAATGGGAGGCAAGAATGGGAACGAGGAGCCATTCCTCGACCCCGCCATGTGGACATCTCTAGCAACCGCATAGTCTGTTGACTGCTTCCAGCGAGAATTTTGTGGTTAAAACGAAATTTTAGGGCATGTTTTGTAGTTAATTCGGATTCTCTTTTATGTTTTCAGATTCATTAAATTCAGTGAATACGTGTTTGGTAGACATGTTTTCGAAAACTGTTTTCAGATTCTGTGATCCAAATAGTAGAAATTCTGAAAACGACATTTTTATGTTTTCATTGTATCCAGATTATTAATTTGAAATTTTAAAATGAAGAATTATTTTAAACAAAGATAAAAATCTTAATAAATATAGTATTTCATATTTATGAACTTAATTTAATTTTGTTAAATTAAAATATGTATAATATAATATATTATAAAATATAAATATTGTATTATATTATAAAATAATAATTATATAAAATTTATATTAAAAAAAACATGTTCATAAATGAATTAATAATATCTTATATTCAACCTAGTATTTAGTTTTGCAACTACAACTAATTTTAAGATCTACAAATATATTATATAACACATTTTAAATATGAAAACATGAAATACAACTCTGTTTTTATTGAATCTCTTATTTTCAAATTTCTGTTTTCGGATTACCTACCAAACAGATTCTTAATTTTTGTACAACTTACTTCCTAGTCTCATTGAGAGTTACTTATACAAGGTTTTCTCCTTGATTTAGGCACCTACCAATCACTCTCAAAACTATATAAAGGAGTTTCTCTACCATGGAAGAAAGGAGAACAATATCATGGTGAAGGATTAAATGTTTCACCTCGCAACGAAAAAGCATTGAATCGTCTTTGATTTTATTTTAAATTAAACTAAAATAAAATATATAAGGTTAAGCAAAAAAATTCATTAGAATAAATATGGAAATATTCTAAATGGTCTTTTTCTCCATATCTTCCAACCCCAATGAAGTTGATTCCCAAGACTTTGGGAAGAATTCTCTAAAGTTTCTTTCACTCATGTGGAATGAACACAAATGGATCACCTTAGGATCCTATTTATAGTAGCCTAGAAGAAATAATTAAATAATATATATTTTTATATTTAATATATTAAAATATATTTATCGAATTTGAATCATATTCAAATCTTTCTAAATTCTCTTACCACATCTATTTCCTTATTTGAATCTAATTCATATTTAATAAATATCGTTTTTTTAACATATCTTAATATATTAGTAATTTCTTTAATATTTGATGCATCATATATAATAAATGTCTTTTCTCATTCAATAGATTAAATTTTAATTCGAACATTTCAAAATTTCTCTCAATAAAATTGATCCCTATTTATTCATATGAGCTAGCAAAGAGACCTTAAGGACCTACATGATACAAAATCAATTAATTGATTAAACTCTTTACTTAATTAATTTCCATTCATTACTATAGGTCACTCCGGAATAGACCTAGAGTTGCACTTTTATGTTGTAGGACAAGTTGTATCCATGGATATAATCACTACATGCAAGTCGATCATTCACGAATTGTTCATAATTACAATCGGGTCAAAAGTTCGTTTTATCCATGTAATTACCACTGATCCTTTAACGAACAATTTATTTGTGATCTCACCATAGACTGTCCTTCTAAGGTCAATAAGAGTGTGGGGTCTCATTGTTCAAGTCTCGAAATTAGCACTTAAAGGAACTATTTATCTACTTGTCCTATAAAGGATGAAGTGAGTTTCATCTTGTGAGATTATATTCCTAACTCTCTGTTTGGTCAAGTCTCCAAAATGATAGGCATATTGAATCGACTACAAAAGTCACTCTCACCAATATAAATCAAAGGACAATGACTCACAAGTAGAAGTTCATAACTCATGCAAGATTAAGATTAAGTTGCATATGATCTAATGAAATGGATTAATCTTCTCAATTAATGGATTTATAAATAGAGATTAAATATTTCTTGATCTAATCTTATACAAACTCATTGTATTAGATACCTCTACTCATAAAGAGAGATAACACTTCGAGGACGAAAGCTCCTCTAAAATTTGCCCAGACCAAATTATCCCGAGCCATTAGTTTGTAATTAGGGTTGTCAAATGCCCCTCTTTAGGGTTGTAAAGAATTTGTATTTTCTTCTTCTTTATCAAGATCTAAACTAGTTTCAATTATATATATATATATATATATATATATATATATATATATATATATATATATATATTTCTGTTATAGGACATTTATTTCAATGAAGAATCGTTTCCTGTTTATTAATTCAATTATGAGCTTAGTCTCTTTTATAATTCAACTCCGTAGGTGTCCTAGAAGATGAGTTAAGCTTGTTATATTACTTATATGTTTTTGCCAATTGTCCAAGTGTAGTTTGATTTTATTGAACTTTAGATTTATTTATAAATCTAATTTGGATCACTTATGTTAACATATTATGTTGAACTCAATATTTTGAGTAATAAATGGATTTTGTAAAATCGATATAGGAAAAAGGGTTCGGACATAGGAGAAGAATTTGATTCACTACAGTACAGGGTACTATTTTGTTGCTTGCATGTGATTGCAGAGTGACAGTTTTCTCAAATCTACGGTGAAAACACATTGAACTCCCTTGGACGATTTTTTTTAACACAATAATTTTGGAGAATTCGAACTACAAACTTCATAATTGTTAAACACATTGGATATGTCAGTTGGGCTATGTTTTCTTTGACGTTATTGAATGAATTTAGTAAAATCAAAAGAAAGAAAAAATATATTGAAATTGATCGCTAAAATTTGTGATTGCCCATGGTATGAACTTTGCATATAAGGGGGTGTTTGGTTTATGGGGTTGGGTTGAGTTGAGTTGGGTTAATAACCCAACTCTTTGTTTGTTTCACCAACAATTATAACCGGTGACTTAATAACCCAACCCCATGGAGTTGAGTTATTAACTCAACCGCATTTGTATTTTTCCGACGACGATCCAGCAACTTTCCGACGATGATCCGACGAGTCTCCGGCGACGGTCCGGTGAGTCTCCGACGATGGTCTCGAGTCTCCGACGACTTTCCGGCAACTCTCCGACGACTTCCCCGACGACTGTCCGACGAGATGAAGAAAGTGGAGAAAAGAAGAAGATGAGGAGAATTTTGAAGTGTGTCTTTAAGTTGCTAATACTCTAGTTTAAATAGACACCAAAAAGTCTTAATCCTTTTAGAACAAGGAATTCTAATCATTTTAGAAAAAGAAATCCTAAACAAACAGAAATCCTAATCTTCTTTTAAACTTTGAAACACCATTTTTAAATCTTGTTCTGATTATCCAAAGATTCAAATTTAAAACAAATACAATTAAAACATCTAATTTTACGGGGCGCCACAATATATCCATCTAAGAAAAACTTTCGTACTTGAAAGTTGCTAGAACTTTACAACGGTCACATCTTCGAGTCATAATCTAAATTTAAACTCTAAACTACATTTGCACAAGAACAAAGAAGTCAAAATCATAGCATAACAAGTGTCAACAACACAAAGAACTCAAATAACTTTAACTAGACTTCTGCGAGAGGTTATAAGGATCGTTGTCTCACGATGTAAGCGAGTATGCAGAATCTAAGACCCATGCTCCGATACCAACCAGTAATAACCCTAATTTTTCAAACTCAAAATTTCCTAGGGACGTTACTAAGCAACATTGCCTACAGAAAATTCCGTAGCATAACGACGCTACTAAGACCTTGATGACATATCTAATATTTTGTAGATATGCAACTTCAATATGACATAAAATATTTAAGTATGTTGACATATTTTTAACATCTTCACAAGGTAAACTATTTATTCCATTCTAAAGATGTCCATAGACCATGTGTTTAGACAAATTTAAATAAACACTCTTCATTAGGGGTGTACATAAGCGAGTTGGGTGGGTTATGCTAGTTTTTTGACCAACTCGAATTTTGGGTTGGTCATTATTCCAACCCAAATAACCCTATTCATGAGGGTAACTCCAACCCAACCCAACCCACAACATTTTTGGGTTGGGTTGAGTTAAGTTGTCATCAAGTTAGTTTTTTTTTTTTTTTTTTAATTTAAAATTTAAAGAAAAACCAAAATTAATATAAATATAAAAAATTCAAGAATTAAAAAACTCCAAATGTCTTTATACTAAATAGAAATCATAAAACTTAAATATTATATTACAAATTTACAATTATCCCAAGAAACTTCTAAATAAATCGTCCTCATTTAAAACAAAAACTCTTTGTTTTTCAAAGATTGAATTAAAATTAGTCACTCAGTTTTAATTTATATTATGAAAAATTACACTCTAACGACTTAAAAAATATATTTTAAGAGTTATTAAATAATAAATAATTACGAAATTAAAAAAAGATGAATTACATACATGTATATATAGTTGTATGGTAGGTAAAAAAATAATTTTTAAAACTAATAATAAGTTCGGGTTAGTCGGGTCAACCCAAATTAATTTTAGGTGAACCCACGAACCAACCCAACCCATACATTTTAATTTATTTGAACCCAACCCAACCCAAATAAATTCATAACCCAACCCAACCCGTCGAGTTGGGTTGGGTTGGTCGGGTTGTTCGGGTTATCGGGATTTTTGAACACCCATACTCTTCATATGCAAAGTATTAATACTAAATTAAGACTTACCTAAATTAAAATAAAAAAGTAGTGGCGAACATGTGCATAAAAAAAGAAATAAAGTTCATATTGAAGAGTAAAAGTTATAAATAATGAATTTTATTGGAAAAGAAATATTGATATCAAACTCAATATCTATTACTTTTGCAAATACCCTTAACATACATTTGGAAAATGGTTTTATATATTGTAATTTTGTAATTGATCTCATAATGAAAATTTGAAATTGTAGACAAATATGTTTGCAATTGATTTGGTGGAAACAAAAAAGTAAAGAAAAAAGTCACAAAAAATCAGACTTATTCACTTTACAAAAACCGAATCGAGATACCCTCGACATAATAACTCAACTCGCAAACCAAACACCGACTTCGACTCAACTCAACTCAACTCTCGCAAACCAAACACTGATTTACATAACTCACTGACAAAACAACTCTGCACAACTCAACCCAACTCAACTCAACTCAACCCACTCTGCGATCCAAACGCCCCCTAAGAGTGATTATCATATTAGGTAGATTATTTTGAATCATTTCTATGTATTACTGTTATTTATTTGAAAATGTGTTTTTAAAAGTTAATTGTTAAGGTTGCATTGATAATTTTGGTTTCTTGGTTTTTGAAAATTTAAATACAACTCCACCATATGGATTTCCTTATTTTGTTATCTACTTTTTATATAATGTTTTCAAAAATCAAGTCAAATTTTAAAAACTAAAAACAAAAAAAGTAGTTTTCAATTTTATTTTAGAATTTAGCTAAAAATTTAAATATTTTATTAAGAAAGATGAAATTCGTAGTAGAAAAATAATGATATTGTAATTTTAGTTAGCTGGTTGAAAATCATCTATGGAAGAGATGGCATTTATAAAGTAGCAGCATGTCGTCTAAGAGACGACATGTGGCCAACCGTCTTAAATTAAAATATATAATACCATAAATAAGGTATACACAACTTTTAACAGTTGCTTTAAGGTATTATACTAATATATAACTATATAAGTGGGCATAGGTTTGAGTCCAATGTGATCCCTCTTGTTTTCCTCTTTTTTTCTTCTGCTTTTCTCTCTCTCCCTTTTTTCCTTCCATTTTTTCCCTACGTTTCTCTCTCCTTTTTTCCTTCAATTTTTTTTCTTTCCTTTTTTTTTTCTTTTAAAATTATATGCAACCATAGTTTTTTTATTTTAAAAAAAATCATAACTACCATTTTTTTAATATTGTAAATTTTGTTGACATATCTTTTAATGATTAATTAAGTATTAATTATTTTAATTTTTTCTAAATAAAATAAAATTAATATTACTTCAATAAACTATTAAACTTAGAAAAAAATCAATTTATAACTATTTTCATTTGAATTTTTTTGCGTACTTTTATTTAATTTAATTTTAAATCAACTTAAAATCACCTCAATAAAGTTCTTCTTTCCCCAAAGTTTTATTGAAGAAAAATTATCATTCTCTAACAAAAACTTTCTAATAATGATTGATTTTTCATTCTCTAGTTTCTATCTTTTTTGTATTTTTATGCATTTATTTAAAAATAATTATGTGATAATTTTGAATAATATGATAATTTTCATTATTACTCCTATACGACTTTAATGTCCTTTAAGTGAAGTTGATTTTAAATTAAATCAAATGAAAGTATGGAAAAAATTAAATCAAAGGAAAGGATTGTTTCTCCTCAACCCTTTATAGTTTTTTGGAGTAATATTAATTCATTTTAATTTAGAATTTTTTATAATTAATACTGAATTAAAATATTAAAATATATGTAATAAATTAAAATATTAAAAAAGGTAGTTATGAATTTAAAAAAAAAAAACTAGAATCATGTATAATTATAAAATAATCCAATCTAGAAAGAATAAAAAAAGGGGGGAAAACGGAAGCAAAAAGGAAAACCCAAAAGAAGAAAACTATTTATAACAATATTGTAGTTTTAATTTATACATTCAACCAGTTAATTAAAACTGCAATATTGTTATAAATAGTTTGACAAATACTATATTTTAATAATAAGTTTGAAAAATTACAATATTAATAAAAAAAAATGTTCATATCGATTATGTTCAACCACAATATATAGTTTCCATTTAAATAAATTAAAGAATAGGTTCAATTTTTATTTTTTAAACCTTCACACTATAATTATATTTTAAGTATTTGTTAAAACGAAACCAGTAGATAATCGAAAAGTATCAGAAGAAAATCACACACAATATTTACGTGGTTAACTAACGTTGTGTTAGCTACATACACGGGCAAAGGGAGAGAGTAATTTTATTAAGTGAGAGAACAAAATTACACAGAACAGATTAACATTAGGTGTTTAGAGGGTTTATATATGACACCCCTCCTAAACCCTAATACAGAGTCGGCCCAATAGGCCCAATAAACGAAAAATATAAACTGATTTAGGTTTCGGGCGTTGTGCCAACAAAATCTCCGTATTTGGTCATTGAACCCAGTGAAACATGATTCAAGGCATTTCTGAAGATTTTATTTTCATATCTAAAACTTATAATAGAAAAATATATTATCTTGATTTTTTTTTCATTAATTTTTGTTTTAGTTCAATCATTTTCAGAGATGAAAGATCGAATCATCGACTTTTAAAATGATATAATTAGTATTTTTATCTACGAATCTAGGCTCGAATTAGAATTAAATTTTCATATTTCAATTAACTTTATATAAATTAAATTGGATTAAAAACACATGTTGTGAACCTGACATTAAATTTTAAGAAATAATTAATATATACTATATATTAACAGATCACTAATGATGTGCAAGTTATATATGGCTAATACAATTCTTTTGAATAAAAGAAAAAAGAGGAGATGGACAAATTTCATCAATAAAGTTGAAGAACATACTTCAAACATTTTAAAAATTTAGGCTAAAATCGACATAATGTTCCAAGTTTATGATTAATTTTATAATTTAATTTAAAAAAGAAAAAAGTTGGTGGCCGACGTCACTTCGAAAGCTCACCAAAATCTGAGTCTCGAGATTTCCCACGACATTGCTCTTCAGAGAGAAATGCTTGCTATCATATTGCACGTTTTGCTTGGGGGTCCATGTACAATTCATTCAAATTAAGTGGAGGAAATTAAAAATAACAAAAAATTCTTATGAGGATTCATTTGTTTGCTGAAAATGGGACTTTTTTCTATGATGGGTTAGTTGAAAATTTTTAAATATTAGAGGGCACAATCTCCCAATTTCCCATTTATTTTGGTGCTTTTTGAAAACCTTATTGCTTTTGAGTATTGGTGGATGAGAATTCTCCCAACAACTAAGTCCAATTAATTGTATACCTTAAATTAATGCAAGTGTTACAACTTACCACTTGGCTTATCCAACTATATGATTTGACTTGCCCATTAATTAGATCAAAAGGTCAAAAACAAATACTTATTGGATAAAATCCTCAGTTTTATCTTAGATTCTTAGCCAATCATTGAAAAATTTAAGGTGGAATTATAAATTTATTAACCCATAATATTTAATCATTCTACCCCTTTTAATTTATGAAGTTGTTAAAGATTCAATTATATTCTTTCAATCAAATAGAAGAAGAAAGGAGAAGGGACCATCGATCTCTTTTTGGTTTGTTTCAAGTTTTTAAAAAATTACATAAAAAATTGTGTTGTGTTACTTCTTCTAACTAATTTACCTTCCTTAAATTTTCAAAATAGAAATTATCTATATGAAAATTAAGAATATTAAATTTTGCGCATACTTATGAAAATTCTTGTCGATATTATTGTTAATTAAATGTTGGCTGACCTACCAATTTAGACCATAATAATGTTTTAGCATGAAATATAACACAAAAGAATAGGTCAAGTGAATAAAATATAGAGACATGCAAGTAATTATGATATATTGTTATGACACTCTATTTCTCCATAATCTTCTTTGAATAAGCCTCTTTTGTTAAATGCATCGGCAAAACAATTATCCTCTATTGCAAACAAAATCAATAGAAACTTTGCCAACTTTATGGATTAGGTATTAAATTATATAGGGTTCCATTTCAAAACCTATTGCAATGAGAGAAGTAACTCATATATCATATATATTGTGAGGGTTACGTTCTCTCCACTTTTCCAATGTGGGATCCTCAACATACCCCCTCAAGATAGTGTCTCTTTGGGTTCACCATTCTTGGATCGAATCTCAATTTTAATTTTTGGACCGAATACCCGTTTGGGTTGAATGGACTCTAATACCAAGTTTGTAAATGAAAAACAAAGGAATCGATGGAGGTATATTTCGATATATTATTACTGTAGCAAATCCTCCTTTAAATAGAAGAAGGAATATTTTGTACAAAGTTTGTTACAAGAGAGAAACGTGGCAGCAAGTAATTGGTACACATGGAGAGCAGAAAAGACAAAAAAGTTGCAGAAGATGCTTCTGGAATTCCTCATCCAAGGTTTGCTTTAGTGTGCAAATCATTATCATTTTCTTCTTGATTAACTTCCTTAACATCCCCCGTCAAACGAGAGGGTGGGTCAACCAGACCGAGTGTGGATCGAAGGAAGTAAAATTGAAAGTGACTCAGGGACTTGGTGAGACAATCAGCAACTAGCTCGATGTAAGGAATATAGCGCACAAGTAGTTTGCCATTGAGGACCTGATCACAGACGAAGTGCACATCAATCTTGATGTGTTTTGTTCGAGCATGGAACACGGGATTAGCAACTAGAGCTCTGACACCCAGATTATCACACCAAAGAACCGGCGTGGAAGAGAGATTAGAACCAATTTCAGAGAGGAGTTGTTGAATCCATATTATTTCAGATGAAGCTTGAGCTAAGGCTCGATATTTCGACTCTATACTCGATCGAGCAATGGCAGTTTGCTTCTTCGATTTTTTGTTTTTGATTTTTGAAAACTAAACCTATAAGTACTAATTTCACCTGTGGATTTCTTTATATTGGTGTCTAGTTTTTACGTGTGTCTAAAAAAAACCATTTGATAATTATTTTTTATTTTTTAAAAAAATTAAGTTTATAAATATTACTTTCCGCGAGTTTTTTTTGTTTTGTTATCTACTTTTTACATGTATTTTAAAAAACTAAGTCAAGTTTTGAAAACTACTTTTCAAAACTAAAACAACTAATTTTAAAAAACTTTCTTTTGTTTTTGGAAATGTGGTTAAGAATTCAAATGTTTTCTTAAAAAAGATAAAATTTATTGTAGAGAACCAAAAACTACAGTCTCATTTCGATAACCATTTGATTATTTATTTTTGGTTTTTATTTTTGAAAATTGTGTTTATTTTCTAACGATTTTTTACCATGATTTTCATTTTTTCTACAATGATTTCTATATTTCTTAAGAAACCATTTGAATTTCTAGCCAAATTCCAAAAATAATAACAAGCTTTTAAAAACTACTTTTTTTAGTTTTCAAAATTTGACTTGGTTTTTAAAACATATGCAAAAAGTAGATAAGAAAATATAAAAACCTATAGGTAGAAGTAGTATTAATATATTTAATTTTCAAAAACTAAAAACTATAAATCAAATGGTTATCGAACGAGTCTTAGTTTTTTATATTCCACTTTTGGAAATTAAGCATACAATTAAATAATGTTGTTCACACGAGATTTCTGGAGAAATTTAATTCGTGGAATGAACTTGATTTTGTTGATTTTTGTGAAGTGTTACAATCTCTAATGTATAATCCCCTTATGCTTTCTCTCAAAATGTGAGATTTGATCTAAGGGTTGGCAAGCTTGTTCTCAGGGGAAGCTCACATTTAGAAATTTGACATTAGTAATTTTTGTTCCGTACAATAAATGTGGAGTATGAGAATTAGAATCTACAATTTTAAGAGAAATACATGTGAATTACCGTTAAAGTTATATGTTTACTTTGGCTAAAACTAACCGCTGCACTAACACTTTTGTATGATTTTTTTAAATGTAATATGAAACTTAAATGTTGCATCTTCATAATAATTAATGTAGTTTATATTTTGTTAATGCGTTGAAATTTATTACAAGAGGTCAGAATAAATGTATTGCATTGTACTCGAAAAAGAAAATAAAGAAATAAATGTATTGCAAAGTACTTGAAGACATTTGATTTTAAAAAATAAAACTAATTGCACATGTGGATCAATTATTTAATCCATAATTAGTGAACTTTATCCAAAAATTACAAAACATGTCCGGTCATTTATGACTCCACATTCCACCATTTGATTTTATGTTGACTCAAGAGTAGAGATTATGGAAAAAGTCAAGAATGGAGAATTCGAGTAGGAAAATCGAAAAAATTAATGAAACCAACCAACCAATTTAGTCAGTTTGGTTGATTTTAAATAATAATTTTATTTTTCGGTTTTTTTTTCCTAAAGTATAAAAATTAAAAAGTAGTGTATTTTCTAGAACTTTTTTCAATTGTGGGTAATATGTATGGTTCAATTTTGATGAGTTTGGTAGTCGAAGTGGTCAATTCTTCCCTAAACAAATTATTGATTTTGGTATATTTTTTCTTTTTGGTTTAACTTACAAATTCTATACCCATAATTTGATCAAGTTTTAATTTAATCAGTCCTATAATTTAGATTTAGTTTCAATTTGATTCATATCTTTAATTTTAACTACTCCTAAAATTCACTTATTTTTACTAGTCTAAAGTTTTCTAATTGAGTCAACTAACACACTTCCAAATAGATAATATCATCTTATTACCATCTAAAAAATATATCAATATAGTAATGATAAATAATTAAAAAATTAAAAAAAAATAAAGCTTCTAAATTGTATTAAGATAAAATTACAAATTTAGTCCATAGACTTTGATAATCCTGTCCATTTGGTTTTTGAACTTTCAAAATTATAAATTTAATTCTAAATTTTTTAACTTTTAAAATTTACAAGTTTGCTAAACACAAAATTTAAAGTTTTAAAATTTCATTAGATATAAAATTCTAATTTATATCTAATAAATCAATTAATTTTGAAAAAATTAAATTTGTCAGAAATTTATTAGACACAAAATTGACAGTTTAAAAACCTATTAAATACTTTTAAAAGTTCACGGATAAAATAGATACAAATATTAAAATTCAAAAATTAAACTTGTAATTGAATATTTAATTAAACCATGAAATTGCTAACCTAATAACTTAACTTGTTAGAATATATAGTTGACTAAGAAGTCAAAAATTACGTAGCCCTCCATCTTAAAATGTTTATTTAAACTGAAAAAAAAAATCAAAATTAAAGGTCTGTTTGATAACTATTAAGTTTTTTATTTTTAATTTTTGAAAATTATGTTTGTTTCAAGTCCTTGAAAACTATTTTTTTAATTTTAAAAATTTAGCTTGATTTTTGAAAATATAGATAGAGAATAGATTAAAAAACGTAGCCAAAGTAGTATTTTAGGCTTATAAAGACAAAAATAATTTGTAATTTAATTTTTTTAATTTATGTTGCCACGCGGAAAAATTGAGTTTTGTGGCGAGGAGTTAAGTCCGTATATGGGCGGTGCCGCTGGGCTGGGCACTCGATGAACACATCCTGACAAGTGCAATCTGTGGCATGCGCGAAAGGCCCGCCGTGACATTTTGGTATCGAGCCATCTTTTGTGTGTGTAGTCGGACAAGACAGCAGCAGAGAGCAGACCGAGATCGTGTTCAAGACTTCGCAAGTCGCCAAGAGTGCCAAGAAAACGGCGCAGGCGGTTGTGTTGTCGATGATCGGAGGCAGTGTGAGGTCAAAAGCGGACTCAGGAGTGAGTTCAACCCGCCGTAAAAGCAAGAACCAAGTCTTTTTGCCACGAGGCTTGGTTTCCCGAGTGTCGACATTTCATGAAGGCAAAGTTTAAATGCTCCCGATAGTGGAGCTCATTTTGAAGCCAAATGCGAGGTAGCCGCAAGAAGAAAGAGTTGGGGTTCTCACTTACACAAAAGAAAACAAAACAAAACAAAACAAAACAAAAAGAAAAGAAAAGAACAAAAAAGCCGAACCCTACTGAAAGAAGTTAGCGTTAGCAATAGAAATTGTATGTCAAGCAAGATGGGCAACGCCTTGGCATATGAGGACAATGTTAAGCGTTGATTTAGTGCGGGAAGTAGTGAGCAAAGACGACGCCTGAGTATGCAGATGGCATGTTTGCCATCAAAAAAGAGGAAAGAAAAGTGGTCGAGTGTGCCCAAACAAACGCGTGCAGAGTGCACCAATGAAGAAGAAAAGGTCCCGAGTGTGGACAAACATTTGGCCGTGCAGAGTGCTAAAAGAGAAGGAGTACGCGAGAGAGAAGTGCTTGCCCTCGAGAGAGAAAGAAAGAAGAAATCGTCCCGAAGTGGACAAACATGGCCGGAGTGCCACCACACGAGAGAACAAGAAAGAAATGCGGCATGGGTTTCGTTTGTAGCGCCCTGCGCGCATCGCCACGACTGTGGTGGCTGCAGAGAGTTGGCGAAGGGAGGAGTGCCAACAAGAGAGAGGTCGTGTTACAAGCTTTCGGACTTTGCTTCACCAAGAAAGATGCCACGAAAAAGACGATGGTAGGCTTGCATGAGCCTCACGCATGGTGCATCACCATGTGTGACGAGAGAATATGTAATGAGAAATCGGGGGAGTCCCCACAAGAAGAAAGCGGAAGACCAAGAGGCGTCGGAAGCTTTCACAGATCTACGCTGCGAGTCTCGGGCCAAGAGAGAGCCAAAAGTGGGATAGCCCAGTAGATAGTGCGATTGTTTGCCTTGCCCATGTGGTGAACCCAGCGCCCGGACCCCAAGAGTTGGATGCGAAGAAGGCGGGGGCCCATGGGTATTGGATTGTATTTCGCCGCCAGTGTGGTGAACCCATGCGTCCGGCCTAAGAAGTGGAGTGAAGAGGCGGGAGGCCCACAAGTATGGCACGATTTCCATATTCTTCGGAGCACGATCATTTTACAAAGAAGTCATCAACGGCCAGTCGCCCAAGCAAAAGTCGTCATCGGGACGATGTCGAGATTAAGCGGGGAGAGTGTCACAATCCATTGTGTGATGAGTTGGATTGTGCTCGAGTGAGTCATCGAGGACGATGACTAGTTTAAGTGGGGAGAGTGTCACAACCACACTGCAGAAGAGAGTTGGTTGTGAACCCCACAAGCACAGACAGACGCAACAAATGACACGCGAGTGAAACGCCACATCGCCATGCGTGAGGCTAAAAGAAGACAAGTGCCATGATGCGCGCCGAGGAGGGCGGCATCATCTAACACACCAAGATCGGGTGTGCATGAATGCCAAGATGTGAAAAGAGCAAAGTCATGCGGAAACCATGTAAATCGGTGGTGTCGGTGACACGCCTAGTGGGGGCGGATGGGGCCCCGCCATAACCTCTCGAAAGTCGGGTTCCGCGTGAGTTTTGACGAGCGGCCCGGAGTTAAGTCCGTATATGGGCAAGATGGAAGCTCGCGATTTCAGGTGTCAATCGGAGTCGTGACGAGCGCTCACGCCTGGCGTTGGAAGGATCCATGCCCCCTCGGCCTATAAATCCTCACGCCATATGCACTCCACACACCAAATTCTTCTTTTCTTCTCCATTTTTCCATCTTCCTTATTTACTATTGCTGCGGTTTTTTACAGGAAGAGGTTTTGCAGAGATTTTCATTAGGTGATCGTGTTTAATAAGAACACACAATCACTGCAACCATGACTGCCGGAGGATTCTCTGCCGTGAGCAAGAACGGCGGCACCGAGTTCGAGGCCAAAATCACTCCGATCGTCGTCATTTCCTGTGTAATGGCGGCCACTGGCGGCCTCATGTTCGGCTACGACGTCGGTGTCTCAGGTTCTCCCTCTCTTATAAATTGAAAAACAACGCATCACGACAGATATATCTCACTGCGCTTTCAGTTTGTCAGGAATCAGGACGACATTTATTTCTGATTTTTTTGAAATTAACATCGATATACTCTGAATTCATATCTTCTCGAATCTTCGTACGCCGTGATTTTGTAATAATTTCTGCAAATCCTCAACGACCTATGGCCATTATTGCGATTGATTGTGTGTTTCTGTAAGGAGCGACGCGATGTACTCGATTATACCAGTTGTGTTCTTGTGGTCTTTCCTTTTTGATCAATTTTTGGTTAATCGAAATTGTCAAACTATAGCCATTGCGATTGATCAAGTGTTCTGTATAACGACGATGTGCTCGATTACCTTACCATTACGCCTTTTTTTTTTTTTCGTTTTTGTTCAATTTTTGGTTAATCGATGAACGCAGGAGGAGTTACTTCGATGCCGGATTTCTTGAAAAAGTTTTTTCCGGTGGTTTATCAGAAGACGCAGTTGAAGGAAGAAATTGATAGCAATTACTGTAAATACGATAATCAAGGCCTTCAGTTATTTACATCGTCGCTGTATTTGGCTGGTTTAACGGCGACTTTCTTTGCTTCCTACACCACCAGGAAGCTTGGAAGAAGGTTAACGATGTTGATTGCCGGCGTCTTCTTTATTATCGGAACTGTCCTTAATGCGACGGCAGAAAACCTCGTCATGCTCATCTTCGGAAGAATCTCGCTAGGCTGTGGGGTTGGCTTCGCTAATCAGGTATGTTTAAATTTTGATTGGCACTCTATGTTGGGTTGGTGGAATAAACAAACATTTAAATTGCGTCATCTATTTATTTGGGGGAAAAAAAATCCATATGTTTGTAGATAACAAGAGAAATTATTCGACTTTTATAACGTGGCTAGTAATTTTGGATTTTAGATGTATAAGATAGAAAGGGCAAAAATATTTCGAAAGCAACCACATGCACCGACTTCATTGGATAATTTTTTCAACAAAAAATATTACTTCTCTAACATTATTTTAGAGATTAAATTTAATCTCCATATATTTTAGTGTTTTGTCTAGTAAAATTTTGAATTATTTTAGTGTTTTATCCTAGTAATCTTTGAATTTTAAGAATTTTATCGTCCATGAAATTTCTATTTTATTTCTATGTTTAGTTGTTGACATAATTAACATCATGCCAGCATCTCTAAACTTGGATAAACCATTGAGCATGCCACGTTGGCAATCTGTCAATATAGTATTGATGCATGGCATAAATTAACATAGAAGTATAATCCAACTTGTCAATTTAAGTATAATTTAATTAGTTTAGACATACATCTCTATTTGAAGGAGGAGATTCAAAACTTTGATCTCTTGGTAGAGAATACACACTTTATATCAGTTGAACGAGGCTCAAGTGAGTCGTTTGATAATTATTTTAGACTCTGTTTGATAACAATTTTATTTTTAGTTTTTAGTTTTTGAAATTTAAACCTAAAAATACTACTTTTACCAATGAGTTTATATGTTTTCTTATCTACTTTGTACCTATGTTTTCAAAAACCAAGCAACTTTTGAAAACTAAAAAAAATAGTTTTCAAAAACTTGACTTTATTTTTAGAATTTAGCTAAGAGTTCAAATGCTTACTTAATGGATATGATCTCTATGGTAGAGAAATTAGGTGAAAATAAGCTTAATTTTCAAAAACTAAAAACCAAAAACAAAATCGTTATCAAACGGGGTCTTAATTTTTTGTTTTTGGTTTTTGAATTCTATGCTGGTTGTCCTACAATTTCTTTATCATGGTATTTATCTTTTTTAAAAAAATAAGACATGAATTCTTAGTCAAATTTCAAAAAAAAAATACATTTTTAAAAGTTACTTTTTGTAATTAACAGTGTTTATAAACTTAATTTCCAAGAGTGAATAAGAGTAAAATTTTATGTCTTAACTGACATAAATATAAATTTATAACCTATGAAACAGAGCTTTAATTATTATACTTTAAAAGTAAAAATAATAAAATCCCTCATTGAGGGTAAGTTGGCTCTTTTGAAGATGTTTTAATTCTAATAATCTTTACATTCTTCTGATATTATTTATATATATGGACCGACAATATTTTACTCATGTATGAAGAATCCAGCAAATTTTATTTGAAATATTTTTTCTATTTAATTGTTAACTTTAATCCTAAAAGAAAAATAAGACCCATGTTTGCTAAAAGCTGGAATTCCCCTCGATAAAATGATAGTTCATAAATCCTAAAAAGTGATATGTGAATATGATATAGGTTATATATCATTTTTTTTTTTTTGAGATCATAGGTTATATATCCTATAAAATGATAGTTTATATCCGAAAAAGTGATGTGTGAAAGATAAATATATTTAAAAATATTTCTTATAGTTTAAAAACATTTCAGAATTATTTATAAAATTGAAAAAAAAAGGAAAAAGGGAATTAGAGTTCTTTTTTCTTATCATATTTTAAAGTTTACACAATCTTTTTCCCGTTTCATAGTTTATTTTAGGAAAATTATATCCCTAATTCTTATATTTTTTTTATTAATGAGTGGTACTTATTATAAATATTAAAAAAAAAAATCAATGTGACACTATTTTAGACGATTTAGTGTTGTTGTGATCAACAATATTTTTACCATCCATTAAAGGAGTGGTAGTATACTATTAATAAGATAAGATTTAAGTCAATCTAAACATAATTTAATTGATTAACACATCATTCAAAAAAAATCACCTTCAATCTATTTGTGAGAAATTCAAACTTCTATCATGGTGAAACTGAAAAATCAAAATAGTAAGGTTAAGGAAGAGAACAAAATATATACAATACATCTAGTACAACCCACTTTAACTGAAAAAATAATTTTAGTTTTTTTAATTCTATGGTGTTGAAGTGTGCTTGCAAATATATATATATAATTGAACTTTTCAAATGACCCATTGGAAGCTTGTGAATTGTAATACAAAGTTCCTCTTTTTTCTCTTTATGGCCATTAATTTTTCACATGAAGCAAGGTACGTCACCCATTTTATTTCTTTCTACACCTTTCGTAAACCTATTTGTTTTGATTTTCAAAGATCACTTTCCCTTGAATGGCATGATGTTGCTGTCCTTTCATTAGCTCTTTCGACTGCCCTCCTCATTCTCCTACGGCATTATCTCCAAGTTATTTAATAAATACATACACACAGTATCACATTTATGTCAAAATTATATTTTAATTCATCAATCAATAATGCTAATTCTTTTAAAATCTTTTTTAGTGCAATAAAGGTAGGAGTGGAGATTTACACAGTAGATGTCTTCACTATTGAATCATGTCCATATTGACTCTTTTTGAAAAGATAGATATGGTCCATATTGATTTGAGTTTTTTTTTTTTTTTAATTTGACAACCATGGAAATTCAAATCTATATGATGTTGTAATCGAGAAATGATCTCTTAACTGATTTTTCTATAGTCAAGTTGACATTTTCAATTTAGTAAATTTAATATGATATTATTGACTAAATTTATTTTTGGGTACTTGTCACTTAATTTAAGTCTCGATGGACCTATTTTCTTATTTATAAATCTATATTTTTTTTTATTCTGACCAAATTTTTGTTGAATCTAATCAAAGAGGGGTGTTTAAGCCATATAAAAGTATTATATTTTGAAACGTTAAGAAATTTTTTTAAGAAAATTGTTAGCTTTTAGCTCAAAATTAATTAGAGAATTGTAGAGAGTTGCAAAATCAATCGTCATATTTATTCTTACATTGAATAATTTACAAATATGATAATTTTTTGCATAGTATATAATTGATATATCATTTTTTTAATCATTTTGATAAAAAAATATTAATAATATATCTAATATAAAGTACATCACTGATTAATTTATCATTTATTGCATTTGTATTGTGTTAAATCTATTATTTAGTCTTGATCTTAATTTAGTACCTATCGACGAAGAGTCTGAATTTGTATAATCTACCCTTTCAAAATGTATGTATCTTTAATTAAACTCGATTTTAAAAAAAAATGAACTCACTCTACTCTAGAAACAATAAACTTAGCTCTAAAACTAAGATTTATATGAGCTTTAGTTAAATTTGGAGATCTATGGTTATTATGAAAGATGGGTTTCATGATCACGAGTCTATTAGCTCCAATTATCTTGATCCTTCAGTCTAATTACAGTGAAAATCGATGTTTGAAACAGGCAGTGCCATTGTTCCTTTCAGAGATAGCCCCAACCAGAATCCGTGGAGGATTAAACATACTATTCCAACTCAATGTCACCATTGGTATTCTCTTTGCAAACCTAGTCAACTATGGCACTGCAAAGTAAGTTCTCCCTCAACTTTTCATTTCAACGTTGAAGTTTTGAATATCAAATTAGTAAAGCCTTTTTCCTGTATACACAGAATAGAGGGCGGGTGGGGGTGGAGGTTGTCGTTAGGTTTGGCCGGAATTCCCGCCGGCCTCCTAACTCTGGGGGCTCTAATGGTAGTGGACACTCCCAACAGCCTCATAGAGCGCGGGCGTCTGGAGGAAGGCAAAGCAGTGCTTAAAAAGATTCGTGGGACTGATAATGTTGAACCAGAGTTCTTGGAGTTGATAGAGGCTAGCCGTGTGGCTCGAGAGATAAAACACCCTTTTAGAAACCTCCTCAAGCGGAGGAACCGCCCCCAGCTCGTCATTGCTGTTGCCTTGCAGGTTAGACTTATGAAACTCTTGTTGAATTCTTCGCTAGAGATTGATCATAAGTATTGCTTGAACTCTGCATTATTATTGCAATGACATCGAAAATTGTCTGTCATCTCTGGAAATTTTAAGTTGTATATCTATATAGATTGGTCTATCAATAGGATTAGAAAATTTACTAAATGAATGCAGGAGAAAGAAGTTATTGCCTTGCAGTGTTCATGAGAACATTAAATTTTAAAATATGATAACTAATGTAATATGTTATCGTGTCTTTAGTATTTGTATGTGCTAAGTTTAGTATTTTGTATGTGCTAAATGTATGTGCTAGTTGATCTTACAAATCAACATAGTAAATATTAGCTAAACAAACTTGTAATTAATTTCAAGTTATACCTAAATTTTTAACTTAAATTAGTTTTTTTTTCCCCCAAAAATGAACGGATCTCGTTGGGTTTACCCTCACAATTCAAATGTTCTCTCACGTGGGATTGTGAGATTCTTAGTTTGAAAAGTGAGATGACATATATGAGTGAAAAATAAAAGCATTGAAAAGAAATTCTATAGTTTTCTCCCTTCATAAAAGTTGTACTAAATTCACCCTTCTTAACCATACAGAAAGCTCACTGAATCTTCTTCTTCTTCCAAACAGATATTCCAGCAATTTACTGGCATCAATGCAATTATGTTCTACGCTCCAGTCCTATTCAACACACTGGGTTTCAAAAGTAGTGCTTCCTTATACTCAGCCGTCATCACCGGAGCCGTCAACGTCGCCTCCACAGCCGTATCAATCTACTCCGTCGACAAAGTTGGCCGCCGAATGCTGCTGCTCGAAGCCGGAGTACAGATGTTCATTTCCCAACTGGTGATCGCCGTAATCCTCGGCATCAAAGTCAAGGATCACTCCGACGATCTCACAAAAAGCTTTGCAATATTAGTTGTGGTCCTGGTCTGCACATTCGTCTCTTCATTTGCGTGGTCATGGGGGCCATTGGGCTGGCTGATTCCTAGCGAGACATTCCCATTGGAGACTCGATCCGCCGGCCAAAGTGTGACAGTTTGTGTCAATTTACTGTTTACTTTTGTGATAGCTCAAGCCTTCCTCTCCATGCTTTGCCAGTTCAAGTTTGCGATATTCTTGTTCTTCTCGGGCTGGGTTTTCGTAATGTCGGTGTTTGTGCTGTTCTTGCTGCCAGAGACGAAGAATGTACCGATCGAAGAAATGACAGAAAAGGTATGGAAACAGCATTGGTTTTGGAGGAGATTTGTGGGCGAGAATGAAATTGAGGGAAGGAAAGTTGGAACGAGCAACATCGAACCTTCTCTCCAGTTGTAATTGCTTCATAATTTCTGGAAGGCTTGATAGATCGAGTAAGAATTTAGCAGCAAATAAGTAAAAATGGTATGATAAATTAGTAAGACTTGCCTGAAGATGTGTTTGCATTTGCACTACTAATAAATTATAAATTCTCGAATCTCTTCATTCTCTAGAAATGTAAACAATTTCAATTACAACCTTAAACAATAAATTATGTTTCGGTTTGATCCTTACCATTAACACTTTTTTCGGACAAAATGTAACAATAGAGTTGTTTAGGAAACTAAATACAAAAAACAAGTTGGTTGCAAAACTATTTACAAAAATATGTGAATTTTTTTGTCTTATTAGAATGCGTCAGTCAAACTCACGCATTCCGTGAACGACTGTTAAGGTGAAGAAGAATACGCATTCTATACCTATATATTTTGTTTTTTTATTCTATATATTTTTTAAAAAAAATAAATCAAATCAAATCATAACTATCCATGTATTCCGGAGACGAATTATGGTAATTTGTTCCAATCCGAGACATAAACAAAGACAAGGATAATCTTTATAAAAAAAGGACCCCTAAAGGTCACCCACGATATACACATCAAAATAAATAAAGGATCCGTTTTGACATGAAATGGATATATCCATATATCTCTGACTGAGGTTATAGTTAAAACTGCTAGTAGAAATAATCAAAAAAGGTTGATGGATGAAGTAATCGGAGTGACAAATGATTACGGTTGCGGAAACCGGACGAAGGTATAGTAATGCTATGAATGACCCAGTATCGAATACTGGTGATAATATCAGCAAAAGAACGTTCTCCTGTGCTTCCAGACATGCCGAGCTCCACATATTCTTGTAAAAATAAACATTGAAGAGAAATTTCAAGAGAAATCCGGTGGGTTCCCTTAACCAAGCCACTGCCTATGAGTCGCCGGCTCATTCTTCAACAGGCACGCGGCCAGAGTCCTGGTCTCCTATACCTATATATTTTATTTTTTTATTCTATATGTTTTTTAAAAAAATTAAATCAAATCAAATCATAACTAACCATCAAATTATTTTATGAATTATTATATTTTTAAAATTTATTTCATCATTTTATAATCATTTGGCAATAATTATTTATTCAATAATCATATTTTAATTTTAAATCCATTAAAATACATCATCAATTATTTCATCATCATATATTAAGTTGCATCGACTCCTTAATTAGTCTTCGTTCTCATCTGAATTATGACCTTAATTCAAATCTAGACTCGATAAATGAAAGTCAAATTATCTACATTTTCCTAATGAAGTCATCTAAGGTAAGTTATGCTGAAAAAACAAATAACAAAAATCAAATAGAATCCTTGCACAACATCTACTTATTGCATTATACCATTCATCGTATCCTTGCACAACATCTATTATATTGATTTTCTTAATTTGGAAAAAACGTAGAATATATTTTTATATTTTCATTCTCTAACACTGCTTTACTATTTTAATTCTATATTATAACTATTTAATTAATTTATATTGTAGTCTTATTTATTGCTACGAAATAATATTTAAACTCGTCACATTAGTTTTAATGAATTTAATAAATAGTTTGGAGAGGATTGAATGATTTTTTTACATTAATGGTCATCCTCGAAAATGCATCTCACCTCGAAAATGCATCCCACCTCAAAAATGCATCTCACCTCGGGTTGAATGCGTCTCTTGTAAAGACGCATTCAGACCATTTTTAACGGTCACTTAACGTTGCAACGTTATTTTAAAGGGTTAACTGGATTTGAACAGAATGCGTCACTTAAGTGACGCATTCTTTGTTGAATGCGTATCCCCAACTGACGCATTCCAATAAGGACAAAAAATGTGCTCGTTTTTTGCAAATAGTTTGGTAAAAACTTTGTTTTTTGCAATAAGTTTTAAAAACGACCTCATTTTTATAATTCGCCCACTTTTTTTCCTTTCTTCTTTTGTTTAAAAAGAGGTTTGAGGATTTGAGCTATCCTTATGTCATTCTTACTATCAAGACTTTTATTTTTATAAGAAACTTGCTTTCATTGAAAAAACGGAAGAACATACACGAATATAAAGAAAATTAATACCAACTCCACTATTCACTAGTGCTAACAAAGTCTTACATTGGCTAGAGAAAAAAGAGATTCATGGTAATAAGTAAGGACAACAAAACTACGAAAGTTTATGCTCAAAGTGGACAATATCATACTATTGTAGAGATATGTGGAAGTTCGTTATCCTTATCACACATTACCCATGAAATGGCAGCATTAACAAATAACAACAGACGAAAAAATATTATTTAAAGTTAAATTTAATAGATAAAATGTCCAAAGTTTTAGAGACTAAAGTTATATTGACACAACATTTTTTTTTTCTTCATGGTTTCTGTGGTAACAGTGGCCACAAGCATGCTACTTGTAATTGCTAATGTTGGGAAGGCTTGAAAAAAAAAAAAAAGAGAAGTATTGGCACATACGAGCAAAGGCACAATCATGCTTGCTTATTTTACTTGAAACTGAAGAATGTAATAAAATTAATAGCATAAATTATTCGATTATTCGAATATGTAAGACAGCAATGATTTCCATCGTCCTCTTTCTTGGGCGAACAATCGGAGACTTAGAAAATGGTATGTTCTTCGAGGAGATATATCAGTGGCTTAACACTGATGTTATGTTACAGCAACCAGAGCACCATGTAACAAACAGAATGCGCTCGGGTGGTCTCCACGGTGAGATCGATTCCAAGGGGGTCGGATTTTTCGTTTTCGAGAGCTTAAGAGATTCAACTTTGCTATACCTTTTTCTAGGAGAAGATAGGGATGGAGAGTGACTAATAGTTTTTAAGTCTGCTACATTTTCTGGGAGGATGGATCTGATGAAGCAAGCTCGGTGTACATCTTTGATATTGCGCTGGCAAAGTATTCTTTCGCTTGGCTTCTCTTGATCTGTGGAGAGAGAAAAAAAGTCAGATCAGAACATATAATGTCAATTTAATCATTCAACTACTCTCAAAATAATTTCTACAATCACCACTTGCCTTAAATGTAGGAGTGAGAAGACCATTCTCCAACGTGAAAGGCTCATGGACCAAAGTGACAGCTTTTGCAAATTCGAAACCTCTCAACTGGAATTAAACAAGGAGATTGTGTTTTATAATTGCGAGTGAGAAAATTTGCATAATCGAATCGATAATTTACACAATTTCTTGCCTGTGCCTCTCTTCCAATGGCATCCATGTCAGCCAAGACTGCGGCCCTTGCCCTCGGGTCACTGCAGAGTTGGGCTAGATCATTGTACTGCACATAAATGTAAGAGGAACACTGGTTAAAAAAAATGATGCTCTTAGAAATTGAGTCGATCCATGCACTTCTTGTGAAGATTACGCAAGTACCCAACTCAAATATTCAAATTAGCACAACAGATATAAAATCCGATGAGGCCAAAGTAAGGGCTCAAAGGCAGTTCTTTCTGAAACTGTAACTTTTTGCTCGAAGATACAAGGCATGCGGTCAATACCTATCCAGATATCACGCATTCAAGCCTTTTTGTGGGCTTAATAAGAAAACGCTTTGATGCCTCCCAATGCCAGGCACATGTGCCCCAAAGACCAGTTTATCAAAAAAAAAAAAAAAAAAAACTCTCAATGCCCCAGAGGATTCATATGGAGGCTCCCCCAAGATTTAAGCAAGTGGAAAAATAAAGTATGCGAGTTATTAAAAGTTTTGTATGGGGTTAAAATAATCTCCTAGAGTGGTAAATTATACAAGGTTCCGAGTGTGGCATATATAGGTGATTGTGCCCTTTTACATAAAATACTTTGCTTTAAGGAAGTAACAACATTGATCTTGTATCGCAACGACATTACTGTTTTGAAAATTATGTTAAGGTAAGAGATCAACGTGAATAAAGGCTTAGTTTGAGAGTTTGAGATAAAAGAACTTTAATAGATTTTCTTTCCCTTCTTGGATAAGAAATTTTTTCATTGATTAATGAAAAGAAGACACAAAAGAAGGGAAGATAAGCCTCAATTGTACCAAGGAAATTATAATTTCAAAAAAAAATAGTACAAAGTGTGTTGGGATCTCTTGGTCATACCGGCTTATAGGTCTCAAGTTCAAGGCGAGTGAGCTTAATAAATAAAAACCCTCGTTCGAGGCCTTGGGGCGGCCACAGGTTTTAAAAAAAAATAAATAAATAAGTGTTGGTTCTATAATTTCCAAAAGAATTATAAAGTTGGAGAGCCGCAAAAGGAATATGATCCCAAAGGAAAAGACCCGTCCTCATCCGACAAGATCCTTTTGTCCCTCTCATTCCAAAAGAATCCAAGGATAAATTTTAATGAGGTTGAGCCAAGGAGCTATGCTTGCTTCTTGAACGGGTTGCCACAAACCAAAGAAGGGAAGAATATTGTTTTTTATTCTAGGTAGGGGGCTAAGTAGACCAACTGATAATCAAGAACTTTATATGACAAAATTGGGGAAAGCCCTATAGCAGTGAAAAAGATGGAAGTCTCGAGTCAATGAGACAAGTAGATGTAGCGGTTCCCCTCTTGAAACTATCTTGGGCGTTTATGCTCCCTATCAAAAGCTCCCACAAGAAAAAAATATATATATATTTCCTCAAGGTATTTATATTTCGAGACTCATTTGCACATGCTTAGAATCTGGGAGTTCTTGGAAATTTCTAAGAGAGATTAGGAAGAAAAGGTGCTCGAGGATGACTGACAAATCAAGCTCCATTTGTTGCCAAGCTATTGAGGAAGAAGTTTAAGAGTTGATCCTTAAGAGAGATCTAATCCAAATTTTTCATATTATTAAGATCCTTCTTAAAGATGAGATTGCAATGAGTTGTTAAGTGTCCGAAAATTTGGTGCTTTAACCATTGCCAACCTTTTTTTTAAACTTTAACTGCAGCTTCTGGACCATTTCTAATAACTATGATTCTAACCCTCTGGATGGACCACAAACCACTGCTAGGCTTGTCTTGGGATCTCTTGGTCATACCGACTTAGAGGTCTCAGGTTTGAGCCCTTAGGTGAGCTTAATAAATAAAAATCCTTAATGTCTCATGTGTCCGGGCCTTGGGACGGGCGTGGGTGTAGGTGCCCCAGGGAGCAAGACTCTGACACCCAGTTATCCAAAAAAAAAAAAAAAAAAAAAAGATGCTGAACCTGTGGTCGCCAAGAGTTGTAGAAAGTTTAACCTTCTTCCAATTCACTAAGAGAGAGTTGCCCTTAGAAGAGCTTCCATTGAAAAAAAAAAGTCTCATAAGATTTTCAGTAGAGGAGGCAACTACTTTACAAGGCTTGTGGACTAAAGTAATGTGATAAGCGGGTGGGATAGCTAGGGAGTCCCCCAGAAAACTTGATAGGTTGCAAGACTTTCTTGGAACTGATGTAGCCTACTCCAACAAGTCTATTCCTATCATAGAAAACAAATGTGATTGGATTGCTTGCAAAAACATGGAAGCTTGGAATAAACAAGTAGAGCATAGGAAAGAACTCAAAAGCTAATGAAGAAACTTATCAAAGATTAATATAGAGATTGGAATAAAATTCTCACACCAGGCCTAGATATAAGCTATCACCTACTCTAGATATTGCCTATGTCGAGGAGTCATAAATCAATTTATACACAATTCCAAAGAAATCCACCTTCAAGACGTTCACGAAATTTACTGTGTAGTGATCAATTGGAAAAGGCTTCCGATTTCAAGGGGGAGAGCTTCAACTTAAAAGGATAGCAAACCATCCACAGGATAAATGGTGGGATATGTTCAGGTTGTTGTACTCATTTTAGGTACACATCCACACGGTCAGAAAAGAAGCAAAACTCATACACAAGGTTGAGCTTGGAAACAAAATTCAAAGCAATGGCCTTAGGCATTTTGGAATCTTTCTTGCTAAATTGTACAAAAGAAGGATCTAAGAAATTCTTATTTCATACTAAGTTAGCAATCTTCTTCTCTCCATAAGTTGGCAATTCATATCGCTCATAACCTGATAAACATTTGATCATGGAGAAGCTACATGGTGACCTTATATTGCACTCCATTTCAAATAGCAATCAGATGGATAGTAGATATACTTACTAAGGGCTGATGGTGCTTGATTAAACACATTTTGTTCACAAGTTGAGAACAAAATGGAGAAGAGAAGACAACATGCCAATAGATATTAATACATAAGTACATAACTTCATGTAACATCTTGAGGGGAGCGTTCAACTATGCCCAAAGATAAAAGAACATTTCATCCGCAAGTTGGGAATGGAATCGAGAATATTCATACGCCATCTTGTGAGAAGTGTTGGATTGGACCTGATTAACATCATTATTTTTTTTCGTCTAACAAGAAGCAAACAAAAACCAACGGCCAACCACTTCCCAATGGATCTTACCCCAAAAAAAAAAAAAAACAAACAAAACCAAAAAAAAATTGTCAATCACAAAGGAGGCACCATTTACAAACTCTCAAAAAGCAGACTTCGACTAATTTTTAAACAGCTTGCTCCATTCTCTAGCCTTTCCACTGGATAACAGTATCATTATCATTGAAATAATACATAGGACTTTTTTATGGGAGGCTAAACTTCCATAGAGCAAAGGGAAATCAAAATCAAAAAATAAACGCCCAAAGCAAAAAAAGTCAAAAAGCACAACACAAGCAAAAGCTGAAAAATATTACTAGAAAGTCTAATTATTTCCTAAAAGAGTTTTGAGTTATTGACTTTAGTCATTTAGGGAAGTTTAGAATTTTGGTTCACCGTAGGTAATTTACTCATCTGTGAGCTATAAGATAGTTATCTTCTCCCGCAGTAATTTCCTAAAATAGTTTAGTTATTCAAACTAGATTTGTATATTCTTCAATTATGAATGAAAATTATAAATTTCCCTTCATGTGTGGTTTCCAAGAATATATGAACTAGCTAGCAATAAAGAAGTAAAAGTGAATGCAATTATTCGGCTAACTCTTGGTGGTAGTGGTTTGAAGACGTTTGGAGGAGGAGGCAGGGAAGGAGTACTGTGATTTTCTGAAATTAGTAGAAAACCCGAGGCCAGAAGAATTGACAAATGACAGTGGCAATTGGAGGATTCTGATCCCTCTCTTGCAACTACTCCTGGAACTATTCCCTCTCTCTTCCAGAAAAGAAGCCTCAATTGCAGATGGCTGCATGGCTGATCTTCAGACATTGGATTTAGGAATCAAGAGGAGACTATTTGAGAGAGAAGATAAGACAGGCGCTTTAGATGAGGTGTAGTTTGGTATTGGTCAAGACAGATTTATTTTCAGCAAAGTCTACCTTCATCCATCCCACTAAATCTAATGCTAAGATTAGGTTGAAAGCTCCATTGATTAACTGTGTATGGAAGTTTAAGGTTCCAAGAACTTAGTTCTTCCTCTGGTCCGTGCTTATAGGAGTCTCAATACAAAAAATAAATTACGAAGGAAATTCCCTTTTTGGGCTTTATCTGCCACGCTGTGCAGTCTTTGTAAAAGGGAGGATACTCTCGACCACATTTTCATTCATTGCCCTTTTGCTCAAGGTGCTTGGTCGTTCATTCCATCTCAAGGGGATAGAAGGCTTTTGGGGGCTCTTGGAGGAATGACATTCAAAGGCAAAGCAAAGAGTCCATGGACTCGCGTTTGACACATATGGAAAGAGAGAAACCAAAGGATTCTCAGAGATAAGTCCACCTCATTAGATTATTTTTGTAGTAGTCTACAACAAACCACTTTGTGATGGCGTTCCAACCATAAGAGATTTTTTGGATGACTGGAAGGGTTTTCTTTTGTAGCTTTTGGAAGGAGGTTCTCTCTACCCTGCCCCCAAGTTGTTTCTCCTTTTTGTGATAAATATATCGTTTCTTATCCAAAAAAAAAAAGTGGAGGATTCTGGAATTTTCTCAGTTAAATCTTTTGTTAATTGTCCTGAGGGATGTGATTTTTCTAGAGTGTTGCTGGAACCTTTAGGGAAGGTAAAGTCTCCAAGAGAAGTGAATGTTCTCCTCTGGGTAATGATTCAAGAAGTTTAAACACTGAGGAGAAGCTCCAAAAGAAGTGGCATTTCATGTGTTTGAGACCAGAAGATATGAGCCATGTGTTCTTTCATTGCCAGTACAGCAGGAAAATTTAGTTAGCTATTCTCCAAAACTTTGGGTTTTCATGGATCTTTGCTATTAACTCAGCAGGTAATATGTTCTCTTTGTTGGACGGTCACAATTTCAGAAAATATGCCAAGGTTTTGTGGATAAATTCTGTCAAAGCTTTGTTTTGGGGTTTTTAGGATGAAAGAAACTCAAGGATTTTCAAAGACAAAAGTCTTTCATGGGAAGAAAGACGTGACTTTATCAAATTATTCTCAGCTTCATGGCGTGGGCTTTCTAAAGTGTTTACAAATTTTGCATATTCTGATATTTATTTTCATTCCTTTGGAACCATGAGTAATTGGGAGGGTGTGCAATCTGTATTTTGATTTTGGTGAGAGTTCATTTGTAAGAGTTGGTTTTGTGTTTCTCTGTTGAGGTTTTTGTTTGCAACTTTTCAGTTTCTTAATGAAAAGTTTTGTTTCTATTTAAAAAACAAACTATGAAGCCAACATGAGCATACGTCAAAAACAAATTATGAATGAAATTCCAAACTTCGCAGCACATGGATAAGTGGCAGCTGAGGAAGGGTTTGTCAACCATTTCCCTTAGTTTCGTCCGAGGTTATAAATTTCTCAAATGACTACAAAGAGAAGTCAAGTGCTCATTTGCAACTCAAAGTTTAGAATGAAGCCCAATGTATAATATTCCCCAAGATTGAGACACAAACTAGCATACCTTAATGCCTTCAGAAGAAGCCCATGCTTTCAACGTCTCCAGATCAACTGAGACTACAGCTACCAGAGATGCATTGAAGCTATCACCTTCAGGAAGTAGCAAATAGCATTAGTAACCAAGTGGCACTATGACACGGTAGCATGCACAACAACCAGTAATATAGCATGTGAAGAGACAAAAGGCGAAGAAATTTTAGAATCCATTTCTCACCATAAACAAAGCATTGGGCGATAAACTTGCACTTCGCATACACATTCTCAATTTTCTCTGGTGCAATGTACTCTCCCTGTGCCAACTTAAAGATGTTCTTCTTCCTATGGAGAAGTACAATACTTTTAATAAAAGAAGGGAATCCTTCCATTACAAAGATGTATAGGAGATTTAATTAAGCTTAAGACTGCTTCTCAGAGGAAAAAAAAATGTGTTACTTCTAGCTAACGAACTGGACGACACTAAATATATGAACAAGTTTACAATAATTAGATATGTTACTTCCACCATGTACTGGTATGATTTTTAAATATCTCAGTGGACATTTTAGTGAAAAAGGAAACAAATAGTATCAATAAGGTTGGATATATATAGTTTTGTTATATTATATTCATTTATCAAAAAAAAAACAATAGATAAAATTACGTATTATATTTGGATTAGAATCTCATTAGGATATTAGATCTTGCGGATTTCAGCATTATCATAACGAGCACAAATCCAGCCATATCTAGTTTCAGATCTCATTCCCCACAACATCAACTCAATATTGTACTGGTCAATTCATGATGAACGAAGTATTTCAGTATATGTTGAACCCCTTTTCCTCTTGTTCACTCATCTCTCTTACATTGTTGCCTCTAGTAAATTCCTTAGAAACCAGACATCAAAAAACGAATATTTGTAAATTACACTGTATCTACAACCTCCAGGCAATTCTTCAATGGCTTCAGCAAATTCTGTAATTGTAATTATAGCAATCTTTAAACTAACAAGTTTGTTCAGATTCTATGAATCAGAAGACAACTATGAGAAGCAAGGAGGTAGAATTCACCTGTCAATAATTTTTAAACGACCACCAGGCAACCATAGTCCAATATCTCCAGTATGGAGCCATCCATCTTCATCAATAGCTTCCCTCCTGTCCAATTCAAATCGCTATTTAAATTATAAAGTACTCAATCAATTAAATCCATTCAAAGAAGTGAGCAAAGAAATTTTTACGTCTGCATTTCATCTTTGAAATAGCCTTTGAAAACAATGGGACCCCTGACACAGATCTCACCGCGAGAATAGGGCTGATCATCAGATGTGTAATTCATCTCTGGAACATCCACGAGCTTTATTTCTAAAACAGAAATGAAGGAAAATTTTAACCCAGACTTGGAATTATGAATTGAAAACAATTACAATGGCAATGAAAAAGGCCTCAGAAATGATGGCAGGAATCAAGTCACCCACTCAGGATGCAAAACCATATTAAGTTACTGTGCACCTGCATCTAATTGATTGATGTTACTGTTATTTTCTCCAAATTATGTATGGGGACTAAAAACAATATGACCGGCAGATTTACACCCTTGGGTGTATGAAAGAGAAATTAAAACCTACAATTTTACCAAACATCCAATTGTTAGGAGGGTGGCAGCCACATTGAATAAACTTTCCTCTTTAAACCTACGACTACAAAGCAATTTACCACACTTTCACAAAATTGAGTTTATTGTACATCATAATTCCAGTAAAATAGAAGCAGAGTTAAGATGCAATCCTCATAAAATTTTTGTACATTTATCACCAAAAAATCCTCAAGCACGTCTTAAACTCTAAATTACTGAGAAGCTCATGTCAGCAGCTTACCACAAGCCGGGTTAGGAG
This sequence comes from Trichosanthes cucumerina, assembly GCA_036507285.1. Lineage (NCBI taxonomy): Eukaryota > Viridiplantae > Streptophyta > Magnoliopsida > Cucurbitales > Cucurbitaceae > Trichosanthes > Trichosanthes cucumerina. The sequence continues at coordinate 7,191,833 of CM071844.1, forward strand.
CCCCAACATGACCACAAAGGGTGTCGTCCGGATCCATAGCACTTATAACACAAGATGTTTCTGTCATTCCATAGCCCTCAAATACTAGGCCACCAAAGCAGCTGTGAAGAAATTACATCTAACTCTTCAGAAACTAAAAGGAAGCTGAAATCAAAATAATAATAATAATATACAAAAGAAGAATAAAAATAACAGAAGTGTCTGTAAAATTCAAAATTGTGAACCAAAATATTAAAAACTCACATCTTTAAAAATTCCAGTATATCAGGAGACAGTGGTGAGGCACCTGATGCCAAAACACGAACTCGTCCTCCAATCTTTGCCTTTATCTTATTAAATACCAATTTGTCCCAGATGGGCGATGGACTTTTTCCTTTAATAGTAAGATGCCCCACAATACAGACGAGAATCAAATTGCAAAAATTTGAAAATACTAATACATAAAACAGGAAAATAAAAAATAAGGTTGACCAATGTAAATAGATGCAAAGTATGGATCAACAAGCAAATTTTCTGAAAAGAGAGGAGGGTGAGGACTTTAGATAAGTTGCCACTCAATGAGCATAAACCTTTGAGGCAAAATCTAGTGGAAGATCAATTGACTGGTGGCTAGCACTAAGGCTAGACTTAAGCCCCCTATGATGAAGATCATTTGAGGTTTTAAGATCCTCAAAGAAAGTAAAATTCTTCCTTTGTTCCCTTTTCTATAGAAGCCTAAATACAGCAGTAAGACTACAAAGAAAATTCCCTCATTGGTCTCACTCCTCCTCGATTTGCAGCTTATGTAACAGAAACGAAGACATTTGACCAAATTTTCCCGCATTGCTCTTCTGCCAGTAGAGGTTGGGCTTTTGTACAGCAGGGCCTCCCTCCGAAGGTGGACCATTTTTTCCTTGAATCCTTTGGTGGTTCTCTCTTGAAAGGTTGAAATGGAAGGAAAGAAATAGCAAGGAAAAGGAAGTGTATTTGGATTACTTTTGCAACAATGTACAGCACACCCCTTCTGGTGGTGCTCCAACCACATAAAATTCTTTTGCAACTACAGTTTATTGTCAATGATTAAAAAGCTGTATTGATGTATTTTCTGGGAGGGGGTTCTCTTCTCTCTACCACCGGTCTCTCTTTTCGGAGGTTTCTTATCAAGAAAAATAAAAATAAAAACTTTACAGGCAAAGATCAAGCGTGGTCACAAAAATAATATAGCCTAAACCAATAGTAGAGATAATATATTGAGTTTAAAATATGATTTTGTAAAAGAAAAAACAAAAAAGAGGGAGAGAGAGATCTTGAAATCATAAAAAGATTTATAAAAAAGAACCGTAGAACTTTAGGCATGACATGCAAAAGTGAATCTTATTCATCGTTAAAACCATACCACTCATTATTGCTTGCTTCTTGGAATTGTAAGCCGCATTAAACAGTCTCTCCTTCAGCACACCAGAGGTCTTTACGGCATTAATAATTCTGTGCACCACATAACCAACTCAATAGTAAGAGAAGCATAGTATTTTCTAATCGATCAATAATTGTTGATGCACAAGTCTTTACCCAGCATATATTCTGTTGTACAGCCTGGGAACACTGCAGAAAATCGTAGGTCTTAATGCAACCATATCATCCATTAATTTCATATTATCCTGAACACAAGTATAGAAGACCATATCAGGTTGCCTCAAGTAGTGAATGAAATCACTCTCAAGTTCATAGTAAGCTGAGTGTAGCATAGAAGACAGTATTTATACAGCTTCATACCCCCTGGTAAAACCCAACAGCAACCCCAAAATAAACCGACGAGACCTGGTTTGCCCGTTCGTATATATGTGCCAAAGGGAGGTATGATATGTAGCTGATAATTAAAATGTAAATCAGTAGAAACCAAATATATCAATCAAATTAAATGATAATGTCACGCTACTGTAATGTAAAATTGAAACAGCCGATGCTCACACATCTGAGGGGTAAAATTTCAAGGCAAGAGAACATCCAGCAACACTCGCAATAAAATTCCCATGTGTCAGTACCACACCCTGGCAAGATATTAATGTGAAAATAAGAAAGATAACCTTGTTAGGTTTGAAAAATAAAGTCATTGTTAAAGCAATGTCAACAGCTTCATGATCAGAACGAAAAGAATTCTTAGAAGTTACACCTTTGGGGTCCCAGTTGTACCACTCGTGTAGCAAATAGTTGCTATGTCATCAGGTTTTGGCGGGAAAAAAGGCTGGATGTTACCGCTACCCTGGAAGGAAAGAATGCAGAGGACAAGGTTATTCTAAAAAACAGGGTATACAGTTCATCGCTAAGAGCTAATCATTGGTAAAATTGCTGCAGGTATAAGAATTTAGTGGCAAGCAAGACTAGGATTCGTTGATTTCATTCTATATGCATTGCTATTAATAGAGAATAATAAAATCAAAATGCTCATATTTTTCTTACTTTGCCACTTCCAATACAAACATGCAATATTGCTTCTAAAAACAAACAAATAACGGGACCATTACATTAAAGGCCACTACCATACAAATCAGAAATCTGAGTGAACTGCCGCAGAATGAAACATAGATAGCTTAACAGAGAATATGCAGCCCCATAGGAAGCATGCCAACGCATGTTACTCTTTCTTATGACATCATGGGAGGATTTTTCTGTTTTTTCTTTTCTTCCTTCCTTCTCCTTTCCAATTGTATCATGGGAGACTAAGGGCTTACCTGACTGAGCAAAGTTGCATACGTTAGAATCTGAACTCCAGTTGATGATGGAAGCGATGGTATTTGATCATCTATCCCACCTACAACCTATAAAATTTGGAAGCTAAATTAATTTAATTGTAACAAGCAGCTGAAGATCAGAATCAAATTAAGATCAATTACAAACACACGGTGATTCGTACCACAATCAGGCGTACAGTTGGAATTTCTGACAAGAAACTCAATAGCTGCAAATTGAAGTTAAATAATAATGAATTATTTTCTGAAGTCAAATTTTCAATCAAAAATCAGGGATATGGTCGAAACCAATGTCTGATACTACAAGACACTGGTAGTGGTACTTCTAGCAACTTATTTCTTTTCGATATTGAAGACAATTTCTAACAATGCAGCAGACTGACTAAAGTATAATGCTTCACTCACAGTATTCAATGTCTGAGGAACACAAAATATAACTTGTACGAGAGCATGATTTACAATGTACTGGACCGCATCAGGACCTGTTTAAAAAAAAAGTTCAAACACCAGACCAAATGGGGAAAATTTCAAAAAACAATATCTAGAAGAGAAATGACAAACCAAGAGTATCATATAAAGGAACTGATATGTAAGAATATGCTGAGCAGGCGTGATCAACTACAAGCCACTCAGGTCTATTGATGAAATATAACCCAATGCAAGATCCCTGTGTCAAGGATACTAAGAATAGTTAGGCAACACCAAAGAAATTACAGAGTAAATATACATCATCAGGTTTAACCACTATATACCAATCCCCGTAAAAAAAAGTGATAAGTTAACCACTATTCTATCTCTAGGCATTCACCTTTGGTATACCGTGATTTACAAGGCCGGAACCTATTGCTGTCCGAGCAGTACCTGCTTCTCCATATGTCATCCATTTGTACCTTAAACAGTGAAAGGATATATCAAAATTTATGGAAACAAGCACTACTAAACATTTGAAATTTAACAGTAGAATAAAACTCACTCTCCAACTGTTCCATCACATCGGATCCGGGTACCTAGATATTTATAGTCCCTATATACATCAACTGAGCGCCTAAAGTGGATAAAGTTAAATCAAAAGTCAAAAGCTATTTATAGGTAATCAACATTAGCAGTAATCAAACCAGTTCTTCATGACCAGAAAGAAGATAGAGGAGGTGAAGATACTCACGTAAAATTATCGTGCAATGTACCAATTTCAGGATGATCAGGAAATCTATCCACAAGCTTTAAAGGAGAGCGAGCAGATCTACCATGAGGAAACAAATGATCTTTATGAAGCATAGCCATCCAGAAAGGGCAAATCAACTTCAAACAACCCATTAATATTTTTACCTATATACATTCCACTTTCCAGTCTGCAGTTTCTCTGGAAGCACAACACTGAAGCCATCCCCTGCTCAGAGTTAATAACTTTGACAATGTCAGCAAAGCATGGGAGAAGAATGTCAACGACTAACATAATGTATCACATATATTTACAATAACAGGGTACAGCATTTCTCGTTTCTCCATATTCGCATTTCTCGTTTCTCCATATTCAATGATAATAGACGAAGAAGATGATCCACTAAAATTTTCAAGACTTGTACATACATAAGAACTGTGGCTCACCACCTTTATCACACCTTTTGTTCAGATTAGACTCAAAATGCTGTTCGCTTCTTACCCATATACCAACCAGAAAACCCCACCTCAAGCAATAATTACCAACTGGAGTTGAATATTCCTGCAATAGAGAACAGTCTCCAGAAACTATACTACTAAATGTATAATACATTCACACACACCGTGCAGATTCCATAAAAGTAAGAGAAAAAATAGGAGAAATTATTCGATGTGTGGGTGGCAGTTTTGCACCAATAGATGTGTGAGAGAGAAATGGTAAGAGTACTTCTCTTTCATATCCAATAGTTATTAGGGGATAAACATAGTTTTAGATCTACCTCTGACGGTCCTTAAGAAGTAGCAGCCACATTATGGTGACCTTATTGAATAATTTGTCAAAAAATACTGTTAACTTATAATAAGCCCTAGATAGATATAATTCCTTCTCAAAATCGACAACTTTCCTCCAATCAGTTCCAATTCCAACGCAGCCTGGCACCAAAGACTTCAAATTCTTCGATAAAAGAAGTGCAACCTATTGATAGAGGTGGAAAGTTGCCGCTCAGAAAATGAGACCGCATTTTAAAAAAATAAACGGACCATTTCCATATTCCAAATCAATAGACTCATTGGAACCTCGATGGTGAATCTGGGCTCTGTCTAATAAAAAGAATCATGTGTTCACAGCTTGCATGCTGAGTTTTTAAACTTTCCTTTTGCATTAGTCCTTCTCCTTCAACAACTAGGTTTTAGTGAAAGTAGTTCGAATTCCCCCGTTCAAATAATGCCTGGCAGCGTCTAGACCCTCTGAAGTCGAGCATATTAACTACTAACACTGAACCTTCTGCCTTGCGACATAGAGAAAAAGAAGAAATACGAAAGATATAGACCTCATTCTATCAAACTGCTCAATTTTGAACTAGATCGTGTAAGGAGAAAACGAAATGAGAGTAATCGTACGCGATCAACAACGCCCCACAACCAGACCCAGCCACACAGACTATGAGAATCCAAACATTCCAAAATCAGAATATCTCAGCAACGGGACAAAAGCCCCTAAGACATTGTAGAGAGCCAACAAGTGTTCAAACAGCCAGCATTTACTCACCATCCGTCAATACCAATGCGTTTGGGGAAAAAAACCAGTCCTTATGGCCCACGTTTACTCTGATTGGCCGAGAAGTAAAAAATGAAAACCAGGCCGATGGTCATATCATCATCAGTTGTCAAACGTTACAAATCCCAAACTTTTTCTAGAAACGAAATTACTAATCTATTCTGAACAAAATACGCCAGTGAGCAGTTCACACATCAAGATAGAAAATGAACAAGTAAACAAGAGCCAAAGAGAGGAAAAAACAGAGAGATACCGTTAAAAAACTCGCCAGCAGTAGCGTTCAGCCGGAGCTGTGAAGAAGAGAAGTCGCCGTCGGGAACAAGATGATCCTGAATGGCTTGAAGCCGACGTCGAGCCGCTGAAGAATCCATTAGCAGTCCAAGATTTGAATCCACCACCAGCCAATCCAGCCGATCACTGTAGAGAAAAGTAAAAAGGAAATTGATTCCTAGCGTTCAATTCCTGGATCAGAAGAAAATGTAAAATCATTTATGCTTACCGGATAGAGAAAAGTTCAGGCACGCATCTTTAGGTAGGTGACGAAACGGTGACGGCAACAGCGATTTGGATATAGTTTTCCGATTCTTTTGACAAGATAATATCTAATCGTTCGATTATCCACAATCAAAGTTGCGATCCGTGTGATGATTGATGAACAAAAAAACAAAAGCGGTCGCAATGCAGCTTGTAGAAGAAGAAGAAGACGTGAACGTAAAACGTATTCAGATTCAATTGGTTGAAAAGTTTGATTTTGTTGTGTTGATTTTTCGGTCAACTTTCAATTTCAGATATTTGGCTTCCATTGATCCGCTTGATCAAAATCCTGCGGCTACCTCTCAATTTTTCCTCTTTCAGTAATTCAATCATGGGCTTCTTCCACTTTTTTTCCTATCTTCTTTTTTTTCGTACGCGTGTTTAAATTTTGTATTTAAAGTAAATTTCTGTAGATGCAAAGTTTATCTGCCTCATTAATCATTATGGATATTGGATAGATGTAAACGAACCTGTTCATATTTATCCTCTTTTTTTAACTTACTTCTATTTTTATGTTAATAATTTATTGTCCCCTCTATTTTCATTTTTTTTCAATATTTATGTTGAGTCATTATTGAAAATTAAAACAATATGCTATAAAAAAAAATTGAGATAAATAAGTTGACCCATTTAAAAATTACAAATCAAAAGTGAGTATTAATTTAGAGATAGTTGACTCTATATCAAAAAAAAATTAAAAGAGGTTGTATAAGTATTTCGACTGGCGAGCCAACAAAAATAATCTTTTTTAAGTTTTTTTCAAAAAATTTAGAGAAAAGTATAAACTATACGACTTTAAAGATGATGAATATGTTTAATCAATTGTTGTCCAACACGTAAATAACATGAGAGAATAAAATTAAATTGAACCGGAGTACAAAGATATCTTCAAGCTATAGCTACTACTCTATCTTAGTAATTTTAGAAAATGTAATTATGAATGTGGTTGGAATTATGTTGTTAATTTACTCTTTATATGAACTAAGCTTTTTTCAATTTGATCCTCAAAATTTTTAATAACTTGAATCGTCTTTATGATTAAGGTAGGATTTCAATTTCATCGCTATAAACTTTATAAACCATACTTGAAATATTTCTTGCCTACATGAAATCTATTAATTTTTTTCTATTTTCTTTTTCCTTCATTAAGCTCCAAACTCTAATTTATACAAAAATAATAATAATTAACATACTAATTCATCATGTAGTAAGTGCGTATACGTTAATATTCTTGAATATAAATTTATATACATTCAGTGCATGCATATATACATCAACATGGTAACAACGTGTAATGCTAACCAAATTAGTGAGACTAAATTAAAAGTAATTATAGAGGTCAAGTTTAAATTAAACTAATCTAAAAATATTGAAATTAGGTTCAGATGATAAATTCTAAATGGAAATAATCTATTAACCATTAAAACTAACCTAGAATCCTAGATTCAAAAAAATATATATATTATAGAAATGGTTATTCAACATTGGATTAAAAGGGGCCGTGCGCTTCTTTTGACTTTAGCAAATGTCTACATCTAATTGAAGTTTATCTTCAGCAATTCTCTTTCTAACCTGTTGAAAATAAATATGTTTTACGGTATATTATATCTGCATTTATCTTTTTTTTAAAAAAATAATTATCTGCATTTATCCTTCGGCCTGTGGATATAGCTAAGTTGGATTTCAATGTAGCGCATGTCAATTTAATTGTGGTTCTTAATTAATTAACTCTTATTCATATCGTGTGAACGCTTTAATTAATACATAGTTTTTTTTTTTCAAGAGAATTGAAATGGATAGCATTTGTATATATATATATATATATATATATATATATATTTAGGATATATATATATATATATATATATATATTAGGATATTTACAATTCTAGCCATAATGTTTAAGATCTGTAAGTATAGCAATTTTTTAAAAAATCTAATTTCTATTTTTTTATTATTCAAATTTCACCGTATCAAAAAAATATCTAATATACTTAATATTTGGTATCAGTAGTATATCTAATATACTTTATATTTAGAATATATCAATCAACTAATATAAAACGGTAATTTGACCCAGCTGTGATTACGAACAACCTGTGAAGGGTCAACTCACAGATATTGATTATATCAATGGACACAATACAGTCTACAGTGAGGATAGTGCAACTACGAGTCTATAGTGGAGTGACTCGTAACTAATGAATGTTGGTGAATTAGATCAAAGAGTTTGATCGGTTAATCTCGTATCGATGGAGCTCATGATCTGTAGGTCAATTAGGTCCCTCTGTTGGCTCGACATGGAAATCTTAAGGGTATAAAGTTTGGAGTGAAATTGAAATGTTCAATTTCATATATGAGGATAAATATCAATTATATGTAATATAATTGATATAATATAGTTTAATGAGAATTTGATTCACAATAAACTATATACTAAAATGGGGGATAACTTACAATTATGTAAATATGCAAATATGATTTGCAAATAGCACTATAGGGATAGGATGGTAATTTCCATTATATTTCCCTATAAATATATGTATAAGATGCACAATTTGGCTAAGACATTTGTGAAAAAACCCTAGTGCTCATTGTGAGTGTTGTTGGAAAGGTTCAAAGACACTTAGTTCTCTCAAAATCTCTCCCAACTCCAAAAGTGGAATCTCATTTTCCTCTCTCTCCTAGAGATATAACGGAGAAGATCTAGTGGTAAGATCGGTTGCATCGAGGTCATTGAGAACGTATTGATCAAGAGGAACAAGGAGCACTAGAAGATTAAAATCTACAAAAGTAATATATGTTGTCCATATTTTACTCGTATGTTTAATCGTTGTAATTTAGTATTTTTGATTTGATCTACGTAACAAATTTCAAGAACACGCGATTAAATTCGCTTGGGTAGTTATGAAGGGATCGAATCTCGAAGCGGAAGCGAATTGAATCACTTTGCTCATCAATTATGTTACAAAATTTTGCTCAAAACAGAAACTAAGTTAAGCATTTACAGGAAGGAAAAGAATTTACCTTTAAAGAACACTTTCTTCTAGTTATCCTTCATTTGGATCCTCTCGTTCTCTACGATCTCGAACCGAACACCTCCAATTGATCTTCTCGGTTGTTCTCTAGGAGAGGAAGAACGGCGGGAGTTCACTTTTGGAAAAAATGAAAATTGTATAGAGAAATTGAGAGAATGAGATTGATTTGGAATTCTCAAAATCCAAAAAGTTAGTGATTGAGTTACAAAATGTATCTAAAATGATGCTTTTATAGTGAGTGAGGGTGGAGATAAATTCTCTCACCCATTATCCCACTAAATCCATATATTATGCATGGTGCAAATCATATTTACATAATGTGGATAATAAATTGAATCATATTCCATCTTCATATCTCTCATGACAAATTCCTCTAATTATGCCTTAATTCTATAATTAAGCAATAACATAGTTTATTATGAATCATATTCACATTAAACTATATATTATATCAATCATATCACATATAATTGATACAAAATCTCTTATATGAATTTCAACACTTGAAATTCATTCCAAAACTTTATACCTTCATTATTTCCATATTGAGCCAACTGAGGGACTTAATGGACTTACATAACATGAGTTAGAATGATACGAGATTAACTAATCAAACTCTTTGATCCCGTTAATCAACATTCATTAACTACGAGTTACTCCATTATAGACTCATAGCTGCACTTTCCTCACTATAGGACAAGTTGTATCCATCGATATAACCAATGCACGTGAGTCAAACGTTCACATGTCGTTCGTAGTCACAACTGGGTCAAATTACCATTTTACCTCTATGACTACTTCTTGCTCCTTAAGTACCACTGATCCTCTAATGAATAACAAGTTTATGGTCCTACCATAAACAACATCTCTCTCGGGCCAGTGAGAGGGTGGAGCCCCATTGTTCAAGACTTGGATTCAGTCCTCAAGGGAACAACCCATCTAAATTCTCTAGCTCGGAAACGAGTGAATTCCTTATTGCGGAGTTAAGTTCCCAGCTACCTACAAGGTTTTGTACCTGAGAAGGTAGACATATTGAGTCGACAACTCTGGCCATTTTCACCCTTACTAGTCTAAGGACAAACTCCCCACGAGACAGTGAAAGTCCTGTCAGCTTTCGCTCGAGATTCGTGTCGAGTCACTAATGGTCATCTATGAATTATTAGTCCTAATTTGTTCAATAATGTTACTACAGTAGTCTAATAATTCTCGGTTCGGTCTTGTACAATCTCATCCCACAGGATACCCTTACTCGCATGTCAACTACATGAACGAGTTGGATCGCCTCATTTGTATCAAATACAAAGTTGCTTGCATCCATAGTGTTACCAGGATGAGATTGGGAACCTTATTCATGTACTATAGACCATTTGGGTCATTTACTCGAACACAATCCTACTTGTGTGTCCACTACACACTGTTCAATATCTCACATATATGACCCTGAAACTTAGTTTATTGGATTTAAGTTTTAATTGTGAGATTACAAGACTTATGAAAAAATAACACTTTTATTTATGATCATCAAATAATACAAACTACACGAGTTTATGGTATACACCCCAATAGGTTATACCATCAAATTTCTTCTTGAGCTTCTGAATTACGAGGGTTTACCGTGTGAGCATGGGTAACTATCATAAGCATCATGTTTTCAAAGACTTATTTGGTCAATATCCATTCATCATATTTGGAAGGAGTGTAGTCTTCAGCTGCATGGTTCAACGAATATATCTCATTGATCTATCCTTTCTGTTCTTCAGGCAGATGTGACTACTAATTTCTCTTGGTTGGGGAGGCATTTGCCAGACCTCCTATTTCTCCTCAGTTTTGGTGCGATTTTTTGAATCTCTTGTGTTGGTCTTTTTTTTTTGTTTTGTTTTGTACCTCATTGTTTTAGTTTTTTTTTTTTTAACTCAGTTGAGTTTCTTTGTTGTTGATTGTGATCGAGTTTCTTTGTACCTTGCCTTGGGTTGTCAAGTTGCCTTTTTATCGGTGAATATATTTACATTTTGCAAAAAAAAAAAAAAAAATCAATACAATATCCATATTAATTCGTATTATTTATAATAATTTAATTTTTTATAGGATTAAGCATTTAAAAGTTAAAGAAGAACATTATTTGGGTTTTTTTTTTATTATAAATATTATCAAATTTTAAACTTATTATAAAAATATTTTATTTTTCAAACTATTTATAATAATATTGTAGTTTTAATCTTGAGGGTGGAAGATAATCGTTTCTCAAAAGAACCAAATTTTTTATAGGATTAACCATTTAAAAGTTAAGAACAACATTATTTGGGTTTTTTTTTTAATTAATATTGCAAAATTTTAAACTTATTATAAAATATTATATTTTTCAAACTATTTATAATAATATTGTAGTTTTAATCTTGTGATTGGAAGATAATCATGTTTTCAAGAGACAACCCAATTGTTATCTGTTGCAAAATTTAAAAAAATGGGCAAAATACACTTTTGGTCCCTGAGGTTTGAAGTTGATGTCTATTTGATCCCTAAAGTTTCAAAATGAACATTTTAGTCCCTGAGGTTTGAAAAATAGTTCTAAATGGTCCCTGGAGTTAGTTGACCGTTAGTTGACTAATGGAAAAATGATGTGTCAAAATTTATATTTAAGATTATGTAGTTTTTTTTTATTTATATTTAAGATTATTTCTTTTCTTTTCTTTTAGGACTTCTCATGTGCATTTTTTTCGATATTCCATTTTTTATCTATGCATTTTATTTTTTCTTTTTATCAAACCACAACTCTACATAATAAAAAAAAATAGAACCACAAAAAAAATAAGAATCTCATCGCAAAAATCGAATCAATTAAAGAAAAATTAAGACGTGGGTACTTCAAAGTTGTGGACAGAGACGCGTTTTTAGGATTAAAAGGTGGGTGAGTAAAAGCGCGCAAAGATCAACACGATGAAAAATGAACACTTTAGTCCTCGAGGTTTGGAAAATAGTTCTAAATAGTCCATGGAGTTAAGTTGACCGTTAGTTGACTAATGGAAAAATGATGTGATGAGGTGTTAAAATTTATATTATTTCAACATTATGTGGTTATTTTAAAAAAAATATTTTTACTTTTTCTTCATCTTCTGTCTTTTTTTCTTTTCTCTTCTTCCTCTATCTCTATTTCTTATTGTTTGTCTATTTTTTATTCTCTTTTTATTTTCTTGGCTCCAACACCAATATCGATAATGACGATGACAATAAAGACTTTTTCATCGCATTGATGCAGCGCCTTACTCAGTCCACCTTCTTAATCCTAAAAAAAACGTCTTTGTCCACAACTTTGAAGTACCCACGTCTTAATTTTTCTTTAATTGATTTGATTTTTGCGATGAGATTCTTTTTTTTTTTTTGTGGTTCTATTTTTTATTATCTAGAGTTGCGGTTTGATAAAAAGAAAAAACAAAATGCATAGGTAAGAAATGGAATACCGAAAAAAATGCACATGAGAAGTCCTAAAAGAAAAGAAAAGAAATAATCTTAAATATAAATAAAAAAAAAACCTACATAATCTTAAATATAAATTTTGACACATCATTTTTCGTTATCTACGTTTCCTCAGACTCGAAGCCAAGCACACGGATTTATACAAAAACAAGCCAACCACTATGTCGAAGCAAGTTTTTAATTTATTTAATTTTGAGATGGTAGTTTCTTGAAGAGACGACCATCCACAAATTTTTTAAATTTTGCGACAGATAGCAGTTTGGTCGTCTCTTGAAAAGACGACCATCTTCTACGCACAAGATGGTCGCTGCTAATACATTAAAACTACAATATTATTATAAATAGTTTGGATTATATGAACCCCTAATTATAAAATTCTAAAACCTCCAAATCAACTCAATTTCAACCCTAGGGATGATGTTGGATACAAGATTACCTAAAGATCAAAGCTCTTAAGACGAGAAAAAGTTATTGGCCCAAGAGTCGAACACTCTATAAGATAAGATCATCAATCCTAATTGAATGTTCTTGGCATGCAACTCAGGTCATGAATTACAAAATGATCAAGAAGCTTCATGGCTAAACTTCTCAACGCTTCAAATTTCAATCATCCAAAAACTATCTTGTACAACCTAGTGACCAAGCTTTGGTAGCTCCCCAAACCCTAAATGTTATATCACTGATCATACCAAATGAAAAAAATGCCCTACTTAAAATATCATAAATAGTAGGGAAATGGTCACTGATCGCCGGAAATGGTCGTCGAAAGTGGTTTTCGATCGTCAGAGAAGGTTTCTGTTAGTCGTTCGTCGGAGATGGTCACCGATCGCTGGAAATGGTGGTCGGAGGTGGTTTTTGGTCGTTGGAGATGGTCATCGGTGGAGATTTTCGGTCGTCGGTCGCCGGATTGCGAAAATGGTCGCTGGAGGTGGTTACTGATCGTCGGTGGTGATCGTCAGTTGTTGGAGAAGCGATGATAAAATATGTTAATAAGGTTAGTGTATAATTTGGTGGAGTTAATAACCTAAGTCGACAGAGTTGAGTTGAGTTCGTTTATCCATGAGTCAAACGTTGAGTTGGGTTTAAAATCTAACCCAATTCAACTCAATTCAATGAGCCAAATACCCCCTAAGTTTTACATATTCTTTGAACACTTATTTACATGATTCGCAAAACATAATTATGGTATCAAGGACCTATTTACATGATTCACAAACATAATTATGGTTCACAAAATATAAGTAATGACCAACAATGGGTCGAGTTTGTATGTGAAAGAAAGATTTTTGGAGAAAATAGTAAGACAAACTAAGTACATATGCGTTTCATATTATTTTGAACCATGGGAATCTATTTGGTTATTGAGAATTATTGTTGGTGATAGTTGTTGGAGAAGATACTGTTGGTTGCAAGATAAGGTCATCAACAATTGTTGTAAATCGACAGTGATCGTCAATTGCCGCATATGGTCGTTGATAGGTGAAGGTCACTTGGTGGTGGTCGTCGGAGAAGGTCATTATAGGTGGTTGTATGTTAACCAAAGATGGTTATTAATCACTGAAGATGGTCACTGATCGCCAAAAATGGTCGTCAGAGGTAGTTTTTTGTTGTCAGAGATGGTCACCGATTGTCAGAGATGATCGTCGGAGGTAATATTTGGTTGCTGGAGAAGGTCATCAGAGGTGGTCGTCGATTGCCAAAGAAGGTTGTCAGTTTTATATGAGGTTTTTGCTTGGTGGAGATGGTCACATATCGCCGAAATTTGTCGTCAGAGGTGGTTTCGATCGCCGGATTTGGTCACTGATCGTCAGAAATGGTTGTCAGATATGGTTTTCGATCATAAGATATGGTCACTGGTCGCCGAAAATGATCGTCGTCGGAGGTTTTCAGTCGTCAATCGTCGGATATGGTCGTCGGAGGTGGTTTTCGATCGCTGGAGATGGTCGTCGGAGAAGGTTTTCGATCGTCGATTGTCGGTCGTCGGTTGCTGGAGATGGTCGTCGGAGGTAGTTATCGATCGTCGGTGGTGGTCGTCGGTTGTTGGAGAAACGATGATAAAATATGTTAACAGGGTTACTGTACAAGTCGGTGGACTTAATATCCTAAGTCGACAGAGTTGAGTTAAGTTAATCTATCCATGAGCCAAACACTGAGTTGGGTTTAAAACTGAACCTAACTCAACTCAACTCAGGGAGTCAAACACCCCCTAATTATATTTATGTTGGCAATTAAACACACTTCAAATTATAAAACTAAAACATAGTAGTAAAATTATAAGAAACTTTTCTTATTTTATAATTAAGTTTCTCATACATAACATGCTTTTTTTAGCATTAAAGAGTTTTTTTTTTTTTACGATCAGGGTTGAAGGATTCAAATCACATGTCTCATGTCATTAATACGTTCGTTATGTCAGTTGAGCTATGCTCTTTTTGTACCATTTTGTGGATTACTTTTTATGATAAAACTAAATGACATTAAAAAAAGTTATGGGAAATTTTCCTATTTTATAACTAAGATTCCCATGTATAACGTGCTCTTTTAGCATTAAAGAGACTTTTTTAATATAATCAAGGGTGAGAAATTCAAATCATAGATGTTGTGATTATTAACACATTCGTTATATCAGTTGAGCTATCTTCTACTACATGTGGGCAGGAGCGGACTCGATTCTAATGTTTAGGGGGCTGACAAATTATTATTTAATAAATATAATAAAAAAAAATTCATCAAAATATCAATTTGAACATGACATTTGTGGACTTAAAAAATTATCGACGATAACAATAGATGGGTGTGTAGAAGACTTCCTAACTAAGTTTGAATAATCTTAATTTCTTATCAAATAGGAAAAAAAAAATTAAATTACAGTTAATCCGTAAACTTTTAAGTTTTAATCTATTAGATCTCTAAACTTTAAAAAGTATATAATAAGTGTTTAAACTTTACTCTAACAATTTCTTAAACTTTAAATGTATCTGATAGGCCTATAGACTTTAAACGTATTCAATTTTGTGTCTAATAAATCGTTAAATTAAAAATATATATATTGAATGTGATAAGAATATAATATTCAATTTTTTTATAGAATTAATAAAACTAATAAGCTTGAATAAACTTATACATAAAAGGAAATAAAAAAAAATACAAATATAAAATTTATTTTAAAAAAGTAACCTAGAACAAACTTATACATAAAAGAAATAAATATATTAAAAAAAAACCGATGTATAAAAAGGGAAAAAAAATGCAACAAGTAGGATTTTGAACCTAGGCATTAATGGAATTAGATAAAGTATTTTACCACTTAGACAATAAATGTTTCTTTTCTTAAAATGCATTACACAAAATTATAACTATATGCTATTATTTTTATAAACTAAATCATTACATATTATAGGGTACTAAATTCAAAATTTTTGGAGGGGCCATGATCCCTTGTCCCCATATAGATCCGCCCATGCATGTGGGATTATTCTTTTTTTATATAAAACTAAACTATACTAAAAAAAATTATGGGAAAATTTTCTTATTTTATAATTAAGATTCTCATGTAAAACGTGCTTTTTTAGCAGTAAAGAGAGTTTTTTTTTTCTTAACCCTTTTGTGAGACTTTGTAACAATTCGTTTATAATATATTTAAATTGAGTAGTTGACGAAATTAAAATAGTTTTTCTGTAAGCTCTTTTAGAATAACAATTTTTTTTTTCTAAAAGAACTTTTTGAATAACGTTCCTTTTAATCGAGTGTATGAACTTTTTGGGAAAAAAAAAACTTTTTGAATAACGTTCCTTTTAACCATACAACCAAACGTCATCATAAATTTAATTTAAATTTCTAATTAATAAAATCACTTTTCATTTATTCCATCAACTTTTAAAAATATGTTAAATGATAATGAATCTATGTTTTTTTTTTTTTTTTTGAAAAGCTAGGTAGAGGTGACACTACTGCGAGATATTGCTAATACAGTCAAGATTTTGAATGCATTTCGTTTTGTTTTATTGGTAGGAAATTTGGGGGGTAAACTACCGAAATGGGTTATTTTACGTGATTCTTTTACAAAAGTGTCCAAATATTTATAATTTTACATTCGTGTCCACTGTTTTAAAAAATTAAAACATATATTGAAATTTAATTACCAATTTGTCCACTATTTAAACGAAAGTAAAATATAACATTCATTAAATCTATTTTAAAATAATAATAAGAACTATGGGAAAACATAATTTATAAAAATCTCAATAATCTTCCCCAAATCTATTCCTAAAATTTTGCGCAATTCCATAATTTTAACAAATATTCCCATTATTTTTTCCTAACAAAAATCTTGCCCCAAAATCTCCAACAACCAAAATTAATTCTATTTTTTCCTTCTTTGCGTTTCTCTAGTTTCTTCCACACGTCCAATCCTCCATTTTTGACCTAAGAAGGAGAAGTTCAATAGAGATATTGATTTTTGGTAAGGTTTATGTTTTTAGCTTCGAACAGTAGTATAATTGATTTTTGCATTTTTTTTTATTAGCGAAGTTTGTTAGTTTTAAGTAACCACGGTTTATATTTTTCTTTTAAAACCGATTTGACTATTATAACTATGTTTATGTAAAGTCGATTCAACCTTTTTTTTTTTTTTTTTTTGAAAATTTTGGGCATATTCAATTCAACATTGTGACTATGCTCTCATAATTTTTAAGTTGATTTTGTGGGAGTATTTAATTTATTTATTGGGTATATTTTAGTATATTATTTCAATTTTGATTTCAACAATACCAAATTTATTGGTTGTTACCCTAAATTTTAACAACAAAGAGTTCTATATACATAGTATATATGATGACATTGTTGTAAAAATTAATCTATAATTTTACTAAAAAAATGGTGGTATATATGGTAGATTATTGATATTTGTATATATTTTTATACTAGACTATGGTGAGAGTAAAACATATTACAAATCGGTTAAGGTATATTTTATATTTATATGATGTTTTATTAGTGCAGTAGTATGCATAATTAATACCATTAATGTTTATGCATGTTGTGAGTCTTTTACATGTGTGCATGTAATATACATGTGTATATATACCATAATTAATACCATTAATGTTTATGCATGTTGTGAGTCTTTTACATGTGTGCATGTAATATAAATGTGTATATATAATATATGTATATATTTTGCAACTAAGGATGACGTATCTCCATTCAAGAAAAAACAAAATTATAAGGTAAAATATATGTAATTTGTTTAGCTGAATACAATCAAGGTAAATGACCAAATATAGGATCCTCATGTCATTAAAGAGACATTGAAATCGTCATTCCCATCAAAGTTTGGTTTTGCAGAGCAAGAAAATTTTCAATAGCCAACATTCAAATTTTTATTATAGATGGAGCAATGTGAATATGGTGGGGTTGGAGAATTTTTTTGTATCAAGTCTAAATTAAAAGAATTTTGTATAGATATGCGTCTCACAAAAAATTTTGTATATATAGCTATAGCCTCATATATCATAGACATTGGATTCTTTTATTTGTTTCTCTATCTTTTTTTTCAAACTCACCTCTTATGAGTACCTTTGTAGCGTATTTCTTTTTTAAATTAAACACTAAAAAATGTGTGTGTGTGAACAAATATATGCACAAACAATTATCATATTATGGTTATATATGTATGGATTATATATGAGGTTTATGTAGGATAAACTATTAATGTCAAATTGAATAAAAAAAAATCACAGTATGAGTATATATATCTATGGGTATACATGGAGTATATTTGAGATAAATTATTAATGCTAAATATTAAAATAATATAATTTTTTTAGAAAAACTAATTTGAAATTAAACATTAAATGTATAAAAAAAAATTTACTCATTTGCTAGATATAAAAAGGGAATGAAATCAAATAAAAATGTGAACATAAACGAAAAACACAATAATACACACACTCATAATCGCTTTCCGATAAGAAGACAAAGAGACGATAACTTGACGAATAGACTGATGAACAAAAAAAAATTAAGGTCATGGATGCTTGTGGAAGTAAATAGAAATTGTGAATTTGGGAGCAAATTCTGTACGCCAATGTTGATAATAATTATATTAAGGAATATTAATATTATAAATACCAAAAATAATATTTAAAACATTAATTATGACTCAAAGGAATGAAAAGAAACAATGTATATAAGGAAATAAAAATAATAAATAATTAATTCGATTTCAAATAAAGAAATAACTGTTTTATATTAATCTCATATTATTTTTTATATAAATAAAGAAAGATACATTGCAGGGGCTATTTCGTCCTAAAAAAGAAAATAATTATTCTAATAATGGTTAAAATCCATACAGGTAATTTTTAAACTAAATGAACAAGTTTGTAAACTTATTCCTTAAAGAACCCATTGATCACAATTACTCTTGATAGGGTATAATTGTGGATGCTCTAACAAAGAGGGGTCGTAGTAAGTTTGCAGTATTATGGACTTCTCCTTTTCCATTTTGGTTAGATCAAATGCCACAATAGTGTGGACTATGTAGCCAGACAATTTCATACATTAATTTTAAATTCTCTTCTTTTAATCAAAAAAAAAAATATATATATATATATATATATAAACTTTTAAATTTATCTCTCACAACTAAAAAAATGGAACATGCGCTCCTCATTAAAGGAGAGATGCTTTCAGTGTAACGCCCCGAAAAAGTGAACACAATGATTCGAGGCATTACTTCCAAGTTGTGTCGTTCATACTGAAAATCGGCAGCAGTGAGCAGTGCAACTCGACAAACCGAAAAATTCACGAGAATGCGAACCTAAACAAGAACACTTCAAAAGAGACTCACGAGGGTACCCAGCCTCCACCAAACTACACAGAAACAAAAGACTGGGCTCCAGTCCCTCGGAGTTAACAGAGAACTCAAACAGCAGAACATGCTTGAATACGAAAGAAGAAACAGAACATGCTTTAATCCAAAAGAAACAGGAACAATACAATCCAAGTTTAAACATAACGAAATGATAAAAACGCAACAGAAGGAAAGAAAATGAAAGAACAACTCCTAACGCAACCCCTAAGTCCTACAAGTCTTCCATAGCCTCGCAGGGGTCTCGTCGTCGGTGGTCATCTCACTGGTTTGCCTTACACCGCAACAAAAGAAGAAGAAAAAGAAGGAATGAGTATAAAAATACTCAGTAAGCAGCCCACTTCGTCCAAGAATAAAGAACATAAGCACGACCTTAGACTTAGCTAAACACGACACCTAGCCCGCCAAATAACCTCAACACGCATCCTGGCCCTACTCTTACTTAGCTTTCGAGTTCTGTCTCCACCTTAGCTCCTAGGCGGGTTGGCAAAGACGTGGCCACGAGAGACTCATCCCCGGGCTCGCACTAGGGCGAAGGACTCTATCCAACCTCCGACTCACAAGGCTCACACCGAAGTCGCACAACCGGATGGGGCGGACCACCACATCCAATAAGCATCAAAGCGGTACTACCGCGCACTATCGACCTCGGGCTCATTCCCGGGCCTGCACTAGGGCGAAGGACTCTATCCAACCCCTCTGACTCTATGGGTCATACCCCCGAGTCGCACAACTAGATGGAGGGCGGACCATCACATCCCATAACATCATCGTCATCTCGCCAACCTCGAGTCTCAGTCTACTAAGGGTTACACAGATACTTAGGATTTGAGCCTGCACTAGGGCGAGTTGTGCTAACTACAATCCTAAGGCTCAACGGCACTTCCCGAGTCACTACAGACTAAGCACGGGACAACTAGGCTCGGGACAAACAGACGTACAACTCTAGCATATTCACCAATTTCAGCACGACATGTACCTCTAACATAAGCATCGTTCTCAGCATAAGCTTAGGTCAACTTTCCTAACAAGATCACAACTAAGCACGAAAGGCAATCCTTATAGCACGGAAGGATAACGACTACAACACTGATTCATCATATTCACAACAAAAGTTCAGGCAACACAGAATTCAAGTATCGCAGAGTTTACCACAACCTAGCATGCTACTACAAGTCCAGTTTGTTACACGTTCTAAAACATTAAACACTTTCGAAACAACAAAGCATGCAGCGAAGCCCCCAAGCCCTACACTTAGGGGTGGTTTAGTCCAAACGACTACTTACAGTGAAAGCCAACGACAACGAGCGACTTTGAGTAACGTGGCGTGCTCCAAACGTACTTCAACTTCCCGGCTCCCACGGAGATCAAAAACGGACTGAGGAACGGACCGAGGCGACCGGACGGAAGGGGACGGTCGCGGCTCTGCATGCGGCGGCGCGTGGGATCTGTGGCGGCGACGGCGCGTGGGCAGCAGATCTGGAATCCTCACGGCTCGATCTATCCAAAACCGAACTCCATTCGTCAAAAACCGGTCAGGAAGAGCTCGAACCGGCCGACCTAAAGGAAAGATCTCGCAGATCTGTGCACGGCGGCGACGGTGAGGGACGAGGCTGCAACGGCGCGAGTCTTGCGTTCCTTCCTGAACCGAACAGCTACGACGAACGGCGTCTAGGTAGAGTTGCAGCAACGAGCTTTCCGCGGCGCTCGGGCAAGGTTGCGCGGCGAGGAGAGGCGCGCGAATCGAGAAATAGAGAGAGAGACGGTGAGGGATAGGGAGACCATGAGAGAGAGGGGAAGAAGAAGAAGGAGAATGAGGGAGAGGAAAAGAGAAAGAGAAGTGCTCAGTCGGCCGAAAGAACGAGAAGGTGGGGGCGAAAGTTTCGCTCCCCCGCGACTTTTCTTTTTTTCTTTTTTCTTTTTTTTTTAAAAAAAAGAGCCGACTGTTACATTCAGTCTCATTTTAAATGATTCATACACTCGATTCAATTTTAATTGACCAATGAGAAAATGTTGTGACATTACATTGTTTATTGTACTTTGCTAACTTTTTTTTTTTGGATTATGTAATGACACGACGTCTTCTCTCATTTCCCTTTTCTTCTCCCTATCTTGATCTCCAACCAACTTTACCATTATAATTGCACCCTTCTCCTATGTCATCACCATGACTAATATTGCCTTGTCATGAGCAACTTATCTACAACACAACATACCTAGGTTGGGTGGGATATGAAAAAATATAAATAATATGTATTCCCCTTGATACTAAGAGGTTCTATTTCTTGTATCGCATCCCTAGCCCTAAGATATTGATATTAAGGGTTGGGTGCTAAGACAGGAAATATATCCATTAAAAACAAAGTCCTTGTCTTAGCATTATAACACATAGGGCTTCAGTGCTACTACACTGCTTCGCTAACTCGAAGCATCTCACTATGAGAATGATGCTTTGCTAACGCTTTCTCAGTAGCAAAAGCGTTTCTCTTTGCCCAAATACTTTGTTTGATTCAAAAGGCGAACATCCCCCCCCCCCTCCCAACTAGTCGTATGAAGTGGGGTGTTTGTGGTAATTTACTTTGGATATAAGGAGTTCCTAAAAAAAGTAAAGTTCGGTATTTGACGAAAATCTTTTGATCAATAGATAGGATTTAGTGTTCAATATATGGGATAAGATCCATATACTACCCGAGCAATCCAACCCATAGGATTTTCTTTTCCTTTTTTCACTATCTGGCTTCTGTAAGTTTTCCGATAATAGAGAGATACGCGAGAACTCTTACCCATATATTTTACCATTTCTTCAAAATTGTTTGCCTAGTTGACGTTCATCCACATCTAGAACGAAGGAAAAAATTCTGTTTCTTCCTTTTAGATTTGGAACAATTTAGACAACTAGTAAAAGCATAAATTAGCAAAGTTGACGAGAGGAGGAAGGAGACATAACACCGATGATTGGTGATAAGAGAGGAACAAGCACAATTAGTTGAGAAATGAGGTGAAGATGGCGAGGTAATTTGTTGAATTGGGTGAGGGGGAGAAGGAAAGAAAAAACATCACAACATATTTTCACCCCAAATTAAAAATAGATGAAATTAAAGTATTATATTGACCAAAGTCAACCAATTGCAATCGACAACTTAAATGTTACACCTATTTTCATTAGTCAACTAGTTATCAAATAAAGCCAACAAACCATTAAAAAATAAATTTCCAAACCTCATAATCGTATACTTTTTAAAATGCATATGTTAAAACCTAAGTTTAGAAAAACTATTCAAGCGAGTAAGCATCGCAAAAACTAAGTTTAGATATATTACTCTCAAAGCTCATAAAATTATCTTAAAAAAACTTAGATTCCACAACATATTTCAATTCGACATCTTAAGTCAAACCCCAACAAAATTATAGCTATAAACACGCCTTAAAAAAATACCAATATCAAAATGGAATTGAAACAATGTTATATATTTTAAAGAATCATGTCAAACCCATCCTCAATAGATACCAAAAGAAAAACAATCAATCAACATCTTGAGAATTGAATAAAACTAACTACTTAATTTCAGAAGCAGAAAAAAAGGTATACACATCCAAAGTCAAGGCGAGTGATTACTTTTTTTTTTCCTTCTTGATCTCCAAAATACACACCGAGTAGCTAAAGAGAGTTAAAAGTTAAAACTAGGCTTCTCTCCGATGGGACATAAACATATACACTTGTCGAACTCCAAACACATTATAAATTTTTATAACCAAATGAAGCTTCCTTCCAAATTCCAAATTTCATAAATTCCAAAAATTCCAAATTTTATTCTTAATTCTTCATCTTCTTCTTCAATTTCATGAAGAAACCAAGATGCAGAAGATCGAAAAAAACAGAGATCCGATAATAATCAAATCCAACCCCTTAATCTCACCATCTCCCAAAAATTCCTTTTCTTCTTCTTCTTCCTCCTCCGATTTCGAATTCACCGTCTCCATCTCCCCTCGGAAATCCTCCACCGTCCTCTGCCCCGCCGACGAGCTCTTCTGCAACGGCCACCTTCTGCCTCTCCACTCCCGCCGGAACTCCCTCGTTCCGACCCTTCTCCCTTCTTCCAGCACCTCCTCCTCCGCCGACTCCGCCACCACCTCCGCCTCCCGCGACTCCACCGGCAGCTCCTCCACCGACTCCCGCTCCTCCTCCCAAAACGACCCGACCCGACCCACCTCCGACGATCTTAACCTCAGATCAACCCGGCAGCGTCACGATAAGAAGTGCAAGCAGTTTTCGTTTTCGAGATTCTCGTCGGTTTTCAGGAAGGAGCCGAAGAATAATAGTGTTAGTAATCATGGCGGCGAATCGAGGCCGCCCCGTGTTAAAGGGATTGGATCGACTGCTAAGGAAGTGATCAAGAAGTGCTTTAGAAAAGTCCAGCTGAAAATTGGATCCAAATCTTGCCACTCGGCGGCGGCGGCGGCGGCGCATGCGGTGGAGGCGGCGAAAGATAGTTCGTTGAATTCCGGCAAGACGGAGGAGGGCGCCAGATTTTCACTCTCGTTTTCTGGGAACTTGAGGTATATAAATATTTCTAAGGAAACATTTTCAAAAAACATACTAACTTTTTACACATTATATAAATTTAGGGAGTTAATTTTTTTTTTTTTTTTTTTGGTTTTATAAAACGATTTTAAAATTTAAGATGAACCAAATTTGTTCTCTTTGCCCTGATCCCACTATCACTTGGAAATTAGTACAAGGTCTAATAAGTATTAAATGGAATGGGAAATAATTATGAACCAGCAAACGTTGGAATTCAACAACAGTGGGAATTACCCTATAGTGAATGATATATGTCAATCAGTCATATTCACTTTGATTAGATGAACACTAAATGGGTGGAAATTTGAACATTAAATTTATTGATTAAAAATATATGATAGTTTGATCCGCATTCCAAACTCATAATTTACGATTCAAAATTAACTCAATATAAACAGTAGATAAAACTATTATAACAAAAATCGAGTATAGCTAAACACTAATTAAACATTTTTCTTTAGAGTTATATATATAGGTTCAAATCTCTGTATATCTTACCTTTCTTTTACTAAAAAATAAATAAAACATTTAATACCATGAAGAAGATTTTTATTTTAGAATACCATCTCGAAATTTTTTGGTCATTTATTTTATAATTGTTTAATTAAAAAGTTATCCAAGGAAGTTAAAGGAGATATACTAAATTAAAAAGTGAGTAATATCTCTTATATTGACTAATATAATATATCAATGGATAGATAGCTGGACAAGTTTTGTCCATTGGTTAGGGTAGATTTAATTTTTTTTAATTGATATTTTTAACCAGGTATCCACGTGGGAGAAGCAGCTTCCTACCGAGTTGCCCGTCTTCGACTCGGTCGTCGCCGAGTCACTCCGGCGTGCTCCGGCGAGGAGGCGTACAGAGCATGAGTTCCGTCGGTGGCTACGGATCTTCATACTCCGCCGACATGTCGTCTATGGAAGAACTCCACAGTGCAATCCAAGGCGCCATTGCCCACTGCAAGAACTCACTAATCCAGAACAAAAACACCATCAACCCCGACGAATCGTCCTCAAGCCAAATCGTTCCATAAAAAACAATACAATTTCTTACCATAATTATTATTATAATTTCTTTTATGTCCTTTTAACCAATTCCCAGCTTGTGAGTAGTTAAGTATTTTCGAGTCGTAGTTTCAGAATGGTTCCTTAAATTAAATTGCTTTTGGAACGAACTAGAATGAAATTCCGTCAGAGGAAATGGTGGTGAATATTTTAATTTGGAGCAAAAAAATATTGTACCACCCTAAGTATAGTTGATCATAATTGATTAAGTCATGTGTTTTATCTTGGTCAAGAAGTCAAAAATTCGAATCTCTCTTCACTTCATATATTATTGAATGCAAAAAATATATATTGAAATTAATGAGCGAGTGGATTGTTTTTTTTCACGATCGGATGTAACTTGTAAGATATGTGTTAGACTATGTTGATATAATTAAATTTACTTCAAACTGTCAGCTTAAACTTTTTGTTTGATCGATAATTTAAGATGGTATTAGAGTAGATGGTCCGAGAGGTCTGTTCAAATCCCTGCAAAGTTGGTTTGATTGGTGATTTAAGAATATGTGTAATAATATTAATGTTGCATCATGATCATATGCTTGCCCTTTTTGTATGTGTTTTGTTTTTCAAGAAACTCCAAATTTGCTACTGGGTCAATTGCTTCAAAGGTGCTTCCTCTCTCCTCTCAATTACTTTTGTCTTTGAGTTTGTTTTCTTGTGTGGTTTTTGTTTTGAAGTATCAAAATGTTTTATCTTATTTCCACCAATGCCAAAGATGTGATTTGGAGGAGGAACAAGAAATGGATGGATGTTTGGTAGGTGGGTGTTTGTTTAATCTCTTTATGTATGTACGTGTTTTTTTTTTTTTGGAAAAATAATGATATTTTGTTGGGTATAAAATTAAGTAACACTAACAAATAGATTACAATTTAACTTGCTACAAACTATTACAATTGTAAGTAATTGTACAAATATTGTATATAGCAACCAAATCAAAACTCAAGAATAAAGGATTGTAAATAGTCGAGACACGCTTACTAAGCGTTGTCCTGAAGATAATTATTCGCTCTGCATGGGTTGCAAATAGACTACAACGATCGTCTTAGCATGATACAACGACTGGCTCCGATAGAACAACAACCTCGAACTATTCCACTACTACAAATTAGGCCTTTATTGACGACTACAAACTGTCAACATTCACTTTAGTTGACATTTTTTTACCGTCATTGAAAGCGGTGTCAATAAATCTAAGCGTCAACTTTAAGTTGATAGTTGACGGCCGTTACACGCCAACGATTATGTCTTTATTGATTTGATTTTAATCATCAATAATATGAATGTTGACACCTATTAGCCATCAACTATGACATAAATCCGTCAACAAAAACCTTTTAATTGACACTTATGTACCGTCAACATATGGTATAGTTGATGGTTTTTAGCCGTCAATATTTTGGTGAAAGCGTCAACAAAAACCTTTTTATTGACACTTATCTGTCGTCAACATAGAGTATAGTTGATGGTTCTTAGCCGTCAATATTTAGGTCAAAGCGTCAACAATAACCACTTTATTGACATCTGGGAGCCGTCAACATCAGGCATAGTTGATATTTTTTAACCATCAACATTTTTAGCCAATCGTCAATAATCCCCCTTTTATTGGCACTTGTTGCTTATCAATATAAATATATCTTGACGTATTTTAGCTGTCATCTATGACTATACTTGACGTTTTGCATTGTTGACTATGACATATATGTTGACAGTTTTGAACCGTCAATACTGTCGGTTTTAATGTCATTTTTTAGCCGTCAACGATAACTATGTGTAAAAAATAAAAAAAAAATAGATATTATTCACCCATCCTCTACCACCTGCATCTGTATGAACAACTCTATCAATTCACATTTTTCTCATTAAGGTAGTCATTATCAACATGTTATTCACATAAGACTAGGTAACAATGTAATTGGAAACTTAATGATTGTCAAACATATAAGTACAAATTTTATCAAAATAAACCATAATTGCAAATGAACTAAAGCAAAGTTCCATTGACTAACTAATAAGTTAAAAATTACATATCATTCTAAGAAACTGCTAAAAAACATAACACGAACTCCTAAAAATCACATAAATGAAGTATGATAACAAAAATGTTCATAAGTATCGGATACAAATTCACATAACTCAACTCGCATCTCGTCCAACTCATCTTGGGTGTACTTATCTTTTCTAGTCAACTGCAAATAAATAAGTGTACATACATTCAAAATTTGAATAAATCAAGAAACTGTAAAACACATAAAATAAGATCAAAGTACTACCACGACCGTTATCACTCGACTTCTCTGTGTTACTATATCTCGAATAAACTTCATAGTATAGTACCCACACTTTGTACTCCCCTGTTGCTTAATGAAATATATACAGAAAGAGATGAGATTGACTTGTGTTGATTTTGGGATATATTATTTGAGTGTTGCCTTGACCAATGTCGTAATATTGGTTGTGGATTGATGCCTATTGGACACTCAAGTTCTTGATGTCAAACTTACATTTATTGAGTAACAAGACCCTTTCATCTCAAATGTACGTAATGTGTTTTATTCTCTTTGACAAATCTTTTTTCAACCATCTATCAAGTTTCCAATAAATTTAAATATACCACTGATGAGATTCTTTTAAGAATGATTTTTCAAGTGCTTGAAAACAAGGTTTTATGTGTTAAAAGCTACTTTGAAGCACTTGAAAAATCTTTGAAAGAGACGAAAAATGAAAAATGGAAACACTACCAAATGAGATATAAAATTTGCAACTTCTAGGAAGAAATCTTTCCTTTCATCTCCTTTCTCAGAACTTTGGTCCCTAACACGTCTTCCTTTTGCTCTCTTTCTTCTTTAATCCCTGAGCAATGAATGGTTATCCAAGCCGTACATGATTGAGACAGTTGTTCTTTCTATCTATCTAGAACATCTCAAGTCCAATCTTAACACCTAAACTTAAATTTTTCAGCAAGCAATTAAATTTGTATTGTCCATTTGTCTATACAACCACAGGGTATTGGACAAGATCATAACCATAAGAAAAATGTCTCTCACTTTTTCCCTTCCCCTATCGAAAAAGTATTTAATCGTGTAAACATACCATTGAATATGGAAAAATTCCAATACTTTGAATCTCCAAGGGAAGTTTCTCATTCAACTGCAAATCATTCCAAAACTCTGAGTAGGTCGTTCCAATCATCAAAACTTCATTTAGGAATTACAGTTTGATCTTTTGACTCATGAATTATATGTTCTAAAGGAACTTCTCCTCTTGCTTTATTGCCAGCGTGCTCAAAGTTATTGTGACTAATATTGTAACTGTTTTTGTTTACAACTTTTGACCCCAATGCAATACCTTCAAGATATCCCTAAAAGAGAAACCAAGCAAGAACTTAGAAAAATTAGGATAGTTTTGACATAAAACAATAGCAATTTTTAAACCATAACTAATTCAGATTTCAATGGTCAAGGAAATGATTTGTTCATAGAAACCAAGGATGAAAAGGAAAGAAAGTGAATTAAAGCTCAGATGAAATAGAACACTACTACTAAATGACTAGAAACAAAGAAACTTTAAAAAAAAAAAAATCATGCAATCTAATTAAACCAAAGTTCCCCTTATTAGTTTCAACTTGATTTAACTGAAATAGAACCAAAATGTGGGTGTGTCTCTCCCTCTCTCCATTAATTTTTTAATTCAAGATTCAGAAATATAATATATTCATAGCACTGCGTGAAGTGAAAAAGAACTTTTTTTTTTACATGTTGGATTTAATTAAAGGGGCACAATGAAAAGTAATCCAAGAAAGCAAAAGTAGGGCATACTTATTTTTTTAAGTAAGCAATATATGCTTCAGATATAAAACAAAAATATTGTTCCATTTGTCTCCAAAATGGGTTGAAAAAAGTGTGATCCATGTGTTGCAGTGTGATTAACATATGTAGCACATAAGATAAAATAATATTTGAAATATGCAGAGAAACGTGTATGCATGAAATAAGAACAAACTCGG
Organism: Trichosanthes cucumerina; assembly: GCA_036507285.1. Lineage (NCBI taxonomy): Eukaryota > Viridiplantae > Streptophyta > Magnoliopsida > Cucurbitales > Cucurbitaceae > Trichosanthes > Trichosanthes cucumerina. Next base: position 7,220,842 of record CM071844.1, read on the forward strand.
ATTTGTTACAGTATTAGCAACAACCAATAACTCTTCATGCCCATGATCTGATCCAACTAAGAATATTCAACCAAACAAGATTAGACAAACTTGATATGAGGGAGGAAAGTTATTGCTAAATTGTGTACCCTACTGTGAAAACTTGTCGAAAACTGTGTACCCACGTTGCTGCAAGGAACAATGTCGTATGTTGAAGAGGAACAGTTACCGCTAAAGGAGGAAGGAGTTCGTTGGCGCCCGCAATCGTTGAAGAAGAAGGTGTTGGATCTTGTTGCTTTCTGACGTGTGAGATGAAGAAGGAAACAAAAATTTTGAGGTTTAAGAAGAAAGATGAAGATGGTGAGGGTAGAGGCAATGTGCGTGAGATGAAGGGGGAGACGAAGCAATGGGATGAAGAGGAAGGGAAACTCTAGATTTTCTTTTCTTTTTTTTTTAAAAAAAATATGTAAATTAAATTATAATCAAATTTGATATTCATCATTCTTAACATTTAAAAAATGACAAGTATTTTTGTAGCATGAAAAAAATCTGAAAAAATATGTCAAACTCCACGTTTTTTGTTCAGTTATAATTCTTGACTTTTTTTGTTTTGTTAAAAATGTATAATTCTTGACATATTTATACAAAAATGTCAAGTAATATAAAATTCTATGTGTCAAGTAATATAGAATTTGTAGGAGTGTCGAAAACCTAGTGTGAAAAGGTAAAGAATTTGTTTTTTTTATTATTAAATTTTCGAACGACGTGCGTTTTAGTTTTTTTAATAATAAATTTCCAAACGACGTCGTTTTACTAAATGAGGGTGCGTTAAACGAACACTATGTTGACGATCAATAATCGTCAAGAAAGGGACCTTATATTGACGGTTATTCACCGTCATTAAAAGAATATATGTTGACGGTCAATGACCGCCAACAAAACACCCATCATTGATGGTTAAAAACCGTCAAGAATAATAAAACACGAGATTTCAAGCTTTTGACGGGATTTTTACGGGATTTTTCGGAATTAGTGTCAATAAAACTACCAATGTTGACAGTTTATGGCGTCAACTTAAATAGAAACCTATTTTGACATGTAAAAGCTGGTAATATATGTATTTCTAAATTAATTATTAATTTTAAAGTAAAAATTAACCATTTGTTGACGATTTTTTATCCCAAGCGTCAATAATTCAATTAAGTCATGCGTCAATGAAGACCAAATTTGTAGTAGTGTTCGGATCTGACAGAACTCTTGAACACTTATTCTCGACTTGACTCAAGATCAAAGGAAATAAAGAAAAGAGAGAGAACTCTTCATTTGGAATGAGATACTCCAAAATGGAATCTGATGCTCCAAATGAAGAACCAAGTTGTTATTTATAGGCTAGCAACTTAATAACTCTCTAAAATCAAATTAATAGGAATAATATGAGACATAAATCAAAAGTAACTCAATTGTGTAGTTACTTGTTGGAATTCAAACAAAATTCACAAACTTATCTTTTTAAGTTAAATGTGTATAAGAAACATCAACACATTTGGATGTTTCAAATCATTTTGAAATTTTCAAATTTAAAGTTAAGTAACATCAACATCAATTGAATTTGATGTTCCAAATCAACATTTTCTTTCACACTTTTTGTTATATATAAAATCCAACATTTTTAGCTTACCGATTTTCTTAAACTTATGTGAATGGGGAAAAATTATTCAAAAAGATCGTCATAATGTGGTTAGTGCGTGTTAATAACCATTAGATGTGAATCTTAAAATTTGTGTGTTTCTTAATAACTTCTTGATATAAATTTGAAAGGAAAATATTTTGGTGTTGCCTGACAACACCCAAATATGGTGAGCCTCATTGGTGGCCACAATTTTTTTTTGTGTTTTTTTTTAAAAATTGTCGATGATGAGTGAGCAGCATAAACTTGAGTGGTTTCCTTGCTCAATTTAAAATACCCTTTTACAAATTTTCTCTTGGACATTCAATTGTCCAAAATTGCCACAGTAGTGGCCTTTTTCAAATAACTCATAGTAATGACTTATTTCGTTAATTATACATATTATTTTTCTTAACAATATTTTCCTATTAACTAGACAATAATGAATCAAATTGCACTTTCTTTTATAAATAAGAGAGGATTGATAAAGAAAATTATAGATTTTTTTTCCAATTCAAAAAACACATACACACAAAACTGTCAAAATCTGGTAGTGGACAACAAAAGCGAGACAAAAGTATCATATATAACTCTCTCCCTGCATCTTTTCTTACCAAATCTTTTTGCACACTAATTTTTCTATGAAATATACAGATGGCACTCGTGTATTGTACAATCCAATTTATAACTACATCATAAAATAGTTTTAAAAAAAATGTGATAGAAAAGTGGATTGTGCAATACTTAGTGATGTTGCATCCAAGTTGTGCTATTTCTTTTTACATATGTATGCCACTTATATGAGATAATATTTTGAAACACGTTTCTAACGTTTCATCTGATAACCATTTGATTTTTAGCTTTTAGTTTTTGAAAATTGTACTTATTTTATCATCATTTTTCTGCAATGATTTTCATCTTCTTTACCATGGTTCACATCTTTCTTAAGAAAACACTTGAATTCTTAGTTAAATTTCAAAAACAAAAGCAAATTTTTAGAACGACATTTTTTAGTTTTCAAAACTTGGCTTGATTTTTGAAAACCTGAAAAATAGATAAGAAAACATGATAAGTCATGGGCGGAAGTAGTATTTATAGACTTTCTAAATAGTAAATAAGAAAATATGATAAATCATGGACGGAAGTATGATTTATAGGCTTAATTTTCAAAAATAAAAAACCAAATAGTTATCAATCACGGACTAAATTATATTGATTTAATTATTACTATTCCATATTAGATTTTTTTTTTTTATCATGAGTTATTTAACAGTTTGTAAATGTTTTATTTTTAATAAAATTAACTTTCAGCTGACCAGGGAGTCTTTAGTGAGAAACACAAGTTAATTATTAAATAAATTTGGCCTATTTGCTATTACACTCAACGCATGCAACTTTATAACAATGGTTATAGTAATCGTATTATTATTCTAATTTATCCATAAAAAATTATCACAATTTTTGCATGTCTAAAGCACGTGATATCCAATTTTTATTTAGATTATATATTCTTACTCTCATACGAAATGCATCGAACTTTTCTTTTATCCGAATAATCCTAACTCCAACTTTGTCCCAATCCCATACGATATATACTGAATAAAATTGAACTAAATAAACTAAATAAAATTGAAAACAGATATATGAGTTGAAATGTCTAATTATCTTTCTTTCTTTTGTTTTTTTTGGGAAAAAGCTGTTTATTTAAAGCTATTATTATTATTATTTTGTTTTTTTTTTTTTTTACAATTATTATTTCATTATGTTGAATTATATGTCAATCATTTTTCAAATTAGCGAAATCCCAACAACCAGAGAGATTGCATCACGTCCTACGTTGATTTGCAAAAAGTATAATAAAGTTTGATCTATAGAACTAATAGACTTCTTCTCTCTCTCTTTTTAAGACAAACTTTCTATTTTATATATATATATATATATAAAATATTCATGGTAATGTAATCTTAATTTAAATTTTGTTTGAACCATCGTTTGCCAATCTCAAATAACTAGTTGGATGTCTAACATCTTGTTTGATAATCATTTGGATTTCGTTGACGACCATTTTGTTGTTAATTTTTTTGTTTTTAAAAATTAAGGTTGTTTTCTTCTAAATTTATCTACCATGGATTTCATCCCAGAAGATATTTGAATTCTTAACAAAATTCAAAAAATAAAAACAAATTTTCAAAAACTATTTTGTAGTATTTATAAAATTAATTTTCAAAAATCAAATGGTTATTCACAAGAGCTTGGTTTTTAGTTTTTGAAAATTGTGTTGATTTTTTCACAATTTATCTACAATATTTTTCATCTTCTCTATAATGTTTCCATTTTTTCTAAGTAAACATTTGAGTTTATAGCCAAATTCTAAAAATAGAAATAAGTTTTTGGAAACTTTTTTTTTTTTAGTTTTTAAAACTTGGGTTGATTTTTAAAATATATGTAAAAAGTAGATAAGAAAACATGAGAATCCATCGGTGGATGTAGTATTTATAGGCTTAATTTTTAAAAACCAAATGGTTATCAAACAAGATTTTGGTTTTTGAAAAAATACGCGTATAAATACTACTTCCATTTATGGGTTTCTATGTTTTCTTATCTATTTTTATCTATGTTTTCAAAAATCATGCTAAGTTTTGAAAACTAAAACTAAAATAAAATTTAAAAAAATTATCAAAAATTATTTTTGTTTTTTGAATTTGGCTAGAAACTCAAATGTTTTTTTTTAAGAAATATGAAAATCATGGTAGAAAATATGAAAACATTATAGGAAAATGATAAGAAAACAAATACAATTTTCAAGAACAAAAAACTAAAACTCCGTTTGCTAATCGTTTGGTTTTTAGTTTTTAAAAATTAAGCCTATAAATACTACTCTCATTTATAGTTTTACTTGTTATGCGATCATCTATTTTTTATCTATGTTTTCAAAAACCAAGCCATCTTTTGAAAACCAATACCTCGTTTGATAACCATTTAGTTTTTTGTTTTTGAAAATTAACACAAAAATACTACTTCGACTAATAGATTTCTATGTTTTCTTAACTATTTTGTACGTATATTTTCAAAAACCATGCTAAGTTTTGAAAACCAAAAAACTTGGTTTCAAAAACTTGTTTTTGTTTTTTAAATTTGGCTTCAAGCTTAAATGCTAACTTAAAAAAGATGAAAATCGTTGTAGAGAACATGAAGAGAAATTGTGGAAAAACAAACCTAGTTTTTAAAAATCAAATAGTTATCAAACGAGGCCTAAATAATTATCACACGAAGCCTAAATTGGTGAGTTAGGCTCATGTTGATATACCATTGTTTACTTTACTTTAAATTTTAAATCTCGACTTCTACCATACATGAAACTTTAAACACTTCACTTACCTAAGTAAATAAATAAATTCATAAAAAAAATGTGTTTGTATTAGATTTAGATCAAATGCTTTATTTTAAAAAATGACTACCATAAAGTTACATGAATGTTAAGAGATTTACATGAAAGTTAAGAAATAAAAAATAAATTTGAAGCATTAAAACAAATTTACATGAAAGTTAAGAAATAAAAAATAAATAAAGTATAGAAGTTCATGAAGTAATACTAGGATTCAAAATAATATTAAAATCAGTGTGCTTACCAATGTAAAATTGGAAGAAAAAGAACCCCCGAAAGACGAAAATGATATTTAAACTTATAATAATTACTACTCACCTCTCAAGCAAGCGCCACATGCAAAACGGGAGCAAATTATATTTTTAAATAAATATAAGTATATATATGCTGGGGAGTGGTGATAACGTGGAAATGGGACCAGAGATGGTGGGTATGAGCGAGATCTGGACCATAGAATATGCTGACTTTGAGTTGACTTTGGGATGTCGGTGCGAATCAGAGTGGATTAAATCATGAACAGGCAAGGAGGAAATTGCAGTGAACCTAGCGGGTTTTCAATCAGCTCATTCAAAATATTTTAAAATGGAGAGCAACAACTATTATTGACCCATTTCATTAATCATTCATGTTTCCATTGTGTATTTAAGCCCTGATTTCGATACATCACCAAAAAATGAAAATGGATTTCCAACTTATTAACAATACATCAAGATTAAAAAACAAACGTCGATAGAGCATAACTCAACTGACATCAAGTAAAATTTATGACTAAAAGGTCATGAGTTCGAAATCCCCATCTCAAATATTGATGCACTGGAAAAAAAGATTAAAAAACAAATATACACATGAGTATTGTTATATATGAGTAAAAAAAAATTGTTATATATGAGTAGAATCCGAGTAGATGTAGTGTAAAAAATAAAATTGTTATATATGAGTAGAATTGAACAAAGACAAGGCAAGTAACCTACTAAGCTCGATACTAACCGAAAGCCAAGATATGTATCACTGATGTTCTTTTTAATTTCTATTATTGTTAGGTGAAGTATGATTATAACAATAGGAAATGATTCATCTTATCACAGATGTACTCAAACTACCTTAACTCAATTCAATATTACTTCTGTCTTGATGTCAACTTAATTGCACCAAAGCGTATTCGACACAACATCATTCAATGTTTGTATCTTCTTCTTTGTAGGTTTACTCGGTGACACGATCTGAATAACTGTCTGTTCAGAGCTAACGTGAACTTATGGTCAGATTCTTGCATCGACATGTATATCCAATTATTTTGTTACTCTTAAAAGATAAATTATTTGTTTTGTTTTGAATAAAGGTGAGACAAATTAAATCATATATATATCGTAATCTCAAATTAACAATAATGAGCTTGAAAAATAAACCATTCAACTAACTTACTACTTTTCAACAAACATAAGCCAAAAATGGTGGAGTTAAGAAAATTTTCATATGGAAAGGCCAAATTTCTCTCTCTATATATATTTTGTTAGCCGAAGAAAAATTAATTTGTCTTTGGTTTTTTTTTCCTTCTTGGGTCCACTTTAGCCGGGGAAGACTATCAAAAGCGATTTATATGGGAGCAGTTGTTATATAAAATACTCAACATTGACAAAACTTGTGTTCAACAAATATTATTTAAATTTACCCAAAATAAATCTTCTTTACATTTACCCAAAAAGTAGGTCTATTTGTATGCGCTTTAAATTCTTTTATATTTTCAGTTTACTCAATAGTGAATATATGTTTGAGTTTTTAAAAATTATTTTTAGATTATGTGATCCAAATAATATAAATTCTAAAAAAAATATTTTCATTATATCCCAATTCTGAATTTGAAATTTTAAAGTGTATAATTATATTAAATAAAGATAAAAATCATAATAAATATAATATTTCATGCATAAACACAATTTATTTTTGTTAAATATTAAAAATATGTATAATATAATATATTATAAATTATATAATATGATATTATAAAATAATAATTATACAAAATTTATAAAAATTATGTTTATAAATTAATTAATAATGGCATACATTTAATCTAATATTTAGTTTTGCAACTAGAACTAATTTCATCATCTATAAATATATTACATACTACACTTTAAATTACGGTTTAAAATGAATTCAAATTTCTAAATCAACAATCAAACATATATTTAAAAACATAAAATGCAATTATGTTTTCATTAAATTTTTTATTTTTAAATTTATGTTTTCAGATTATCTATCAAATAAATCCTTAAAAATTATTATTCGAGTAAATTATTAAATTTCACTAACGACATGTTTTTAATAATTATTGAATTAGATTCTTGTAATTTATTGAAACACAATATAAATGCTACACGTCCGACAATAAATATATTCAACTATTCATGCATTATGTCCATCCAACCATCAAACTTTTAGCAACAAATTTAACAATATACTTAGTACCTAATAAAATTTAATAGATATTATATCTCATATTTATGGGAGAAAAAAATAAATTAGTTTTACATCAACAAATCTTGCCTGCAATTTCGTTCATTAAAGGGTAGGTGAGACTTTAGGAGCTCATTTAAAGTGTCGTGTGGATGACATTTTCTTTTTCTTTATTGTACTGTACCGTTGAAAATAAAACCCATGATTATTGATTTGTTACAATTTCACATTTCAAAATAAGAAAATCAATAATCTTCAATCATTTAAGACTGGATTGGTAGTCAATCTAGATTATGTTTTATGTTTTCAGATTCACTGTGAATATGCAATTTGGCATATGTATTTTTGAAAACTGTTTTTTAGATTATGTGATCCAAACATTATAAATTCTATATTTTAATCTTTGTATCCATATATTGAATTTGAAAATTTTAAATGCAGAATTATATATTAAAATGGATAAAAACTTTAATATATTTAATATTTCAGGTTATGAACTAATTTTTTTTTGTTAAATTAAACTAATATATAATACAATATATTATAAATTATATGATATTATAAAGTGATAATGGTACAAAATTTATAACAAAAGAGCATGTTTATAAATTATTTAATAATGTTTATATTTAATATAATATCAGTGTTGCAACTACAACTAGTTTTATAGTTTATAAATATATTATATAACATATTTTAAATAATTATTTAAATTAGAATTCGATTTCTAAATTTGTTGTTAAACACATATCTAAACACATTAAACACAAATTTATTTTCATTAAAATCTTTATTTTGAAAATTTTATTTTTAGATTGACTACCAAACAAATCCTCTTATATATATCGATCACCATTTTGTCAAAAAAAAAACAATAAATAAATAAAAGAAAATAAAAGAAAACATTGTATTAAAAATATCAAAGGTAAGAAAAAATATTTAACGTGGGCATGTCTTACTAATCGTGTGTAGTCAAAATTCTATCATTTTTTTCTATTAAATTACAAATTTGACTAATTTAATTTGGAGAAAATTAGAATGTAATCCATGTTTTTAGAAATTAGAATTTGAATAAAACCTCATAAATAACGTCTATAGTTGGATAAATCTCTCATAAATGGTCCCTACAACACAAACTACTTATGAAGGCTTTTTTTTCCTCTAAATATTTGGTGATGGGTAAGGTTGCATCTTGATTAATCTCATTAGTCAACCACCTAACCTTACTATGCATTTAGTTGATAAGAAACCTGTAGGATATTAAATTCTAGTTAAACGATTATCATGAAAAGAGTTTTATCAAAACATATAGACAAATTCTAACTTTTAAAACTATATAGGCTAAATCTTAACTTTTTTCGAGATTAAATTTATTATTTAATATTTTGTCTTGATTTCAAGAAACAAATTGAAAGATTAAAGGTCAATAAAATACAATAAATATTTTATCCATGCTCAATTTTTTAAATTTATCTTTTGAGATTAACATGTAGGAAGAAAAATTAAAACTTCTAATATCTTTATCCATGATATATGCCACGTTACAATGGTTAAATTAGTTAGTCCAAGCTCTAACTTAACCTAACCACCATTATATTAAAATGTCTGTCATAAGTTTAATGGTGTAGAATCATCGACGTAAGCCACATTATTCCAACCTCCTCAAAAAATTAGGTTAGTTAATTCATAATTGGAAGTTCGCGAGGCGGTGCAGAAGGTCTGTGTTGTGGGACTGAAGCGGCAGTGGCAGTCGGTTAGATTTGACCTTCCAAAAAGTTGGCGGTCGGCGAGTTAAGGCCCATCGGATCTCTTCTTTCTCACCCGACATGTCGATTAAAAAACGACGTCCCATTAAAGACTAAGCGACAGCTCACATGCCATTACGCTGCTCCACTTTGACAACCATTTTTTCTTCTACACTGTTTTTCCGGCGTTGACTGCTAGTCGCTGTCCACATAATGTGGGCCGATCATGGGCTCCCCACGATGTTCCCCTGCTTCGTCATGGGCCTAGAAGGCCCAACCCGTTTCACAGTCCGCTCAATGCCCAGTCCGTGTTTATCTACCACTCTTGTGGTGGCTGGTGTTAGTAGGTCGATGCTAAAGTTTAATAATCATCTTTTATAGTAATCTCATTGTAGAAGTATTTTTAAGTGTAAAGCAAGCAAAACAAAGCACTTTTACGAAAATGTAACTAAATATATATGATTGTTTTAATTTTAAACGAGTTTTGTAAAAAAAAATGTTTAAAAGAAAATGAATTTTTGAAAAACACTTAAAACGTAATCCCAACACGCATTTGGCTTTTGCTTTGGTTTATTATTATTGTTATTATTTAATAGATAAAACTTAATTGAGTGCCTTTTTTTGTTGTTTACTCAATAATTAAGCCAATACCAAAAAAAAAATGTCCCTATAATTTAAATTTGTTCGATAACTATTTGAGTTTTGAAATTTTAGTTTATAAATACTACTTTCACCTTTAGGTTTCTTTATTTTGTTATATATTTTTTATTTATATTCTAAAAAGCTAAACTAAATTTTGGAATTTTTTTAAAAAAAGTCTTGTACTTTGTTTTTTGAATTTGGCTCAGAATTCAAATGTTTTGTTAAAAAATATATGAAACTTATTGTAAAGAATTAATGAAAAAACAAACACAATTTTTAAAAATCATAGACTAAAAACTAAATAATCACTAAACGGGGTCTAAGTTTTTATTCGTTTACTCAATGATTAAATGTTTATATATATGCCAACATGAACATAACTCAATGTAAAAAAAATGTGTACCATTAATCAAGAGATTAGAAGTTCAAATTGTTGAGGATCTCACATTGGAAAAGAAAAGTAACCTCACAATATATAAGATATATGAGCTACTCCTCTCATAGCCAATTGGTTTTGATATGAAATCTCATATAATCTAATATGGTATCAGAGTCCATTAAACTCAAACACAAAGAGGCACCATCTTGAGGGAGCATGTTGAGGCTCCCACATTGGAAAATTGGAGAGTAATCTCACAATATATAAGATATATGAGTTACTTATCTCATTGTCAATTGGTTAGTTTCTGATGAGATTTGCCCTAAAATCAAGTAAGCTCACCCTAATTTGTTTAGGGTTATAAAAAGTCTCATTTAAAATAATAATATTAATAACAAATCCCATGATATAGGGGTTTAAAAAAACCCATGATTTATGGTTAATTCTTCACTTTGAAATATATTTGTAAATTGATTCATTCAAACATCATTACATTCCATCGTTAGGTTGAAATTTATTTATTTTTTAAAAGACTTACGTTAGATGCACTATTGTTCAACTACCTAAAAGTCTTAACAATATGTGTTATAATACTTGAGGGTGATATTAAATTAAAGTACATCTTTAATTATATTTCAATGTAGCATAATAATAAATATTTATATCTAATTTCATATTCAACCACTATATCTAGACATTATAAAGACTAAAACTGTCTAAGAAGAAAAAAAAGTTTATTACTTTTAAAGTACCAAAACAATGCACGTATAATCAATAGTCTATGAAATTGAAAACAAATAAATAACTCTCTTAATGAGTAGAAGCACATGAAAATATTCACATTGAAGACATCCCGAAAAAGCTTCTAATTGACTATATTGCTTCACTATAGGTACAAAAAAAAAAAGGACCATTGTCCATACCCATTTGTCGAGTACAATAAAAGAGAATATTGTTTAAAAAAAAAAAAAAAAACAAAAAACTCTTAATCATATAAGTACACCAAAAAAAAAACAAAAAACAAAAAAAAAACATTTGCATCAATTATCACTCCAAACACAGGGAAGTAAAGTGTCTTGGCTGGTCTTATACTTAAATAATTAATAATTATATTAAAGAAAAAAAACTTGATTGGTCAAAGCACTAAACTATTGGCAACTCTTACTTTGACTAAATCATCATACTACATGTACCCCTTGCCCATACCTACTTGTCAAATGTAATCAAACAATATTTAGTGGTCGTTTTTTTTTTTTTTTTTTTAAGTGAGTTTTATAATTATATTGTTGGGAGTGCGACCAAAGTCCCACATCGGCTAGAAAAAGGGGAAGATCATGAGTATATAAGTGAGAGATAGTATCTCCATTAGTATGAGGCCTTTTGGGTGAAACCAAAAACAAAGTCATGAGGACATATGCCCAAAGTGGACAATATCATACCAATGTGGAGATATGTGGAGGGTCGTTGTCCCTAACAGTGGTATCAGAGCCATGCCCCTGAGTCGTGATCGATAGAATCCTCGGGTGCTGAACAAAGGAGGCGAGCCTTGAAGTGTAGTCATGGTGGAGATCCGTGGTAGAGAGCTCTATCGGATAGGCGGTGTGCTCCGGGTAAAGGAGTTGGCCAGGATAAGAGCTAAGCGGATGGATGGATGACTATTTGAGAGGAGGCTCGATTGGTACTTTGTTCGAGGGGAGAATTGTTGGGAGGGAAGTGCGACCAAAGTCCCACATCGGCTAGAGAAGAAGGGGAAGATAATGGGTATATAAGTGAGAGATAGTATATCCATTGGTATGAGGTCTTTTGGGTGAAACAAAAAACAAAGCCATGAGGGCATATGCCCAAAGTGGACAATATCATACAAATGTGGAAATATGTAGAGGGTTGTTGTCCCTAACATATATGCTCCTCAATAATATATGTCATTGCATGTTTTAAAAATATAACAATTGAATAGAAAGAGCTAAAAGTCAAATATATGATTAGTTGGCCCCTTTATGATAGCCATAAATTTTAATGTGTATATATTTACATAAGACTAAATATACAATTTAGTCCCCACTTGTTGGGTACTTTAATTTTTAGTTTTCGTTTCTTAAATTGTTAAAAGTTTCAAAATGTTCATTTGTGGGTTGAATTTTTCTTAGCAAAGTTCTTTATTATCATAAGATGATAAAATTAACTGACAAAATAACAAGGTGATGTCAAGACCATGCTTTATTAATTAAGTGAAAATGTTTTTACATTTTTTTATTTGATTAAATTAAAACATCGTCATTTATATATATAATAAAATACTTACCCATTTCATATGATTTAACATAACACGTAGTATCTTAATATCTTTTTTTTAAAAAAGAAAAAAAACATAACATGTAGTTCCTTAGTTGACCTAAATTGTTAAACAAGTGATCCATTAAAATGTTGGTAACCGAACAATAATTATTGTTGATACTACAAATCTGGTAGAAAAGAACACTAGATCTACACGTGGTTCAACAATTAATTTGTTTTGTAGGAAAAAAAGGTGACATGTAAAACAAAAAAAATGCATACCGGTGTGATCACTTGCCATAGACTCCGATATAAGTTATATTAGAGTTGTGAGGTTTTGCAAGGGTTTAAATATGATGATGAAGTTACATCTAATAGAATCACGATGAGATGTTTTATATGGTCATTTAACTTAAAGGGGTTGTTTGGCGCGCTGTTTTGGAATCAGAAACTCTGGGGTTCTGGAACCCTGGAGTTTCAGAACCCCAAAGTTTCTTGGCTGGAATCAGAAACCCTGGATTTATAATTTAAGTGATTGAGGTGTTGGGTTGTGTTGGATTGGTTTGCTGAAACCTGTATTTGGGATGTAGGGTTGGGTTGGACTGTATTTATTTAGGCTATATTTGTATAACAGTTTTTATTTATTTTTTTTTCTAGATCCATTTTTTTTACTTGATAATTGTTTGTTGGAGTGCATATCAATATTTTAACCTAATTATGTGGATCAATTGTTTCAATAATAGTTAAATATGGATGTGTAGTTTGTACAATTAATACTATATTTCACAAAATACTCATAAAACTATTTTAGAAATTAAAATATTTGAGGTTTATTTAAGAAATTATGACATTTAAATAAAATTGCTCACAATATTTTAAAACATATTTCAAGGATAAATGGGTTATAAAATTTGAATTCTTTTTTCCAACATGAATTGAACTAAGCACAATCCAATAGGATGCAATTTTTAGAAATTAAAATATTAGAAATTATATTTTGTATAGTATTTTAAAACCTATTTAAAACATATAATGGATTAAAAAAATTTATTAGTAACCATTTTTGTTTAATTTTTAACCTTTTAAAAAAATTGACTAGGTGGTTGGGTGGTTGATTGTCGGTGGTATTAGATGGTGATTGCACAGTGGTTAGGTCTTCGTGGGTCGTTGGAGTGGTCATCAGGGTGGTCATGTCGTCAAAGTGGTCGTTTGGTGGTTGTGGCAGTAGTTGTCAAGTGGTCGAGTCGCTGGAGTCGTTGCCAGAGTGATAAATATGATGGTTGGATTATTGGGTGGTCACTAAAGTGGTCACCAAGTGGTTGTCAACAATGATTTTGAGTGGTTGGGTTGTCAGGTTAGGGTGATCATCGAAGTAGTCATCGAGGTGATGGGTTGCTAGGGTGGTCGGGTTATTGAAGTGGTCACTAGGTGGTCATCGACAGTGGTTGGTAGGTGGTCAAATTTTTGGGTGGTTGTCAACTATGGTTGTTAGGTCGTCAGAATGGTCTTCAACTATGGTTATGGGTTATTTAGTAGTCGAAGTGGTTGTCAGATGGTCGTTGTCGATGGTTCGGACCAGACAGAGTTGCGGTGGTTGGGCCATCAAAGTATCAAGTCGTTGGGGTAGTCGAGTCGCATGGCGATCATTAAATTAATCTATAGAGTTTTCATCATAGTTATCGACGGAGGTAATCATCGTAGTGATCGGATCGCCGGTGTGGTCGTCGAAATTTTTGTTATCCGTAGTGATTAGGTGGTCGTCAGAATTGTCATTAGAGTTAGTCAGGTCGCCAGGTGGTTGTCAGAATTATCGTCGGAGTTGGTTGGGTCGCACGGTGTGATTATCGAATTTGTCATTGGAGTAGTCATTAGAGTTGTTGTCGAAGTTATCATCGAAGTTGTTGTCGAAAATGGAAACAACAAGTAAAAGTGGAAAACATGGTACAAAACCCATAGGGTTGGACTGTAGTAACCCATGAGGTTGTGTTTCAAAACCCATGGGGTTGTGTTTCAAAACTAAGGTTTTGAAACCCCTTGTATCAAACATGGTTTTAGGTTTTGGACCCAAACCCAACCCTAACTCAAAACTATGGGCCAAACACCCCCTAAATTTCTCTCATCCTTCTAAAAACTGGACCTAAAATGGGTTGAATTCGATTGTCTTACCTAAATAGGCTTAAATGAGGGTTTGGTTAACCTCGACCTACTTCGACGTTGGCTCAGGCGAAAGTTGATTGTTGGACTTGGTCCAATAGTCTTTCTCCCAAGACCTAAATAGACTCTAGGAGTAGTTTGGTTGGATCGAGCCGACTCGGCTCCGGTTGACCACATTCATGTCAACTTTGACAAGCACCTGTTTTCACCTTGTTCTTCGTACATACCTCTTCTTTAATCTGTCCAAATTTACTCCTACCAATTGCCAACCTCACAAAACTTTTCATTTTAAATTCATACACCACAATCCTTTTAAGATTTGATAATTTCAATGATTGGTTGGAAGAAAAAAAAAACAACCCACACAAGATTAAATGGACACTTTTTAAAATTACCAACAAACAAGCTCGATTTAATAATCATTTAATTTTTGGTTTTTGGTTTTTGAAAATTAAACTTATTTTCTCTCAATTTTCTACAATAAGTTCATTCTTTTTTACAGAAACAAATGAATTCTTAACCAAATTTCAAAAACAAAAACAAGTTTTTAGAAACTACTTTTTTTAGTTTTCAACACTTGGATGAGTTTTTGAAAACATATGTAAAAAATAGATATTAAAATAATGAATTCCATAGGTAAAAAATAGTATTTATAGGCTTAATTTTTAAAAAATAAAATCCTAAAAAGCAAATAATTATCAAATGAGACCTTAGGGGCCGTTTGGATTGAGGAGTTGGAGGAAGTAGGAGTAAAGAAGTATGAGGAGTTCTGAAGTCTGTGTTTGGAGTGCAGAGTTGTTTACTTTGAAGTTGTGAGAAAATGTGTTTGGGGCAAGGAGTTACAGGAAGTAGGAGTTATAAAAAAAAGTTATAGGAGTTGGAGAAAAAATTAATAAATCTTTTGGGCCCATAAGAAGAAGTTGAGAAATGAGTTAATAAATCTGTGTGACCCACAAGTAAGAGTTAATAAATCTGTGAGACCAATAATGAGAAGTTAATAACTCTTTGGGCCAAATAAAGAGTTGGAGGAGTTATTAAGAGTCTGTTTGGTAAACAATCCGAAAATATAAATTTGAAAACAAGGGATTCAATGAAAATAGAGTTGTATTTTGTGTTTTCAAATATGTGTTTGGTAGCAGATTTAGAAATTTAATTTCATTTTAAACAGTAGTTTAAAGTGTGTTATATAGTATATTTATAGATCATAAAATTAGTTATAGTTGCAAAAATTAAATATTAAGTTGAATATAAGATATTATTAATTAATTTATGAACATGTTTTTTAATATAAATTTTATACTATAAATTTTATATTATACATATTTTAATTTAACAAAAGTAAATTAAGTTTATAGACATGAAATATTATATTGATTAATATTTTATCTTTTTTTAATACAATTATGCATTTTAAATTTTCAAATTCAGAATCTAGATACAATGAAAACATAAAAATGTTGTTTTCAGAATTTCTACTATTTGGATCACAGAATCCGAAAACAATTTTCGAAATCACGTCTGCCAAACACATATTCACTTAATTCAGTGAATCCGAAAACATAAAAGATTGCATACCAAACATACCCTAACTTCTCCTAACTCCACTTCTCCTTGCTCTTCAATCTAAGCGACCTTTAAAGATCAAATTACATATATAACTTTTTTTTAAAAAAAAAAATAGCATCAATACAATCCATGTTAAAAAATATATACTCTCTCTTAACCCATAGAGTGTCATTCACCCGCGCCATTGAAATCAAAAGAGCTATTTGTAATATTTCAAAAGTAGAAGATACAAAAAAAAAATAATAGTTTGAAAAACATGGGAAGGGAAGAGAAATAGAATGATATGTGTCATCGCACACAAACCTTTTTTCTTGGGTATCTTTGTGTAAAAGCAAATTATAAAAAAAAGGGAAAAAGAGAAAAGCAAAAAGCACAGGACTTGGTCCTCACATCTCATTATAATTGATCACACGTCCACGTAGCTACCGATCCTTTTGATTGGTACATCACATCTATCTTGAAAATGAATATATTAAAAAAAAATTAATTAAAGCCAATTAAGTTTATAAATACCATTTTCATATATGACTTTTCATGTTTTCTTATCTACTTTTTAGATGTGTTTTAAAAAACAAGCCAAATTTTAGAAATTAAGACTCCGTTTGATGACCACTTAGGCCCCATTTGATAACAATTTGGTTTTTGGTTTTTTATTTTTAAAAATTAAGCATGTAAATATTACTCTCATCTACAGAATTACATGTTTTATTATCTACTTTTTACTTATGTTTTCAAAAACCAAGCAATGTTTTGAAAACTAAAAAAAATAGTTGTTTTTTTGTTTTTATAATTTAGCTAAGAAATACTCTTGATTCCTTAAAAACATGAAAATCATTGTAGATAAATTGAGAGAAAACACACTTTAACTTTCAAAAACTAGAAACAAAAAATCAAATAGTTATCAAACGGGGTCTTTAGTTTTTTTTTTAAACAAAAATTAAGCCTATAAATACTACTTTCGCATAAGGCTTTTCATGTATTCTTATCTATTTGTAAGATGTGTTTTAAAGAACCAAGCTAAGTTTTGAAACAAAAAAAGTAGTTTCCAAAAAATTGTTTTTGTTTTTAGAATTTGGTCATGAATTCAAGTGTCTTCTTAAGAAATATATAAATTCTTATAGAGAAGATATAAACCATTATAGAGAAATGGTGAGAAAACAAACACAATTTTTAAAAACAAAAAACCAAATGGTTATCAAACGGAGTTTAAAAAAGTAATTCCAAAAATTTGTTCTTATGAAAATTAGTTAATAATTCAAGTGTTTTCCTAAGAAATATGAGAACCATGGCAGGGGAGATAAAAATCATTGTAAGAAAATGGTAAGAAAACAATTAAAATTTTCAAAAACAAAAAAATGAAAAACCAAGGCCCCATTTGATAATCATTTTGTTTTTGGTTTTTAGTTTTTGAAAGTTAAGCTTATTTTCACCTAATTTCTTTACAATAGAGATCATCTTCCTCAAGTAAACATTTGAACTCTTAGCCAAATTCTAAAAACAAAGTCAAGTTTTTTAAAGCTACTTTTTTTAGTTTTCAAAAGTTTGTTTGGTTTTTGAAAACATAGGTACAAAGTAGATAAGATGACATATAAACTCATTGATAGAAGTAGTGTTTTTAGGTTTAAATTTCAAAAACTAAAACACACAAAACAAAATGGTCATCAAACCATGCCAAATGATTATCAAAAGTGACCTAAGTTATTCATTAATTAAAAGTTTGTTAAGATTTTCTAACAAAAGATTGATGAGGCGTTGATTTTCACCTATGACGTACTTAGATTTATGATTCATGCTATTTTGATGCTACATGATGCAATGAAATTTAATTCAATTTTAAGACAACTCAACTTATCAAGTTAAATTATATTTCAAATGAATGATATGTCATTTAAATCTCTAGAAGTGTTGCCAACAGGAGCATAGTTCAACTGATATCAAGTATGACTCATGACTAAGAGATCATAGGTTCAAATCTCCCAACCTCAATTGTTGATGTACTAAAAAAAACTCTAAGAGGGTGTTTGGATTGAGGAATTGGGAGGAATGGATAATAACTCCCCCAACTCCTTGTTTGGCCAAATGAGTTATTAACTCCTTCTTGTAGGCCCCACAACTCTTTCTTCAACTATTTTTATGGGTCCCATAGATTTTTAACTCATTTTTGTGAGCCCCACAAAACTCCTTTACTCCTACTCCCCCAACTCCTCAATTCAAACGGCCGCTAAGGGCCTGTTTGGCCCATAAGTTATTATAACTCGTATTATAATAATCTGTGAAATACTCTGCACCCCAAACACATACTATTAAATAATATTATATGTTTCACAAACTATAATAACTCACATACTATTATAACTCACTCAACGCCCAAACAACCCCTAAAAGTGTTAACAAAGCAATAAATGAATGACATGTTAATTTTTTATTAACTAATTTTCTATATCTTAAGGTTGTTTGGGGCACTGAGTGACTTATAAAAACAGTAGATTATAATAACCTGTGGAATTATATAATATTATTTAAAATGCATAATAATATAATCATGGTTAATTATTCTACCGGTTATATTAACCTAATAACATAAGTTATTATAACTTGTGCCCCAAACAATTATTTAGTGTAAAGTTTTGATTTTAGAAGTTATTTTAAAAATGTTAGCTAATTACATAACAAAGGACGTATATTTTATTTCATTTATTTTTTAAATTTGATGTGATCTATTTTATCTTTAGACCGTAAATATTATTTTTAAACTGAACAAAAACAATTGAATAAATGAAGTGTAGAGCACGAATAGGATCATCCTATTAAGGAAACTTGAGACATGATGCAAAAATTTATATTGTCTTAATTTTTAAAACAAAATTTATATTTACTACCTTAATTCTATATCACTTGATATTATTATTATTATATTTATGTTTATCTAGTTTGAGGTTATTACGAAAAATTTGTCAATTTTATTAAACTCAATTTAAGACTTTGATCTATTATTATTATTTTTTTAAAAGACATAACGATTCCTTAGGTAAATAATCAACTTTATGTAACTCGATTGATTGAAATTTTATATTATTGACAAAAAAAAAAAGGTGAAAGCTTGAAATTCTTACTCCCACATATATTTAAACTAAAGAAAAATCGAAAAAAAAAACAACACAAAGTACAAATATGTCCTCTTAAGTCTTCACCAACTTACCTTTCCATTTCCCTAATCTTATCTATGAGTAATAAAATGCTTTATTTTCCTACTTCCAATTTCATAGTTTAAATTCAACATCAAAAGAATGGACCTCACAATTTTTGTCCCGTGCTTTACTAAAACACGGGGACCGTAACTCAACTTTACTGAACTTTTTAAAGGTTATAATCATAAAGAAAAAAAGGTAAAGAAAACAGAATTGTGGGCTCTCAGATTCTCATGTCAGCACACGTGGACAATAACCCTCTTCCAATTGCTTCACATGTATGAGTAAGCCCGCTTAATTTTGATGACAATCGATATAATTTCTAATACTATGTTAGTATACTCATGGCATTAAAATCATAGTATAATAAAAAGAATTCTATTTAAGAATCTTACGATCTATTTGGTAGACAATCCGAAAACATAATTTTAAAAATGAGAAATTTAATGAAAATAAAGTTATATTTCATATATTTTCGATATGTGTTTGGTGGTAATTCAAAGATTGGATTCTAATTTAAATAATTATTGAAAATGCGTTATATAATATATTTATAGACCATGAAACTATTTGTACTTGTAGAATTAAATATTAGGTTGAACATAAGTTATTATTGAATAATTTACCAACATACTTTTTTTGTTATAAAATTTTGTATAATTATTATTTTACAATATTATATAATTTATATTTTAATTAAAAAAATAATATAACATGTATATTTAAAAGTTTTTTTATCATTTTTAATATAATTATGTATTTTAAAATTTTAAATTCAAAACCTAGATACACATAAAACATAAAAATGTTATTTTCGTAATTTTTACTATTTGGATCGCATGATCCATAATCAATTTTCAAAACACATATACCAAAAGCACATTCACAGAACTTAGTTAATTCGAAAATATAAAATAGAATCCAGATTGTCTATCAAACAAACCCTAGTAGTTCTTCTATTGTTCAAGGGCAAGGGGTGACCAGTGTGGCTTTCATAATTATGTGATCAATGAGAAATCCTAGGGAAAAGGAAAAAAGAAGTAAAAATCATAAGAGAAGCAAAGTTGGAAAGTAGTATGCAAAGTTCACCAGGTTCTATAGTTGCATAGCCTAATCACACTCAAATGAGTGAAGCAAGACATCTAGTTAAGAGCAGTCATCAACCATTGGAGCATCATGTCCAACTAATGTGCACAAAGTTTGGATGGAATATGGATTCTCATGCCACTGCAACAATAGGATAGCTGCTATATCGAATACTCTAAATTTATGAAAAAATTTATAGTACTATTGTAGTATCATACTCTATTCACACTATGACTTTTAGGATTTTAATACTAGTGGACTCTAATTTTTGATGGACCTTGAGAATATTGAGTTGAGGTAGTATTGGGAAACGCTCCATTATGCCACGTCTAACTTTTTTCCTCCTTCACGAATGAAGCCCATTATTATCAGGCCCATTAGCATGTCACGGGAAGATGGGCCTCCACTGTTGACCAAACGTGGATTATTTGGGCCCACTAATATTTTGTGGGCCAGCCCCTTCCACCCATTACCGCGGCAGAGCGCACATTAGTTACTCTTTTACCGGTTTACCTTTTAGAGTAATTTTCCGGCGGGAGCGCACGTTAGCTTTTGCGAATCGAAATGAATAGTGCGGTTCAGAGCGGGGAAGTTTTTGACCGGTTTTGATTAAATGCGAGCCAGAACGAAAAACTGTGAAGAAATTAAAAAAAAAAAAGGGAGCCAAAGACAAAAGAAGAGGGAAATCTGAAAATATTTACCGTGCGAATTTCCCAAACTACCCTCTAACCCCTCTCTTTCTTTTTTTTTCTCTCTCTCTCTTCTTTCTCTCCCTTTGATCAAACCCCCGGATTTGGCTCCTTGGATCAGCCTCTTGTCTTCCATCTCTCGTTATCCAAGCTCCTCTGGTTGTTTATGGAGCTTCAGAAGCGCCTAGATCAGAGTCTCCCAGAGAGGAAAGGCCACAAGCGGAAACTGGAGGAGGAATTTGAAGAAGAACGGGAGATCTCTGTGCCTACTGGGGACGCCAAGCAAGCGTTACTCAGCGAGGTCAGTGCTCAAGTTGAAATTCTCAATTCCACTTTTTCATGGAAGGAACCCGATCGAGCTGCTGCTAAACGAGCTACTCATGTTCTTGCCGAGCTTGCTAAGAACGGTATTTTCTTTTTGGTCCTTTCCCGAAACGCCCTTCCGATCTCGTTATGTGTTTTACGCCTTCTATTACACTCTTTCGATCTTTTGGAGTTTCTAGGGTTTTGATCTTTTTCTGGATGGTTCTGCCTTAGGATTTCTTTTTGTGTTGTTGAAATTGTTGTGTTTTCTTGGGGTTTTTGCCAGAAGAGGTAGTGAACGTGATTGTGGAAGGTGGAGCCGTGCCGGCTTTAGTCAAGCATCTACAAGCACCGCCTGTTGTTGAAGGTGATCGTAGTCTTAAGCCATTTGAGCACGAGGTCGAGAAAGGAAGTGCTTTTGCGCTTGGACTACTGGCTGTAAAGGTCAATTTCAATCTGTTTTTATTTGACCTGCTCTATTTGGATACAAGTTTTCCAATTATCGCTTCTATAGCGTGCATGACTTATTTTTCATATTTTTTCAGTGAAAGAATTGATACTAGCCTAATTTTTCTCTACTTAAATTAGCAGCGCTGAACTGTATTTTGGACCTGAAATTTTGGCATAAATAATGCTATTATCGTTCATTTAGTCTTGAGTTTTGCGTCAAGGTGTTGCAAGAGTAAATGCAATCTTTCAATTGGATTGCATGTCTATAGTTGTAGCTGATGCGTAATCCCTTTTCAGGCTTTTGTTGGACATTTGCCTTTGAAAATAAGTAAAACGTATTTTAGTAATGCATGCGTATCGGTTATCACCTTCGTCCCAGTCCCAATGCTCTATGCATATCTGCAAATGATTTCTGACCCATTTCTTCTTTTTATCCTCTCTCAACAGCCAGAGCACCAGCAACTGATAGTTGACATTGGTGCTTTGTCACACCTCGTTGAGCTATTGAAGAGACACAAGGATGGCTCTTCTCGAGCTGTAAATAGCGTTATTCGTAGAGCTGCAGATGCTATCACAAATCTTGCCCATGAGAATAGTTGCATTAAAACACGGGTTAGGTATGTTTTGTTAGTTGTAACTTCTAAGTTCTTCAATTGTCATTGAAACCTGTTCTTGATGAGGATTTAAACATTCAGGATGGAAGGTGGAATTCCTCCTCTTGTTGAATTGCTTGAATTTACTGACACTAAGGTGCAAAGAGCTGCTGCTGGGGCATTACGAACTCTGGCCTTTAAGAATGATGAAAACAAAAATCAGGTAATTGGTCTGTGAATTGGATGTTCAACTGTAGGTTTAATAGGATCTCATATTTTATGGTTCCTACCTGGCAGATCGTTGAGTGCAATGCTCTCCCTACACTCATTTTGATGCTTCGGTCAGAGGATGCTGCTATACATTATGAAGCGGTACGATGTTTTCTGTGTCACAAACTTGGATATTTCATGCTTATTAATACATTGATATATTTAGTTTGCATTCTGTAAAATGTGGACTTTGTGGATTTTAGGTTGGTGTTATTGGAAATCTGGTGCACTCATCCCCAAATATAAAGAGAGAAGTTCTTCTTGCTGGAGCTTTGCAACCTGTTATTGGATTACTCAGGTATTGTGAACTTCAGGATTCTTTTCACGTATTTTATTTGTTAGTGCTTCATTACATGTAACTTAGGAATCTTGTCACCCATTTTTTATATTACAGCTTCAACATATGTCTAATGCCCATCTTCTCATTATATTTATATCCCGTTGTAGCTCTATCAATCATAGCTAGTTATGCTGTGAAGACGAAGTTGAACTCCATTAGTCTGAATCGTGCTAATCATTTTGCTATTGTGTTAGTTCTTGCTGCTCTGAGAGCCAAAGGGAGGCAGCTTTATTACTTGGACAATTTGCAGCAACTGATTCCGATTGTAAGGTAAATAAAAATTGATGATTTATTATTTCATGGCAATATATATCCATTATTTCTTCAAATATTTGTTTTATTACAAAAGATATCTTCACCCATCAATTTCTGTTATGTATACTTCTTTTTATAACTTTCTTACCAAACAAACGAACATTTGCAGATTCACATTGTACAGAGGGGTGCTGTTCGCCCCTTAATTGAGATGCTTCAATCACCTGATGTTCAGCTACGAGAAATGTCAGCTTTTGCATTGGGGAGATTGGCTCAGGTACTATAGTCCATATTCTTTATCGTCCATTCAAAATTGCACCTGGTCGACGATTTCCAAGTTTATAACTTAAAATTTTTATTCTTTTTGGCATAGAGCAGCCTATCTTTTACCCAATAATAGATTTCATAAATCTTCATGATTTCTTAAAGCATTATTCTTTTCCTTCTGGTTGTTTCATTTTTTTTTAATTTTTTTTCCCTTGTGGGTACTTAGGATTGAATGCCAAGGTCTTGTGTTGGCTGAAACTGAGAAGAATTTTATATTTTCAGGAAACTCATAATCAAGCTGGTATTGCTCATAATGGTGGTCTAATGCCATTACTGAAGCTTCTTGATTCAAAAAATGGTTCTTTGCAACATAATGCAGCATTTGCTCTTTATGGTCTTGCGGATAATGAGGTATATTACCTGTAATATTGATATAAACTTGAGCATGAATTGCTGCGTTTAATCCTACTGCCTTACTGAACTATCGTGATCATAATTTAATGTAAACTGTAATTGTTTATTTCCTTCTGTAGGATAATGTATCTGATTTTATTAGGGTGGGAGGAGTTCAGAAGCTGCAAGATGGAGAATTTATAGTGCAAGTAACTTAACCTTCCTTATCTATCTAGTTGGAACTGTTCAATCCCCCCCCCCCCCCCGCTCTCCTCTAGTGGATCTTGATTCTTAGGTGTACTATTGGAGGTCATCCACTGTTTCTCATCCAGTAGTGGTGCTTCCTCAGTTTCTTGCTTTGTCAAGTGTAGACTTAAATATATTGACAATTTTGTTTCAGGCAACAAAAGATTGTGTAGCAAAGACACTCAAGAGATTAGAGGAGAAGATACATGGAAGGGTGAGCTGTGACTTTCCTGATTTCGTTTTGGGACTTTGACATGTCTGATGTTCTAGTTTTTTCAATTGTCAATATAGATGCTTTCCAAATTTTAATCACATTCTTTTCCTTGCTCAGGTCTTAAATCACTTGTTACATCTAATGCGTGTAGCTGAGAAGGCTGTGCAAAGACGAGTGTCTCTTGCTCTTGCTCATCTTTGTTCACCCGATGATCAGAGGACCATATTTATCGATAATAATGGTATGTCATATTCTTAGAGTTTCATTATGTTTTTCTCCTTTGAGGGTGCAGTTGGGATAAACTTGTTTGTATTGAATGGAGATTTTATTCTAGAACAAACGCATTTGCATTTTGCAGGTCTGGAGTTGCTTCTTAGCCTGCTTGGTTCTTCAAGTCTCAAGCAGCAGCTTGATGGTGCTGTTGCACTGTACAAGCTGGCAAATAAAGCCATGACTCTTTCTCCTGTAGATGCTGCTCCACCATCCCCAACACCACAGGTAGGTTGTTCGTAGATTTATTACCCCTCCAGGCTCCAACATACATCATTGAAACATACTTTACACACAAGTGAATGGGCACTTGGTCCTTGAGCCTTTGAGATAGTGGCCAAATCTATGCATCCCTCAAAAATCTGTTTCAGTTTCTGGGACTTTGAAGAATTTGTTCTCCGCTTTAATGTTGTGACCTGAAGAAATGGGCATAGGATGTAATATGTATCATTTTGATCCCATTCCCTTTATTACTATAATTCTGACATATGTCATGCAGGTTTACCTTGGCGAGCAGTATGTGAACAATTCTACACTGTCGGATGTGACTTTCCTTGTTGAAGGTCGTTTATTGTTTTTCTTCATGTTTCAATCAACTTATGATCTATCGCTTGTCAAATGACCTCATTCAGCTTATGCTTTTACTATTTTGACATTTTCAGGAAGACGCTTCCATGCCCACAGAATTTGCTTGCTTGCTTCTTCAGATGCATTCCGCGCTATGTTTGATGGTGGCTATCGGGTGAGCATCTAAATGTGTTTAAAACCAATTCCGTCATCCTTGTTTCTAGTTTACTTTGGGACTAGGATTTCAAGTGCGAGTGGTATTTTTTGTATCACCTGTCATAATGGCTGTATGTTGAAAGTTTTCCCCCATTTAGGGTTCAGTGATCATATGGGTAATTTAGAAATATAATACCTTTAATATTATCATTCTAGAGCATGTTATACCAAAAAAAAAAAAATCATTCTAGAGCATATTTATACTTTTATTAATCAAACTGGAAATTATTTACTTGGAATAATTATCTTCAGAATGCACAATTTCACCGATTGCTTTTAATATCATTTCAGGAGAAGGATGCAAAGGATATAGAAATTCCAAATATTAGATGGGAAGTTTTTGAGCTAATGATGAGGTTTGAAAAGTTCCAATTCCGAAAGTTATCAGAATATGAATGCTAGTAGTATTATGTTAATTAACTGAATTTATGTTGTCATACAGATTTGTTTACACTGGATCTGTGGATGTTTCGTTGGATATCGCACAAGATCTTCTGAGAGCTGCCGATCAGTATCTCTTGGAGGGACTTAAACGATTGTGCGAATATACCATTGCGCAGGTGAGCTAAAAATGACCAAATTTTAATTTTGTTTTCTGATATTTCTCATTCAATTGTTCCGTAACTCCGGCTGTTATACGATATATATGTTAATTTTAAACCTCTGCCAGGATATATCATTGGACAATGTTTCGAGCATGTACGAACTTTCAGAAGCCTTTAATGCCATATCTTTGAGGCACACGTGCATCCTTTTTATCTTGGAACAATTTGATAAACTCAGTGCAATGCCAGGGTATGTGCCTCCTTCGAACCTCATCCCGATCCCTCCTCCTTTGCCTGCTTGAGTAAACTTTTTGCATTTTTCTGCAGTTAAAAAACTTTTAAGAACTTGTTGAAGCATCAAGTTTACAAATTATCAAACTATTAACTTAAACTTCATTTCAAGTTCCTCAATTTTGGTAACGAACTTAGAAGTTAAACTCTTAGATTTAGATTCTTCCATGCTTTAAATGGAGAGTATCAGTATCAGCTCTTACATAAGATTAAGAAAGCAAGTTGTAAGTTACAGTCATGATAATTTGGAGATACACCTAAAGAGGCCATGGATAGAAAAACATGGTTTCTCCCTGCATTTTCTAAGCCAATTCTTCATGCCAATATTTGCAGGCACTCTCATCTAATTCAGCGCATACTTCCCGAGATTCGCAATTATTTTGCCAAAGCCCTGACCAAGCCTAACCTCCACAGTTCACGGCTGTAGATCGGCTGCACCGTGCCGTTATTCATCATCTCTAACAAAAAAACACGATGTACAGATAGTGGTAGATTTGGTTGCTGCTGCTGAGCTAGATTGAGGTTCGAATTAGTTAATTTGTTTGATGGCTCATGATCCTTTAGCTCTTTTTTTTTTCTTTTTTTTTTCCCTAATGGTTAAGGGTTTTGATCTTTGTATAAAGTCTTAAGTAATACCATTGCTAGATAGAATGACCTCAGTCCTCACGAGAATCTTATCCTTGAAATGCATTGCATTTATTTTATGAATTGATGTATCTTCCCAAATGACTAAGCTCTGGTGAAGACGCATTCAGTTGGAGAACACTGTAAATTTGACACCAGTAATATCAATTTCAGGGGTTCAAGACTTTTTTTTTTCTTCCTTATTTTCTTTTTACTGTGGGTTAATCTTTTAACATAATTTTGAAAGAAGTTACAAAAACTTCATATATTATACTTTTATTAATTGGATGGTTTAAGATTATTTATTATTTACTTTTTACTGTGTGAAGCTCTTTAACAAACTTGATGGCAATTGGGTAATTAAGATCAAAACTCGGTATTCTAGGGAGATTAGCCAAAATTTTATGTAATTTTTTTTTTCTTTTTGAAATGATGTAACAAGATAAACTTTTGAAAGAACAAAAAAAATAAGTGTTACTGCTTGTACTTAAGAAAAAGAAAAGAAAAGATAAATCCCTCTGAATTTGGCTCACATCCTGAAATTTAGTCAAATCTTTTTTTTGTTGCCTTCAAATATTGACAGAGATCTTCAGTATATTTTAATTAAACCATAAAGATGATAATAGAAAATCGATAAATTATAGGACCAAATTGGAACTATGGTTACTAAAAAAATGCATGATTTTTTTTTTTAAGTTCAACAATTATAGGTAGAAGATTGAATCATGGACTTTTGAAATGATAATTGGTGTCTTATTTAACTTAGTTGTTGTATATTAATACAATTTGTAAGAATTTATTTTTGAAATATTATATTTAATTTAGATCATTAATACTTTGACTAATTAAATTGAGTAATAACTCAATAACATAATTATTTTATGAAAAAAAAAAAAAAAAAAAAGGCTCAAAACCAGATTCTTTGGAAAGGATTGAATCTTGTTTTTAAGCGACAAACTTTGAATCTTATCATGTGGAGAAGGAATTTTGAGATGTTAGAAATGATGGAAGAGATTGAGTTTGTTGGAGATAAGGTAAAAATCTCTTTAGAGCTACCACATTGCACATGCTTCTCTGCCAACATTTTTTTTTTTACTTTAATTAAACAAAACTATGGAATATATATAAAAAAAAGCAAAGCATATTAAATTTTCATTTTGTCAGATTAAATTTCTATCCTCACCCACGTGATTCGTACATTCATTTCTTGATTTTGATCATAATTCATATCCTCCCTCGTAGCATCATGGGTCCAATTTCATATGATTGCCCCTTTTTCCTATCATTTATATATTTTTGAATTGGCAGTGCTTCTAATAATTGTAAACTTACTTCAAACTATTTCTCTAAATTACATTGACATTCTTTTATTTAAAAGCAACCAAAAAGTTATTTATGCTTTTAGTATGTGCATTTGGTTTAATTATTGACTTGATCCTTAAACTTTTAGTATTGTTTATATTTTGCTCTTGAATTTTAAAAAGATCAATTGGTTGTTTCATTTAGTAATTGTTAGTACTTTAACGCTTTTGACAAAAATTTGATGCGACGTGTCTTATTATTTGAATTTTGACATAGTAGTTAGATTGATTAATGGGTAACTAACACAAAATATTAGTACTAAAAAAAAATCACAAAAAATATTTAATACTGATGCAAAAGCAAAACATACATAATTAATATTTTTATTGTATTAGGGAGTCAGCAATATATTTTTATTTTATCCCTATATACTATGACACTACTAAAATCATTATCACATATGACTATAACTCAAATAGAAAATAGTATTGCAAATAATAAATTGTAAGCGGGAGAAAATTTAAACCCAACGAATTCATATTATCTCCTTAAGACAATTTTACTCTCTCTCGTGCCTAAGTTTAATGAGTAATTGTCTCTTAGGATAAATCAAATTACTTTTTTGCGAATGCAACATCTCATTCCACACGTTTCAACAAAATATGTAGGGAGAAAATCAAACTTCAACCGAATTTTGATAGAAAAAAACGTCGTCTAATTAGGAGAAGAGATATATTTATAGACTATTCTAACATAAATTTTAACTAATAAACTACCGTTGATCATCTAATTTAAAATTTAAATATTTAAAGTGCAAAAATAACAAAATGAACATGAAGTTTAAAGATCTGTTTGGTATGCAATCCATATTATGTTTCATGTTTTCAGATTTATGTGTTTGACAGATATGTTTTCGAAAATTGTTTTTGGATTCTGTGATCCAAATAGTAAAAATTCTGAAAACAACATTTTTATGTTTTTATTGTATCCATATTCTGAATTTAAAATTTTAAAATGTAGAAATATATTAAATAAAGATAAAAATATTAATAAATACAATATTTCATGTTATAAACTCAATTTACTTTTGTTAAATAAAAATATGTATAATTTAATATATAATATATTATAAATTATATAATATTATATTATAAAATGTTAATTCTATAAAATTTATAAAAAATTATGTTCATAAATTAGTTAATAATGACTTATATTTCATATAATAATTAGTTTTGCAACTACAACTAATTTTATGATCTATAAATATGTTATAAGACACTTAAAACAACGGTTTAAAATAAAATTAAATTTCTAAATCTGCTACCGCATATCTGAAAACATGAAATACAATTATGTTTTTATTAAATTTGTTGTTTTAAGATGGCTAACCAAACATCTAAATGTTTCCATTACAATACTAATCCCATAAATTTGTTAAAAAATTATAAGTAAAGTGAGACACTTTAATTGCTTAGGAATCATCTTTTTCTTTCCCCCATAATATATTAAACGTACTACTTAACACATGCCATTTGCGCCTATTCAAAAAATTTTCCTTATAATTAACTTGTTTATGTATTCAAATATCTTAATAGAACAATAATTTAATGATACATTAATTTTATGTTGACAAATTCTATAGACTTTTTTTAATGGAATGGTTTAATTGGAAATTTTTATTACATAAAAGAAAACGTTGGGATCTAATTGAAAGATTAGGACTAAATTGAAAATTACTAAAAGAAAATAGAGTTGATTTGATTAATAATGAGGGATATATTGTTAGATGATTATAAAAAAAAGCAACTTTACAAAAATCAAAACCTGGTGGAAGGGGCCAGCCTGTGCCTGAAAGTTCAAAATTTTGCAAAACTCCTCTGTTCGGCTTCGGCCAATTGGACGCAATACACAGGCCGTCCTCAAAACCCAAACCATTGGCCTTCGCCCCAACACTTATAATCCAAAATTTCCCATTTCCAAGTTCCCCTTTTCTTTTTCCCTCTCTTGCAGTTTCTATTTCCTTCTCTCCTCATCTCTCAGCTTCTTCAGTAATTCGCAGAGTCGCAGTACAGCCTCCAGGAGGTGAAGAACAGTTCTTTTCTCTTCTCTTGTTGTTCCCCTTTCTTTTCATGACTAGGGTTTTCTTCTTTCCCTCCTTTTGTTGCTTGTTTCCGTTTGTGGGGTTGCTTCCATTTTCTTCTGAACTTCGTTTTTCAAGTGTTTGAAGCTTGGTTTTGTGTTAGATCCATGGTAGATGTTGCTAATGTATGATTTTATCTTCTGGGGTTAGTTTTAGCAAAATGGGGTTTGTTTGTTCTTCGATGTCTCTCAGTGTAAAAGAGTAAAACACTTCGTTTTCAAGTTTGTTTGACATTTAGCGGCTTCTGGTAGTGTTTTTTTTTGTCACTCTATCTTGTTGTTAGACTCCATTCTGTTGTTTTGGATAATATAGAGTGATAGTTCAGAAGGGAAAAGTTTCAGCAGAGCTGGATGTGGATTTGCTCTTAGTTGGAGTGGAGTAGTGGAGTGAACCTTAACTATTGAGTGCCCGCTGTTTGTCCTGATATGTAATCCGAACTGCTTTCTTGCTGCTTTCCTTTTTGATTTATTATGAAGGAGAAAGGGAGTTGTGTAGAAATGGTTTGACAACAATCTACTTTCAGTATTAACCTACTAGATCTTTGCTTATTTATGTTGTATTTTACAAAGTTAAATTGAGTATTTGTTTTCCTTTACTCTCCATTTTTCTTCCAATTTATAGCCTTCCTTATTTCTACTTCTGATTGGACTCCAAGAATGATGGTGGAAGTGAAAATGGTAAATGAGTAACTTTGCTTTGCTCTGTTTTATGTTTGGACACTAGGGAGTTTTTGGTTCATGACTTGTGTGTTCTAGCTTGTCTATCTCTTATCTAGTGTCTAGGATTTGCTTGAGAACTAGACACTTTCTTTATTTTCGAATGTATATATTCTTCATAATTCTAAGTTTCATTTTATTTTACCTGCTGTAGGCGGCTGGATTTTGAGCACTTTTGATTATGGACTCTGTAACTACAAATTCAGAACGTAGGCCATTCTCTATCAAATTGTGGCCTCCTAGTGAAAATACCCGGAAAATGCTTGTGGAACGGATGACAAATAACCTTACCAGCAAATCCTTTTTCACCCAAAAGTATGGTACTCTTAGTCAGGGAGAGGCCACAGATGAGTCGAAGAGAATTGAAGATATTGCTTTTGCTACAGCTAATCAGAATTATGAAAAACAGCCAGATGGTGATGGAGGTGCTGCTGTGCAACTTTATGCCAAGGAATGTAGCAGGCTTCTTCTTGAGGTTCTTAAGAGAGGTCCGAGAGTTGAGGCAGACAAGGAGACAGGATCTGATATCACTACTGCTCCTCGTGAAACCTTCTTTGACATCTCAAAAGGTCGACGAGCCTTTATCGAAGCAGAGGAAGCTGCAGAACTTCTAAAGCCTTTGAAAGAGCCAGGGAATTCTTATACCAAGATATGTTTTAGCAACCGAAGCTTTGGTTTAGAAGCAGCTCGTGTTACCGGGCCCATTCTGGCATCCCTCAAGGATCAGTTAAAAGAAGTGGATCTCTCTGATTTTATTGCAGGAAGAGCAGAGTCAGAAGCTCTAGAAGTCATGAACTTGTTCTCAGATGCTTTAGAGGGCAGCATCTTGAGGTCCCTGAACCTCTCAAACAATGCCTTAGGTGAGAAGGGTGTTAGAGCTTTTGGCTCTCTCCTGAAATCACAGACTTGTTTAGAGGAGCTATATTTGATGAATGATGGCATTTCTAAGGAAGCTGCTCAGGCAGTATCCGAGTTGATTCCTTCGACGGATAAGCTTAGAGTCCTTCAGTTTCATAACAACATGACGGGCGATGAAGGTGCTCTTGCTATTGCTGAAGTCGTTAAGCGTTCTCCTCTATTGGAAGATTTTCGTTGCTCATCTACAAGGATAGACTCTGAGGGAGGAGTTGCCTTATCTATAGCACTCGAGACTTGTACCAACTTGAAGAAACTTGATCTTCGGGACAACATGTTTGGAGTGGAAGGTGGACTTGCTCTGAGTAAATCCCTTTCATACCATGCTGATCTCAAGGAATTGTATTTGAGCTACCTGAACTTGGAAGATGAAGGTGCAATTGCCATAGGCAATGTACTAAAGGACACTGCCCCTGCACTTGAAGTCTTGGAAATGGCTGGAAATGACATAACAGCTGAAGCTGCTTCTGCATTAGCTGCTTGCATAGCTCAAAAGCCCCATCTGACCAGCTTGAATTTGGCTGAGAATGAACTAAAGGATGAAGGAACTATCCAGATCAGCAAAGCACTAGAAGGTCACATCAAAATAAAGGAACTCGATATGAGTACTAACTTAATAAGGCGGGCAGGGGCTCGGGTTTTAGCTCAGACTGTGGTTGAGAAGCCTGGTTTTGTGTTGCTGAACATCAATGGAAATTTCATTTCTGATGAAGGCATTGATGAGGTGAATGGTATTTTCAAGAAATTTCCTGATATGCTCGGGCCCTTGGATGAAAATGATCCTGAAGGGGGAGATGGCGATGATGACGAGGAATCCGTAGCAGATGAGAACGATGAGGATGAACTGGGATCAAAATTAAAGAACCTTGAAGTTAATCAAGAGAACTAGAGGTTCTATATTTATGAGCAACCTCTTTGATTTAGGCCAGTTGCAAGATTTGTCTCTCATAGACTCTAGTATATGAAGAGAGGCATCTGTTGTTTTAGTTTCAGAATTTCAATTTATTTTGAGTATCGAATCTAATTTAATGTCGATCGACTGGAACATCAACGATTTATATAGGCAGCATGGTAATAGATGTCTGTAGTTGTAGGATTTATTTGGTTTTTGCTTAGCATTCTGTCGTCTTCATGTAGAGCACTGATAGTAGGAATTTTTGCCATGAACTGTATTTTTTTCCTTTCTTGTCATTGCCTCCAATCCTGCCCCTCTTTTGAGAGAGATAGATGAATGATGGATCTTGCTCCTAATTGAGTGGAGATAGCTTGAAAAGCTTTTTTTTTTTTTTTTTTTTTTTTTATTGATTGGAGCAGTTGAAACTTGAAATCCATTGATCATAAAGGAAATATTTCAAAGCCTACTTATAGCATGGAGAACCTTCTTTACTAGCCCTCCAATCTTCTGGACCTTTGATACTTATTTATTTATTTTTTTTTAAATTTGAGTTTGTTTTTTCATCAATTTTCTACGACGAGTTTCATCTTTGTTAAGAAAATATTGAGTTCTTAACCAAAATTCAAAAACAAAAACAAGTTTCTAAAAACTATTTGTTGGGATTGTTTGGAATGCAATCCGTATTCTGTTTTATGTTTTCGGATTCACTAAATTCAGTGAATATGTGTTTGATAAATGTGTTTTCGAAAACTGTTCTCAGATTCTGTGATCCAAAAGTGGAAATTCTGAAAACAACATTTTTATATTTTCATTATATCTAGATTCTGAATTTAAAATTTTAAAATACAAAATTATATTAAACAAAGATAAAAATCTGAAGAAATACAATATTTCATGTTATAAATTCAATTTACTTTTGTTAAATTAAAATATGTATAATATAATATATTATAAATTATATAATATTATATTATAAAATGATAATTCTATAAAATTTATAAACTTATATTCAATCTAATAATTAACAACCACAACTAATTTCATGATCTATAAATATGTTACAAGATATACTTTAAACATTTTTTTAGAATGAATCAAATTTCTAAATTTCCTACCAAACACATATTTGAAAACATGAAATACAACTTTGTTTTCATTGAATTCCTTATTTTCAAATTTCCGTGTTTAGATTTCTTTCAAACAAGCCTTAGTTTTTCAAAACTTGACTTGATATTTGAAAACATAGGTAAAAAGTATATCACAAAACCAGGAAATTCATATGTGAGAATAGTATTTATGTGCTTAATTTTTAAAAACAAAAAACCAAATGGTTATCAAAATAGGTGCTTCATAGATAATCCCAAACTTTATTGCCAGTAATTTTTATCCCTTCGAGTCCAACAATTGTGAGTTGAAAATTTAAACTTTTAAGGGTTGTTTGAGCCACTGAGTGTCTCATAATAACATGAGTTATAATAGCGTGTTATTATAGTCTGTAGAATCATATAATATTATTTAAAATGTAGTGTTGTTTAGTCTGTGGTTATAATGGTCCGTGTTTGAGATGAAGTTGTTTAGTCTAAAGTTATAATAATCTATGTTTAGAATGCAATGTATTTTACAAATTATTATAACATATGTCTCAAACATGCCAGTGAATGTTTTATTACTTGTAATTAAAATACTATAAGACGTATTAAAATAAAGTAGACAGTCATGTCATAAAAGTAGCATTTCATTTATTGGGAAATTTACACTTCTGATTTTTGAAAGTTACATTTGAGTTTTCGAGAACTTGATTGGACATTTTTATTATTAATTTTTAGTTTGATAAGAAATTATTTATTCAATTTACAATTTTATGTTGCTTATATGGCGAAAGAGTTTCATTAAATTTGAACATTTAATTAAGGCTACATATATGTTTAGTATCTAAAGTTTATTTTTTTCAATTTGATCATTCTTTTGTAATTTTTAATTTCATCACTTTCGGTGATTTTTTTTTCTGGTTAAATCCTTATTGTCACAAAAATTTAAATCTACTTTATTAATTAAGTTTAAAATACTATGTTTTAATTTGATAAAATAGACATAATACTTACTAATACATAAATATAAAAAACCTATTTGTAAAATTTCATTGAACTTATTTAATCCCAAATTTAGACATAATACTTACTCGCCCATGTTATAAAAAACTCATTTTGTAAGATTTATTGCATATAACTTATTTAATCTTATTGCTAATTGTTATACTAAATTATCTATTAAAATATTAACATGCTAACAATTTAAGTTATAAAAATTACCATCTTTTAAATTTATATCTTTATTTAAATACAAAAATTTGATACATAATAAACTAAAATTAACACTTGTTAATTGTTTGTAAAGATGAACATAACTCAACTGACATAAAATGTATTTACTTTGGGAGCTCTTTACCCTCTCCACAATGAGGGCTCTCGACAAAGAGATCAAAAATCAAAATCCTTCACCTTACTTGTGAAAAAAAAAATTAGGAACAAAAATTGAAAAGACTGAACATTGGGAAACAGCTGATTCCGAAGCCAACACTACACATTACATTGGACGAAAATGGGGTCCATTTCAGTTATCCACAATCGTGGGCATGTCTCCTTCCTACAAATCTTGTCCATATTCTGAAAGCCTAGAAAATCAAAAACAATACATAAATTAAAGCGTCCCAAATTTCAAGGACAACCAAAATTACAACATCGAGGGCAAGAACGTTTTATCATTTTAACCCTTTTGTTACATTCAGAAATGAACCAGCAGAACACAAATGAATCAGCTGCCAAGTTCAAGCCATGTGGGAAAGCAACTCCAAGAGAGCTCATTGGCAGGATCATGAATTTTGTAGTTTCTAACAATGAACATTCAAATCTAATCTGCTGAAATCTGCAATGCTCTGCTTATTGGTTCTTGGAAATACTGGAGAGAGATGAATATTGCTTCCTAATGACCAAGTCCAGCATGTGTGGATCAGTGAATATTATTCAGGGAGGAAAAAGAAAAGAAGGAGATGATAATGGTGGCGTGGAGTACCTCTGTTCGAATCGTTCGGCTTCCTTGTAGCGGACATGTATTTAAGTATGAAGAAAAAATCTCGCAAGCATTCTTACTCTAACCGATCAAAACAATTACAAGATGTTAGTCAACTATGTACTGAAGTAATCCAAAGAAAGAACATTTTATTACGAAATGTTTTTATATATGCTCTCGAAAGATTACTCAATGAGTCGTTTTAAGAATTATCAGTTTTATAAATGATTAAGCTATGGTCCCCTATGTGCCTGAAGTTGTTAAAAAATGGGCACCTTGAAGTTGTTATCTTCCTCAATGCTCTCTTCCAAACCGGCAAGTCCACCAAAAGCAATTAAAAGGTGCCTGTCAATTAAAACATTCAGTCAACTCAAAAGCAAAAAGAAAATAAGAAAAAGAAAGAGAAACCAGGAAAGATGCTTGTTAATTGGAACAATCTCCCAAAAGGTTACATGTTAGAATGGCTCGGACTGAGAATTGTTCGTGTATGAAGATTTATCTAAATTAAAAGAAATGGAACCTTTTTACAGTCTTTTGAACTACGTATAAAACAGAGGCTCACCATACATTTAATTGGCAAGATGCCGGTAATACTATTCTTCTTTAAAAGCCCCTCTCTGACACATTTTCCCATTACAAACCATAATGTTAATAAAGCCAGCATATAGAGGGCACGCTTTTGGAAGTTTGATGGATATTTGTTTAGCTAAGGAAAAAATTCTCCGGATTTGAGAGAGTTCAACCTATTGAATATAGTTCAAAAGACACTAAACACGCTAACTTCTATTTAAATGACTAGAGGATTTTTATTTTTAGATGAAAAACCAAATTTTCATTGGAAAAAATGAAAGAATACAAGGGCATACAAAAATAAAGCCCACAATTAGTTATATTTGAACATAATTGAACAAACAGAAAAATAACAATTGTTTCATTTTTATTTTTAAACGTAACTAGTTAGCATAAGGGTACCAAGAAATCAACTAGCTATATGTGCTGAAGGTATCAGCTAGAAACCAAACTATCCAGGTCACATGGTGATAACTTAAGCAAATTACCTGAAAGAAGGTAGTGTTAGTTCTGAGGACTTAACTACCATTCCGTGCTCTGAGGTGCCAATCAAGTGATCATAACCACCCTTGTAATGAAACAACAATAAAATGTTAAAAGTATACTATTCACTGTTAGAAGATTCATGGAGAGGGATACTTGTATACCTCGTATGAACTCTCCTTAAAAACAGCACTCAAAGAAGAAGCATATCGCACTTTATAACCCCAGTAAAGTCCTCCTTCCACCGGCCTTGAGGATGAGACAACCTGGCGGGGTAGATCTGGAGAAATGAAGTTTAAGATCTTGAAATCCATAGACTTATTTTCCATTTATAACAAAATTACATTGGCATGATCACTAATACATATAAGTCGAGCATTATAATGATCATAAATTCATTGTTTTCAATTCAAGGTGTTATATAATAAGTCGAGCATTTATGAGCATTATAATGATCATAAATTCATTGCTTAACTGCCCAGCTGAAATATGTTACCTACCTCAACCAGCTGAAATATATGACAAGATTTCTCCTCTATTACAGGGTTCAGAATTTATCATCTCATGTTGAAACAACCATTCAATGGAGAAGAAATATATTATAATCGATAGATAGATCGATAGATCGATAGATCGATAGATAGATAGATAGATAGATAGATAGATAGATAGAGGTTACTGCTAGATTTCCGGAGTGGGCTTAGCCAACAGTCACTGTTTTATTGGGTTTTTTTTATTGGTTTTTTAGATAAAATCTAAAGGATATTGTCTAATAATGTATTTGCATAGCAGCTAAAATTATAAAACTCCAGTTTTTGGTCTCCATGTTCTCTTTTCTACCAGTTTTTTTATTAACACTTGTAGACATCGGAAAATATTGCAGACCTAAAAGTACAACTGTACAAGCATAAAGCCAATACTCATTAAGGCATCTGTAGCTTAGCTGTGAGCAAAACAATGGTCAATAATTTGTATATTTTATTCAAATATGTACTCCAAAAGGCATCAGATATTACCAGTTAGTAAATTGCGATCTGTTCCCATAGCTACTGTTACTCTTATTCCTGGTTCAAGTATTTCATCAACTACCACGCTCTGCATAATTTAAAATGAAATTATTAACCCAAGAACAACACCTGGTTATGTAAAATATGGCTGATGGAAGCATTAAACTTTTAAAAAACCACGGAGAAATTGAATTAGCATAATTTAAACCTTCCAATCCATCTAAAATCAACATGGTACCTCAAGCTTAATGTAGGAGAAACTTTGTTTCCATTCTAGATACTTTTTTTTAGTACATCAACATTTGGAGGTGGGAGGATTCGAACCCATGACCTCTTGGTCATAAGTTTTACTTATAAAAAATGGCTTTACCTTACTAAGACCAACATCAACTTGTGTTCCTCTAGCATCTGGAGCTCTTTCTTTCAGTGTGAGGGTAACACCTAAGTTTAACATGGCAAAATTAGGTCCAAAATGTGATGTGAACAAAGAGAAATTCAGTAGCCAAGGATGTTGACATAATAAATCAGAAGTCACGCAAAGATATAGCCAGATAGATACACATGTAATTATATAATCCCAGTCCTATCCTAGACTCATCTTCAAGAGTCTCTAGAAATAAATAAACTTGGATTTTTCAGGCTACAGTAGCAAACATGCTCATCAATGAGCGAAAACTTTTCCCAAACTCTGTCACTCAAGCTTTAAAGAAATTATCAGCCTGAAGATGAAGAAATTACTAGCAATGTCTTTATAGACTCTGAGAAAGGATAAAAGGAAGCTTAGGCATTGAGAAAAAGGAAGGAGCCTTAGGGGAAAAGGAAGCTTAGGCATCTAGTCAACTACAGATCATATGACACTACCAACGAAAAGATGAAGCTTGAGCATTGGGAAGCTCAGGGAAAGAAATGATGCTCTACCAGCAAAAGTAATGAAGTTTGAGAAGAATAAATCTGAAGGAGAAAGAGATGGACAAAGTCTCAAGGTTGCTGGAAATGATTACTGGCAGGAAACCAAGAAATCAAGTAGACACTAGAAGTTGGCTTCTTCATTCATCAGCGAAGTTTTTGTGCAAATCACAATTTCCTAATCAAGCTGCCACAAAAAGAAGTCATGAGGGTTAAGGCTAAAGCTATTTGGAAGGAAAAGGGCCAAAAAAGTGAAGTTCTTCGTCGAGAAACCGAATTGAATTGACTAAAAATTGCAACCGAGATGGTTCCCCCATCTTCTTTTAAACCCAAGCATCTGTTTTATGTGTCAGATCTTTTTATAAGAAACTAAGCTTTCATTGAGAAAAAATTAAAGAAAACAGAAGGGCACACAAAAAATAAGCCCACCAACAAAAACTCCCACACCTAATAACAAAAAAGTGTCTCAATCCAAAAGAATGATGCAAAGCTAATAACTTCACAGATGCACACAAGGATGAGTTAAACCTAATCACCTCCCAAAACTCCTCACCAAACCTCTTGGCCACTCTAATGATTCTATTGTTCCTATGAAGCCAAATGCCCCACATGATTGCAAAAAAGGCAGCTTCATTTAGTCATTGCGTGTCCTTTGTACAGACTTTTAGTTTACTATTTTTCAAACTTCTCATTGTGGTTGATATTTAGATGGCAAGGTAAGATAAATCTCCAGGAACTGTTGTAGCACCCAATGTTCAAAAGGAAGACAAAGATCCTCATGATTAATGAGGAAGCGATTACAAGCTGTCATTTCGAAGGTGTGCTAGGAACAAGAAAGGCAATAATATCTTCACATGCCGAAAATTTGCAAAGATTCATATGCAAATTTAGTACAAAAACCAAAAGTAACTTTTAAAATTAACCTTCTCGATAGGGACCCCATTCATGCTTGCGCAAATGGTGAGGAGCATCAAGCGGGGGCAACATCCCCTATAACAAATTCACAATATAAAAAAAAAAAAATCAGAAGAAAAACAGGAAATGTTACTTCTTTGATTAAAGCAACGAAGCAATTTAAGGTCGGACCACAAATCTTAGATTGTTGTGCTTTGGGAAAAGAGTTTTTCTCAAATATTGTGGAGTCTCAAGATACTTCAAGATCCTTATAAGAAAAGCAGCGCCACTTTCTTCCTCATCAGAATTGTTCGCTGCAACATCCGAGCCAGTCACTGAGTTCCTTCCACTATCGAATACCACCACCTGACACATGCAAAAACTATCTTCCTGAGTTGAACAATTCCAATGGAGCCAATGACTGTCCTAGAAAGTTTTAAGTAAAGAAAGAGGATGAAAGAAATGAGAAAGATGGAGACCTCGTCAATTCGGAATATGGTTGCCGCACGAGCTATTTGACCAGCCAACTGGGAAGAAGTTCATAAAACATTAGGAGAAACGAAAGTAAGTTGTTTCAAAATTAATCACATCACTCCCATTTGGACATGGAGAAAATACAAACTTCGAGCCAAACATATCAAATCATTCAAAGAGAACATAACGAAATATAATCTTCCGAGGGACAGGGCGGGAAAGGGGGAGGAACTCGAAAAACACTCGCCTATAAAAGAGAAAATGCGTACTCTGGTGGCAAGGTCAAGGGATTGAGCATTGTCAATGATGGAACCGGATACCGCAATGCTCACTGTAGGTTTTGGAATCGGTTTCCTCTTCTCCCCCTCAATTTCATCATTCTCGACTTTCCTCTTCTTCTTCTTCTTCTTCTTCTCAGGAGAGCATCCATTGACGAGCTCAGCTTCATTCTGAGCTTCGAAGTTGTTTCTGTCAAGTCCCTCCGATTCCGATTCCGGTCGCTTATGCTTCTTCTTCCCCATTTTTGAAGACCGCCGGTAGTAGGGGTTTAGCAGGGTTCCGAATACCGGAATTTTTTGGCTGAAAACCAAACTCCCAACTTTCCCAATCTTGCAAATCCCCGTCAATTCCACGACGGCCCAATTTACTTTTGGGCTTTCAAAATAGGCCCAAAAGCCCATAATTGAAATAAACTCTTATGGGCCATGTTAAAACTATTGGGCCTCAGCTTGCACTGCATAGCCATAAACTCTCATGTGGGCTATGCAAGTTAACGGATAATTTTTTTGAAAATAAAAAATTTAGAAATATGACTCTTATATATGTGTGTGTATATCTTTTTAGTGATATATTAATCTAAATTAGCAAGTTCTAAATTACCAATAGGGTTTATTTTTTATTTTTTAAAAAACTAGTAACCAAAGTTGGTTTATTTCGATTAAAAAAAAAGAATTGTTGGTTTATTAATAAATTAAATGTCAATAAAATTTCATTTTGACAATTTATGTAAATTTGTAGGAAAGCATACTATTCTTTGCAACTTTTCACTTAAAAACAAATTTATATATGCAACTAGCCTAGACTAAAATCCAACAATCCAACAAACGAAGAAAGGTCAAAAAGGTATATTTTTCAAAAGCATAAATAA
This sequence comes from Trichosanthes cucumerina, assembly GCA_036507285.1. Taxonomy (NCBI): domain Eukaryota; kingdom Viridiplantae; phylum Streptophyta; class Magnoliopsida; order Cucurbitales; family Cucurbitaceae; genus Trichosanthes; species Trichosanthes cucumerina. Next base: position 7,262,414 of record CM071844.1, read on the forward strand.
TTTCCCTATCGAAAAATCTCGATTGAATTTTAAAAAATATAAATAAAATCCATTTTTATTGAACAAAAAGCTGACGTGACAGCCACTGCTCGACATCTTCCTTTGAAATTGGGGATGATTACAAAATCTAAAAAGGAAAAATCAGTATTATTCGTAATTGAAGGTCAAAAAAGAAGAAGCCACAGATTTTGGTTGGTAAAGAAAAACTAGAAAAATAATAATTTTAAAAAAATAGTAAAAAAACATTGAAAAAGATAAATTATTCAGTGAGACCACCCCAATATTACCGTCTCGTAATAATCATTAGATGTACATTCAATAATTTTTATATTTATAATAAACGTTGAATATAAATTTGATGTACTTCTGTCACTTCATTTGATGGTGAAAAATTATCAATCACATCCTAGCACAATAATTTTTCCTTACAAAAGTTGCCGTTAGGCGTTAGGTTTGTTATGATGCGTAGTCCCGGTTCATGACAGATTGGACCGGTCGGGCCCATAATTTCCCTGAAGCAAGATCGTCAAAATCTTGAGAAATTCCTTTTGTTTCCCGAGAAAATTACAACCGAATCTACTGAAAAATTTTATCTTCAGATTCATATAATACCTGCTCTGCTAATGTCCGTCAAAAAAAACAACAAAAAAAAACCCTTTTATTAAATTTTTTAAGAAAAAAAAACCTTTTTTTTTTTTTGCCACTCTTCAAAGATTGCTTGGCAGGCAGAAAAAGATTACAAAGCTTTCTGGAAAAGCCAAAAAGATAAAAGAAATTTAGAAAGCTATCACACCATAATATTATTCATCTTTTTGACTGATTGCATTGTACGATTGCAATTTCACTCATGAGTTTGAAAGTTTTGAGCTTTTTTGTAAGGGTATGCTTGTTTGTTTATTTCTAAGTTATGAGTTTTGATCGATCACAATCTTTTTTAGCTTCATTTTATGCGTCAAACATAAAAGAGTCTTCATGAATAGGCATTGGGCAAGGATCTTTGCCAAAATCGCACTTGTAATATTGTCTTTTGAATAGACACCGTTATTGTTGCTAATCGTACCGATGATGTTATTGTTTTTTTTTAATCATGATGTCTATTCTATTGTGTCTAACCTAGCTATATTTGTCACTTGAAGTGATTTGTTTTCTATTGTATTTGTTGTTTGTTTGTTTTTTTTTAAAAATAAATTCTTGAAACTAAGTGTTTGATTCTCTATCTATTGTTTTGTATTTTTCAAAATATATTCTTCATAAATTCGTAGACTTCAAAATGAAATACCTAATCAAACCATGAGAGTCAAAGAACACTTTTTTTAGGTTAAAATACTATTTGTTTTAGAAATTACTTGTCTATGGAATAGTTGAAGTTCTCTTCTCTTTTTTTTTTTTTAAACTTCAACAATGGTGGAGTAGAGGATTACTAAACCATTGATCTTTGAAATGGTAATCAATGTCTTATCTATTGAGTTATGCTCATGTGGAAAACAAATGTACTTAAATATACAACAATCTCAAATTTCTCATCGTTTCTCGTAAATTTCCAAAATTAGAAATAACCAATAGAAACAACAAAGACCCATAATTCTCAACTTAAAAGCTTTATAAAATTATTGTCTTATCGTTTAACTGTTAAAAATATGTAATATAAAAGTTATGTTTGGGTCGGTTTTGGGTTCTTTATGTTTGCTTAGTTTATGATCTGTTGATTTTTTTACTATCAGAGACCTTGTGTGTTTGTGCTTTGACCTAAGGCTGTGAGGTCCCCTTTTTGCTTTGAATATATCTACCTTTGCACAAAAAAGTTGTATAAAATAATCTATCATGTTAACTTAAACTCTAGAATTAGTGGTGATATTTAATATGATATCAAAGCATGTCTAAATTCGAAAAATGTTATTTCTTTTTCATTCCATGTTAATTTAATACTCTTATACCCCAATTTATTAGTTGAAACTTTTAGGACTAATAATAGTGATTTAGTATATAAAATTATTTGTAACATTACTAACCAACAAATTTACCCTCTACATCTCAAAAAATAAAATAATAAAAAATAAAGTAAAAAGTTATGAAATAATAGATTAAAAGAACATAGAATTATAACAAATTGCAACAATGTTTTACTTATATGTTGAATTACGATAGTGCATGGAGACATATAGATAATGGAAGCTTACTTTTTTTTTAATGGTTTGAACAAATGACATACAAAACGTAACATCTAAGTACTTAACAACCAAGCAAAACAAAAACCCAAAAAACAAAAAGAAAAAAAAAATCCAAACTTTTATTTTTTCCAATTTCTTTGTCAATTAATTGACAAAAATATCCAACACCAAATCAAAGCAACTTCTTTTTTGTTTCTTCTTTTCAAATATCATGGCTCTCGCTTTGGCTTTTTGCTAAATGAATTGTACACGTGGTGCATTCTTATTGGCTCCTCGGTCCTGCTGTGGATTAGGTCAAATAAAATGGGCTTTGGGTGGGATTGCAATTGACGGAAACTTTCGGGTAATGGGGTTCTTTTCGACTAAACGACATCGTTTTCTTGTTTTTAAATTATTGCTGCCTTTCTACATGGCATCCCTCAGCTGCTTTTTTGTTTTGGTTTCGCCTTTTTTGCCAAAATATATTTCATATATTTTTTTTAAAAAATTATTTTACGTAACAAATTGCATGCATCAATTTGCTCCTTTTAATAAATATATAAATTATGGTTCATCATGTAATTCATGAAAACGTCACATAGTTCTTAGGTCATAATTTAATACATGATTTTTTTAAAAAAATCTTTTTATGGCCTAATTTGACATGTGCGTTGCCATAGACAAGTGGAGCTAGAAATCTTCCTCAGGAAGGATGCAAAATTTTACATTTAATACAACAAAATATACATAACTTTATTTTAAAATATTACATATAGTGTCAATCTCGCGCAAAGTAACATATTACGCCAGGTTAATTTTTTTTGTTTAGTACATCGAAAGAGTTTATTCTTTTATTCCTCTTTTAAATTTGTCTAATGAACTTCCAAATAATTATTTAATTATAAGTATGTTATGTCAATATTTCATCTGTGTATTAACGATCGAGACTATATGTAATAAATATAAAAAATACATTAACCAATGAATATATTAATTCAAAAAATTAAAAAGATGTATGTCAATTAGAAAAAAAGGCTTTAAAGTTTAATAATCATTGAAAGTTACCAAGTGGTTTTTTGTTGCAAATTTGTTAAATAGCTCCTTTATATAAACTTTATCCATGTCTTAATGGGAGCCTTATATTTTAAATAGTGATTGCGACATATTTTTTTGAGCCAAGGAGACAACATTTTCAGTTTTGAATCAAATCTTATCCATATCTTTTAAGTTTTTATTGAAAATGAATTATATCAATATATATTCTGTTGTCATTTTCAAATTGTGTTTCAATTTCGGTAATATAGAAATCGATAATAAAATGAAGATGGATGTTTGAAATTAAGGGTTTGTATACGACTGGAGGAGAAAAAATCTCTAATATTTGTGGAATTTTAACACAAAAATTCTTTTAAAAAAGACAAAATATTGTGGAAGATTTTTTTTTTCCAATATGGAATATGCAAGGTGATATATATGATATTGATATCTTAATTTAAATTTTTAAAAGTTAAAAAAACATTTATGGGTGTTTATTAGAATTTCTTGACTAACATCTATTTGATCCATCAATGTCGAGTATCTATGTCAAATAGTTTACATCATTTACTTTGGTCATACATATACACAAATTTTCAATTGATGTTTATCACTTTTGATGATAAGTTTGTTTTATATAATAAGATAGATCTAAAAATAATTTCTTCATTTTATGTTCTAATTTAAAAAATAATTTAATTTAAAAAAATTAAAATAAAACTAACTATTTTGCATAGTTTTAAGCTTTTAATATGATTAAAATGTTATAAAAATTTCTTATACTAATATTCATTTATTTAATATTTCAAATATATATTTTTTAAAAAAGTATATATTGTTTTAGTTTTGTAGTTGCTGTGATTTGAGTCATTTGACTATAATTTTTCTTTCCTAAAAGTAGATTACATAATAGAGAAAAATTTTCAATAGCTTAATAACAAAATTATTATTTAATGGGCGACTACACTTTTTTTTTTAGTTTAACAGTAGTTGGAGATGGAGTAAGGAATTCCAACTTCTCTCCACTAAAAAGTGAAGAATTTGAACTTTCCCTCATTGGTCGACAATACATGTTAATTATAGTTGAGTTATATTCACTTAGTTTTTTTTAAATGGTTAGAATCAATAAAGCATTTATAATAAAATTAGATTACAAAAACATAGAAATTATTAAGAAAATAAACTTAGTTTTTTAATAAAAAAATTCAAAAACCATGGCGCATGCGTAATTCTAGTTTTTTTTTCCTTTAAAATTTAACCCCATTTCCTAATATTCTTTTTTTAATAACTTACTATAAAGACTTTCCTAACCTTAGCTAACTTAAATGAAAAAAAAGTACACTGTTTTTTTTTTCCTTCTGAAACCACTACACTTTACAATTGAAAAAGAATCCTAAAAAGTAAAAATAAAATCCAACCTCGGATTAGGTTCATCCCTCGAATGTACAACACTGTTGGAAGCGTGTGATGGACACTCACAAATAAATAATCAAACAAGGAATATATTTCACAAGAAAAATAATTCACTTGTATTAAAAAACACTTTTCACAAAGCTACAAACTTGGTTCACACTTTTTCTCTCTAAACTTACTTTGTTTTTCTTATTTACTTCACTTGCTTGTTTTGGTACATACTACAATGATCCTATTTATAGGACTTATGGAAAACTCTAGAATCCGTAACTCTTTTACATAAACTAAAATTTATGAATATAAAACTCTCATACATAAATACATAGTTTCTAAATCCTATTAAAACTTCTAAACAATTAATAATGCTTAATTAATCTTAAAAACTCATATATGTGTAAACGTTCCAAAATATGTTTAATTTTCAACATCCCCCCTTAAACATGTTTTACGGAAAGTACTCCGAGCAAGGTCCTCAACTTGTGAAACACATCAACTTTAAGTGGCTTCGTGAGAATATCGCAATTTGATCTTACGACTTCACATATTCAACATGAATCTCCTTTCTTGAAATACAATCTCGAATAAAATGAAATCTTGTATCAATGTGCTTACTTGATCATGGAACACTTTGGATTTTTGCTAGAGCAATTGTTGACTTATTATCCACATGGATTCTTTGTTGCATCCTCTTGCAATATTCCAACTTCATGAAGCAAATTTCTCAACCAAAGCGCATGACAAACACACATGATGTCGCAAAGCAACATATTACGCTTCACACGTAGATAGTGTCACAATAGGTTGCTTCTTGGAACTCCAAGTAAAAGCCGTATTACCAACAAAGAACACATATCCACTTGTACTTTTTCGATCATTAAGATCTCGGCCCAATCACTATCACAATAACCTTCAAGCAAAAATTCTTTAGATGATGTATAAAACAATCCATAGTCAAGTGTACCTTTGAGGTAACAAAGAATTCTCTTTTGGCTCTTTCAAATGAGTAGTTGTAGGAGATTCCATAAACCGACTCACCAATCCAACACGAAAAAAGAATATACGGTCTTGTGCAAGTTAAATATCTCAAGCTCCCAATCAAACTTTTAAAATATGATGGATCAACAACATCTCCATCTTCATATTTGGACAATTTTGCCCAGATTTCCATCTGAGTTGCAACAGTTTAGCATTTAACATCTTAAATTTCTCAAGAATTTCTTTAGTATATCGTTCTTGGGAGATGAAAATACCTTCCTCTCGATTGTTTCACCTCAATGCCAAGATAATATGACATGAGCCCGATATCTGTCATTTCAAATTCTTGAGTCATTGCTTGCTTGAGATCTTCAAACATGCTTGCACAATTTCTGTAAAAATTAAGTCATCCACATACAGCAAACCAACAAAATATCTCCACGATCGTTAGTCTTAATATAAAGAGAATGTTCAAATGGGCATCTCAAATATCCATTATTAAGGAAATATTTGTTGATTCTACTATTCCACATTCTAGGGGCTTGTTTCAATCTGCATAAGGCCTTCTTTAATTTTAGGACTTTGTCTTCTTGGCCTTTCACGGAATAACCAAGAGGTTGTTCCAAGTAGACTTCTTCTTCAAGATATCCATTCAAAAATGCTGATTTGACATCCATCCGGAAAATCTTCCATTTATTTTGAGCAGTGAAGTGCAATTAGCAACCTTATAGTTTCCATGCGGGCCCTGAGAGCAAACACTTCATCATAGTCAATTCCTTTCTCTCGAGAATAGCCTTTGGCAACTAATCTTGCTTTATGTCTCTGCACTTCTCCTTTTTCATTTCTTTTTATCTTGAACACCCATTTGGCACCTATTGCTTTCTTTCCACTTGGAAGGGTAGAAAGCTCCCATGTATCATTCTTCTGTATATGGCCTTTATTTCCTCATCCATGCTTAATCTTCCATTTTTCATCTGTGAAGCTTCTTCAAAAGTTAAAGGCTCTTTGTCACCAAAAAAGACAAAATAGAGTGAGATCATTAAAACTTTGAGTTAACTCTTCAGTTTCATTATAGATGTCCTGCAAATTTCTCATCCGCCGAGGTGTTTCACTTGAACTTGTAGATGATGAAGGTGTGCTTTGTAATTGTGGAATGACTAGCGATGTTGGTGGTGTTGATGGAGAAGCAACTTCTTTGGATTCATCATCATCTTCGGGAAAAAATAAAAATTTGTAGTCTTTTGGTTCATCATTCCAATTCCACGTTGCTTCCTCATCGAACACAACATCTCTACTCACCACCAATTTCCCTGTAGCAGGATTATAAAGCTTGTAGCCTTTTGAGCTTGCATCATATCCAATGAAAACATGCTTCTCACTTTTATCATCGAGCTTAGTACGCTTTTGATCTGGTACATGTGCATAAGCTATGCTCCCAAATACTCTCAGATGAGTAATAGATGGTTTTCTTCTTGTCCATGCTTGTTGAGGAGTTTTGTTCCACAGGCTTCTAGTTGGAGAACGGTTTGACAAGTAAACAGCACATTCAACCGCTTGTGCCCAAAATTCTTCGGCATCTTCTTACTCTTCAACATGCTTCTTGAGCCATATTGAGTATTGTTCTCGTTTCTTCCTCTCGTGAACACCATTTTGTTGTGGAGTCCATGAACTATCATAGGTCGGCCGAATTCCATTTTCTTCACAAAGCCTTTGAACTCATTTGAAGTGAATTCTCCTCCTCTATCTCGATCTCGGAGCTTTTATATAAAAACCACTTTCTTTTTCAACAAGAGCTTTAAATCTCTTGAACATGCCAAATACCTCGATTTTTCCTTGACAAAATAAACCCAAGTTTTTTATTTAAAATCATCAATAAACAACAAGAAATAATTGTTCTTACCGAAAGAACTTGGCTTTATCGGTCCACAAAGATCGGTGTGAACAAGCTGCAGTGGCCTTCTTGCTCTTGAAAAGGATTCTTGTGGAAAACTCTTTCTTGATTGCTTGCCATAAAGACAACCTTCACAAAATTGATTTGCATGCTTGACATATGGCAATCCTTTCACCATGTTCTTCCCAGCTATGATCTCAAACTTTCAAAATTCAAGTGCCCAAATCTCAAATGCCAAATCCAAGATGGATCCTTCAAACAAGACTTGGACATTTTGCAACATCGGTTTGAATGTTTAACAAAAACATTCTATTCTTGACATTTGCACTTTAGCAATCATATTATCACGATGATCCTTTATTGAAAGACTATAATCCTTCATCAAAATATTATAGCCTTTCTCTCAGGAGTTATCCCAAACTCAAAATATTGTTCTTCATATTTGGCACATAATAAACATTAGAGATAAACTCATGTTTTTCATTCTTCAAGTTAATTAAGATCTTACCTTTTCCTTTCACAGGAATTTTTGTAGCATCACCAAATACGATATTTCCCCAAGCGGACTCATCAAGTTCCACGAACATTGATTTATTTCCACACATATGATTGCTTGCACCACTATCAAGATACCATGAATTATTTTCACATGTCTCTTCACCTTTGCATGCTAGAAGCAAAGATGACTCACCGCTTTTAATATCTTGCTCCGCATAGTTGGCATTTTCTTCAACTTTATTTCTCGCATTCCTAAGAATAATGACCAAATTTATGACAATTATAACATTCCACTTGACTTTTGTTATACCTCCTGTCATTATTTGATCTTCCTTCATATGGCCTCGAATAATTGTGTCTTCCACGACCTCTTGATGAACTAGTATTTGAATCATCAAAATTTCTTTGACCAAAATTTCCTCGACCTCGTCCTCTAAAGTTGCCATGTCCACGACTATGACCACGTCCTCGACATCGATTTTCTTTTTCTTGTCTATCTTCTTTATCTTTCAACTGCAACTTTGATTGAAAAAGTTGCTCAATTGTTTGTTTATTCTTCTTGAGAAGCTTTTTCTTCATGGGCTTGTAGAGTACCCTGGTGATCAACGGACAATGTACTCAAGTCCTTTGATTCTTTAATAGCTACAATGATGAAATTGAATTTTTCATCTAATGAACGAAGTATCTTTTCAACTACTTGCTCATCATTTATTATCTCACCATATCTCTTCATTTCATTGACCACTGCTAATAATCTTGAAGTATAATCTGAAATCGATTCAGACTCCTTCATATGTAATGATTCATAATCACCTCTCAATTTTTGGAGGCGAACCTTCTTGACTCGATCTACTCCTTTATAAGTATTCTCCAAAATTTGCCATGCTTGCCTCGCAGTGGTTGCTCCAGAAATCTTCTCAAAATTCGCATCATCAATAGCTTGATGAATAATGGTGAGCGCCTTTTGGTCTTTCTTTCTAGTATTTTGCAAAACTTCTCGTTCAGCTTGAATCAAAGCTGCATTATTCTCTGGTTCGTCATAGCCTCTATCAACAATTTCCCATGCATCTTGTGAACCAAGTAGAGCTTTCATACGTATACACCAACTACTATAATTTTCTTTTCGTAAGTCGAGGCACTTGGAAAGGAACCAAATTGTTGTTTGCCATTTGCAAAAACAATTCTTTTCTTGAACTCAAGCTCGATACCACTTTGTTAAGCGTGTGATGACACTCACAAATAAATAATCAAACAAGGAATATATTTCACAGAAAAATAATTCACTTGTATTAAAAACACTTTTCACAAAGCTACAAACTTGGTTCACACTTTTTCTCTCTAAACTTACTTTGTTTTTCTTATTTACTTCACTTGCTTGTTTTGGTACATACTACAATGATCCTATTTATAGGACTTATGGAAAACTCTAGAATCCGTAACTCTTTTACATAAACTAAAATTTATGAATATAAAACTCTCATACATAAATACATAGTTTCTAAATCCTATTAAAACTTCTAAACAATTAATAATGCTTAATTAATCTTAAAAACTCATATATGTGTAAACGTTCCAAAATATGTTTAATTTTCAACAAACACTATTGATATTGACCCCAAAAAAGAAATGGTAGGTACAACCAGTACGTGGACAACCGACCATCATTCTCAAACCAATCCTAAAAAATAAAACAAGATATTAACTTTAACGTACATACACACATGCACATCAACATCGCTATATCCACTACATGTATAAATATACATACATACACACATACATACATAAATATAGATAGAGTCGACGGGGACGATGTGTGAGCGTGTGAGCCTTGTGGGAGGGCTAGGGCATTGAAAGGCAGAAGAAGCTCCACCTCAGTGAGATAAAAGGGCATGTGGTGTCTCAGTGCACCGTACTCCAACTTGCACTTTTGGTCGTTGTTGTTACAAAGTATTGCTATATGCATGTGCCCTTTAATTCCCTAATATCATTTTTACATCCCTTACATCCCTTTCCACCGTCCCACACACTGAGAGAGAGAGGGGCAATTTAAATAAATAAAAAGAAAAAAAAAGGATTAGTAGTACAGATTTGTGTGTAGTAGTAGTACCCTAGCGAGAGAGACCTATTAATTCTTGTTTCACACTGACACACATCTACTTGCAATTGCACCCACAATCTGTACGGTTCTTTCTTGGATTTTCTGTCCTTCCTTTTCCCTTCCCCCTGTCTCTGCCCTAATGCTTTTCTCTTTTCTTTTATGTTGTCCATCTTCTTGGTTTGTCTTTTGGTTTAACCTAAAACGTCTTTGAATTTAAATAGATTGATATCGATAGTCCCAATATTGAACTTATGTTTGTGTCTCTAATTTTCTTTTTCCTATTATTTTATTGGATTCGACTTGTATTACACTTGAAAATAAATTAAAATTGTAGTTACATCGAGTGTGTATACGCATTTGTTTATCACGCGTAATGAGTTCATGAAATCGACCTAGGTTTGACAGGTTGATTTCTTATATTTTAAGTTATAAAATTTATTAACTCCACGAACTACTGTATATTAACTTGGTTAGGTTCAAGTTTAGTCTTTAAACTTTTATGTTTATGTCTAACGAGTAGGTCTTTGATATATTCAATATTTTTTAAAATTAACTAATCTACTAGATATAAATTGAGTTCTGACCTTAAATTTTCAAATCTTGTTTTTAATAGTTTTATTAATTTTTTAAAAAAATGTTGAAGAGAGTTAAAGTCCTATTAGATATAAAATTGAAAGTTTGGAGACTTATTATAGACATAAGATCGAATGTTTAGAGATTAATTAGGTACTTTTAAAGTTTATAGATCTATTAGATACAAAATTAAAAATTATTCAAATATCTATTTCTATGAACTAAACTTGTAATTTAACCCATTAAATTTTATAAATTATAAATCTACGAACTTAATATAGTTATTAGAGTATGGTGTGAAATTCTATATTGAAGAGATCACTCGGAAAATAACTTGGATAATAGGTCGAAGCAAAAATAAAGTTAAAATTTCTTTTTTGGGGAAAAAAATAAAGTTAATCACCATCAATAAACATCTGTTGTTTGGTCGCATCATGGCTGGGTAGCCGTCACTCAGCACGTTTAATAAAAGCAATAAATTTGGAGTAAAAGGACCGTGAAATGAATTAATAGTGGAAATTAGATTAATAATAAAAAGGATTACAGAGAGAGGGATTTAATTAATATCATCCAAAAAATTAAAAATCATTAGTAATATTAATAATAATTTTAATTTTAATTAAGATGTAGAGACCCAAATGGAGAGGGGCTCCCGAGTCATTAATAACATGATTTCAGTGTTGTTTTTATTTTCGTCAATATTATAATTATTTTCACCCGCCTCGTTGCACCTGCATGGCCTCCCAAGCTTCTCTATTTCGATTTCCGCCCCTCCAATATTTCCATTTTCTTCCACTTTCCCCCCCACGTCTTCCTCACAATTACTTTTCTCGCCCACCACTTCCACGTCGTCGTTTCGTATTTTTATTTCTTCTTCTTCTGCTATATTTTCCGTACTTTCTTCTTCAGAGTCAACTTTCGGAGTACTACTTTTCAAAATGCTCAGTCGAAGCCGGCCCTGGCTTCGTTCGGCATGGAAATACGAGAGCCTTGCCGGAGCCTTTACCGCTTCAATTATCAACCTTCCGTCTTCGCGAAACGACCGTACGCGAATCGAATCCACACCGGCGATTGTCGTCAGAGGCGGCGGAAACAGTTTCTTGTTACCTTGACTATCCGATTTCACTCGCTTCCTCGTCGGAGATCGCTCGATTTTCAGATCGGAAAAAACCGCGTCCTCCACAAAATCGGAAGCTCCGGTCTCGCTGCCTAGATTTTCAGTACAGAGCGCCAAGCTCTTCTCGCTCAGAGTCGAGCGAGACCGCTTGACGAGCGGATGAACATAGGCAGATTCCAATTCCTTAGTCGCCATTGGCGATTTCGCTTCAGCGCGGACGTCGGAGAGAGACTGCAGTAATCTCCAGCCGGCCGCGTCATCGGATTTCCTCCGGGCGTCGGAAGGAGGAAGAGGAAGAGGAAGAACAGACTTAATAGCGTTGTCGTACTTGGAAAGAAACTGATCATTAACACCGTCGCATTGATCTAGGGATTTGGAAGAATCGAGATCGAGGAAACAGGATTTGAGAGCGACGAATTCGAAAGGCGGAGGGAGTACTTGAGACTTGAATTTGATGTGAGGCCAAGCAGAATCGATGAATTGAGAGTCGACGCATGGTTGAAGGCTTCGATGACAGACCATAGTCGCCATTGGAGAGTTGGAGAAATTAGGAGGAAATTTGAATTTGGGGATTTAGAGAGAGATAAGTGAAGAGGGAGAAGGGTGAAGGGTGTGAATTTGTAGTGCAAAAAAGTGGCAGGGGAGGGAGTGAGAAAGAGTGGTGGGGGCCTATTCATTCCACTTGAAATTATATAATAATCCCCAAACACTACCTTACAATACAAATGTACAATCTTTTCAAATTCTACATACAAAAGTATACTACACATTATAGTTTAACCGCCCATCCCACACTTGATTGTTCCATCCTCAACTTTCTAGAGACTTATTTAATACTTTTTAAAATTCAAGATCAAGTATACACAAAATTTAGAAACTAAACTTATAATTTAAGGCTCCGTTTGATAATCATTTTATTTTTAGTTTTTAGTTTTTGAAATTTAAACTTAAAAATACTATTTCTACCAATGAGTTTATATAAGTCTTTTTTTATCTACTTTTATTTCTTATGTTTAAAAAAAAGTTCAATTTTTGAAAACTAAAAAAAGTAGCTTTCAAAAACTTAACTTTGTTTTTAGAATTTGGCTAAGAGTTCAAATACTTATTAAGAGAGATGATTTCTATGGTAGAGAAATTATGTGAAAATAATCTTAACTTTCAAAAACTAAAAACGAAAAACAAAATGGTTATCAAACGGGGCCTAAACTTTTAATTTTATATTTAATAAGTTTATAAACTTTCAATTTTGAATATGTTTGAGACTTGTTAGACACAAAATTGATTTTTTCTAATAAGTCCATCAACTTTCAATTTCGAATATGTCTGAGACTTATTAGACACAAAATTGATTTGATAAGTCCATAAACTTTCAATTTTGTGTCTAATAGGTTTTGGACATATTCGAAATTATCAAAAAGTAACTAATATATTTTTATAAGACCTTAAACGTTCAATTTTGTGTCTGGTAAGTTCATGAATTTTAAAAAACGTCAACTAGGTCAATGATATATTTAACACAAAAATAAAAAATTCAAGAATTTATTAGACACAATTGAAAAAGTGGACACAAACTTGATAGACTTGTAATTCAACCAAACTAAAAAAATATAGTTCAAATTGTTTAAAAATATATCTTAGATGACTAAGAGATCAGAAGTATGAATCTTCACACCCAATTGTTGTTGAACGAAAAAAATAACATAGTTGATATGATCAAAACATATTATCTTTTTTAAAGTCGAAAATTCGATCTTCACTTTTTGCATTGTTGTGCTAAAGAAAGAGTTAAAAGTGTAATAAAGGTCGGAATATGTAGCTGTATATGGTTGAAGTATAAGAAAGTAATTTTTTTAAGAGAAAAGAAATTTTCACTTTTTATTAATATAGTTAGCTAATTAGTAAATTTTAGTATTAATTGAATTGGACTGTCCTTAATTTTAAATAAGGTGCGAAATTCATATATTTTATTAGTAGGATTTTTCATTTCTTTTCAGAAGAATTGTGTAGTTAGCTGCGGTATTCTGGTATTCTCGAGGTTGGATAAAATTATATACATAACTATTGTTTCCTGTCCGGATATTTCAGGAATAAAGGAAAATTCTTTTTGTTGAGGTTGTATTGGAATGTTTTTCAGTTGAGTTTTAATAATTTGGGGTTGGGTTAAATGTTTTTTTTTCTACTTGTTTGATTTTGTGGCTATTGGAGGTACTTTTTTATGATATATATATATATATAAAAAGTTGATTTCTGATTTTTTAACTTTTGAATTTTGAGTCATTTAACCGTTGGTTTAAAGAAAATATTATAATTTTTTTTAGACGGTTTAATTTTACTATTTATTGCGAGAGCATAGTTCAACTGGTGTTATAGGATGTGTTAATTAATGTTTAGAGTTTAGGTTAAATTTTGGCTCACCATTTTTCCCCATCGTTCCTTTTGATTTTTTTCATTTATGGTTTTATTTTTATTTGTTATGATTGTTGAGGGTGCACCCAAAGTCTCATATTGTCTAGATAAAAAGAAAATCATGAGTATATAAGCGAGAGACAATATCTCAATTGATATAAGACTTTTTGGGTGGAACAAAAAACAAAGTCATCATAACTAATACCCCGTTTGATAATCATTTGATTTTTGAAAATTGTACTTATTTTCTCGTAATTTATCTACAATTATTTTTTCATTTTCCATATAATTGTTTCCAAAAATCAAAAATAAAAAACTAAATGGTTAATTATCAAATGAGACCTAAAGTTTAAGTTTAAATTTTAAACTAAATATTTAACCATGCCAAATGTTTATTTTTTCCTTTTATTTATTAAAAAAATAACATAAAAATTATGGTTTATTTTTTTAATGAACATTTCTCAAAACCCAATTACAAAAATAATTTCGTCAAAATGTTAGACTATTAAATTTACCCCAAACTATCAGTTTAAACTTTTAGTTTGATTGATGATTTAAAATGATATCAGGTGGTTCGCAGTGGAAGCGATCGCAAATGAACTGATAGAATAACATTAGGTGATGGAGATACTGTTTTTAGTCTAAAAAAAGTGAATTTACTAATTTCACGTTTTAACAAAATTTGCTTCTATGCACTTAATTTTAGAAATTTGTGTATTAGATTTCAAAAACTAAAGATAGTTTTTAGAAAATACACACAAGTATTTTTAGTTAGAGCCCGATTTGTCATGAAAAGATATTTTTTCTATCCAAACTTTAGAACGCTCATTTTGCCTATAACATGTTGAACAAGAATGTATACCATCGTTTTATTGTAATTTTTGAAAATAAGATTAAAATGTGTGACTTCATATTTTTGATGTTTCTAAATAAACTCTTCAATAATAGGTTGGATTTCATTTTTATATGAAATCTTTTCATGTGTCAAATTCCAAAGTATCGAAGAGTTTATTTTTGTTGCCACTGGTTACATCTAAATCACACTATCAAAATGTGAAAAAAGATTCTCCCTAAATCAAAGCTAAGTTTGAAAAATCCATTAAACTTGCTAAATACATGAGTGATTTTGTAGTATCCTTTCTAAAGAGAGTAAAAAATCAAATGGCTCACGCTTTGCCGAAAATGACATTAAGATGGCTTTTTTCTAAATCTAAAAGACCTTAAAGTTAAAGTCATACACAAGAACGTTCGTGTAATTAAGGTACAATCATGAAGTCTTATCTAGCTGTTCCTTTCAATATCTTGTTTTATACCCACTTATATTTATTTTCAAGAAAAGCCCGATAAAAATAGAAAAACAAAACGATAAGATTACAACGTCATCCACTCATAAAAACCCTCTTCCTAATCGTTTGGAGTCAATTCTTTTTTGAAATTTCCTTGTAGGGAAGGAGAGAAATAATTTTAGGGTTCATTGTGGAATAAATAAATAAATAAATAAATATGTGGGCATAAAAATGTTGAGAGAAAAAGAGCACGTTGGTCCAAAAATTACCAGCTTTTTTCTCATAAGCTTCCAAAGGAAAAAGAACAAAAAGGCCAGTAAACAAAAAGATTCTCCCAAATATTTGTTGACAGTGATTTCGCTTAATTCTCCTTCTCTTCTCTTCTTTTTGCATTTATTTAAATTCTATCCTAAATAAATAAATAAATATTTATCAAAAATTAATTTGCCTTTATATATATATATATATATATATATTTATATAATGTGTATGATTCATATGGCTTTAAAAGAGTCAACACCACTTCCTTTTGCTTCTAAATGGAATCAAGATTTAAAAAGAACCACAAGAATGTCAGCCCACCCCCTTTGAATTTATATTAATTGCGTAAATAGCCATTATTCTTATTCTTATTTTAATTTTACTTCCCTTTCATTTTATTCCCATCAACTGTTTTTCTAAGGATTAAATTATGGATTTAGTTCGACAAAATATATACAATAGTCCCTAGTGTTTTTGAGTGGTTCTCATTTTGGCCTTAGTTTTTAAAAAATTTTCAATTTTATCTTTTAATATTTTGAACATAATTCTCAATTAGATTCTTTTGTTCCAAATTTTATTAAGAAAATATTAGATCATGATAGGCCACTCAACTGATATTTGACACATGAGAGGTAACTCGTCTATTTTTAAAATTTGACCAATCTATTAATAATTTTTTTTCCAAGTAGCATCTCCAAATAACAGGCTCGATCACCTATCTAGATATATTAATATAGAAAGTTAAATTATAAATCTAGTCCCTATGGTTTGTAGAAAGTTAGAATTTAGTCCATATAATTTCAAGAGTAAAATTTCACTCTTATGGTTTGATAAAACCTTGAAAATAATCTCTATAATTTGATAAAACTATCATAAATAGACTCTATTTATGAGAATTTTGTCAAATTATAGAGACTAATTCTAATATTTAAAACCATAGAGACCAATTTCTAACTTTAAGTCACAACGACCAAATTTTGTATTTAACCTTAATGGGAACCATTACATAAGCTTTTGTTGGCAAAATTTTAACCAAAAATTTTGAATAAGGACCTAACTGATTTTTTTTTTCAAATAAAAAATACAACTGAGAATTTTAAGAGATTAAAGACGAAATTGAGAATTGTCTAAAAAATTAATTAGTATATTTAAAAATATTGCATTTAAAGCAATGTCGTAACATTTCTATTTAGTTTTTATATGTGTTTAAATTTTGAACCGTGTTTCTATTTTCTCTCTATATCTTAGAATATTACATTTAAAATATATATATGATGGAAGGGATACACTTAGTTCAGTGCATGTTTGAGAATGATTTTAGAGATATTGATTTTAGTGTAATTGATTTGTCTATAATTAATTTATTAAAAGTGATTTTTCTATAATCATTTTCATGTTTGGTTCTATACTTTTAATAGCGATTTTGGTTTTGAAAAAATTCATTTTTTTTATAGAAATTTATGAATTTTGACAAAAGATTACGATTTTTACTCGTCATTAAAAGTATACTATTTTAAAAAATAAATAATAGTCATTTTAAATTATAATCACTTAAAAATCACTTGGGAATCACCTCTTAAGTGATTGAAAGAGAATCACTTCAAATGATTTTGAATTATTCCAAAATCACTGGTTTAATATTGTCAAACATCACACTTTGAATAGAAAAGTGATTTTAGACATGTCAAAAGTGATTTTGGTCACTCCAAAATCACTCCCAAACGTGTCCTTATTTTATCTTCAAATTACGAAAATTAATATTTGATCACTTAAATTATACCCATGTTGACAAATAGAAATAAACGCAATATTCCCCAGATGAAAACTAAATTTACAATTTAAACAGTTTTTTTTTTTTTCAAACTCATAATGAGACAAGTGAATTGTAGGTTGGTAGGCTAATTAATTTGGCTTTTCCTTGCATGAATTATTATGTTGGCTGAAATCTAGGGTTGATAGTTATGAGACTAACCATCATATTTTAATAATCACTTTCATATAGTTTTTCATTTTTATATTAATTGTAATTTTATAAGAATTTTGAGTAATCCTAAGGATAGGGATAAATGAATATATGTGATGTGATTTAATGAGAATTAACAACCTTTAGTTTTATTTATTTATTTATTTTATATAATGGTTAGTATGATGTAATATCGTAAAAAGAATTAAAAAAATAAAATCTTCTAGAAGAGTGTACAATGTGAAGGATCTTTTAGAGATGGCAACAAAGTAGGGATGGGATATTGAGTCAAAAAAATGGCTTACCAAACTTTGATAATGTTGGAATTTAAATCGTCCTCTATGCTATATTCTTTGATTTTATTGAATTTGGGAAATCTAATAGATTCCTTTCGTTTTTTTTTTAAAGGAAAAACTAAACGATAATAAACAATAAACTGCATAGTTGCATAGAACTTTAATCATCGAAATTACCTCTTTCTTAAAAATACCTTTCAATAGTTTGATTTCTTCCCTATAAATTCAGACCAACTTTTCTTGACTTGCAATCTACAAATAAATTGCCCAACTAAAAAAAAATGCCCCCGGTTGGGTTTGAAAAATGAATCTATTAAATATAACTACACCCAAGAAATTGTACTTGTACCACATAAATTCATTAAAAATTCATTGATAGATGAAAAACCATACTAGTAAAAAATAATAATACGCATATTTCTCATTTTCAACTTTCATATATCGTTATTACGTACCGTTCAAATTCAACTTAAAAGAGTTTCAACTTAGGAGTTCAATATTCTATAATGATTCATATCACATCTATTATTTAGGGTTCACTTAAATTCACTGTCGTATCGTACTACACAAATTCATTTAAAAATGCAACCACATCGTACCGCATACTTTAGAGTCAGATCGAGAATTCAGGACCAGACATTCGAAGTGATTTTAGGGTTATAGGGATTCTACAAATCCATGTGTGAAGGCACTAGGGAAATATAATATAAGCTAAGGTATAAAATCGTACGAATTGTATAGTGTAATGTGTGAAGCATATTATTTGGATGGAAAAGGGAAATCAATGAATGAGATCTTCAAAACTCTGTCATTTTTCCATCTGTGTCGGCCAGCTGAGGCTTCTCTTAACCCTTCTTCTTCTTCTTCTTCTTTCTTTAGCTCTGACATGAACCAAATTTTTCAATGGCTAAAACCTTAAAATATCATTAAATTAGAAGGACATGGCCAAAACTTGAGATCTCTGTGTGTATTAGAGGACTTTCCACTTAAGCCTTCTAAGAATGTAAAAGGGAGAATGCCATTCAAGGAAACTCTCAAAACATGCTGCCAATTGTGTTTTTGTACTGTGAAAATTAATCAAATGTTTTAATTTGTTCCTTTTTTCAAATTTTTAATTGGCCCTTTTTTGAGTTTAGAGGTGGGATATTGCCACATTACTTTCTTTGTTTTTTTTTCTTACTTTTTATAAATATTTTCAAAATCTAAGCAAACTAAAAAAGTAGGCTCCGTTTGATAATGATTTGGTTTTTAAAAATTAAGCCTAAAAACACTACTTCTACCAATGAATATTTATATTTTCTTATCTACTCTGTACTTATGTTTTAAAAAATCAAACTAAGTTTTGAAAATTAAAAAAAAAAAAAAATTTGTTTTCGAAATTTGGCTAGAAACTTACTTAAATGGAATCTCAAGAAAGATGAAAATCATTGTAGAAAAGTTAAAGAGAAATTATGGAGTGTGAACAAAACAAAGTATAATTTTCAAAAACCAAAACAAAAAATTAAATAGTTATCCAATGAGACCGTAAGTTTTAAAATTTTAGTTTTATTTTTATAATTTGGTTAAGAATTTAAAAGTTTTCTTAAGAAAGATGAAAATTATTGTAAAGAAATTAAGAAAAAATAAGTCTAATTTTTAAAAATAAAAAAAAATGAATGATTATCGAACCACCTTGAAGATTTTAAATCTGAATTGAGTTTTGATGTTTTGATTTTGAGGTTTGGCAGTTGTTTAGGCCCCGTTTGATAACCATTTTGTTTTTTGTTTTTAATTTTTGAAATTTAAACCTAAAAATACTACTTCTACCAATGAGTTTATATATCATCTTATCTACTTTGTACCTATGTTTTAAAAAACCAAACCAACTTTTGAAAACTAAAAAAAGTAACTTTCAAAAACTTGACTTTGTTTTTAGAATTTGGCTAAGAGTTCAAATGCTTACTTAAGGGAGATGATACCTATTGTAGCGGAATTATGTGAAAATAAGCTTAACTTTCAAAAACTAAAAACGAAAAACAAAATGGTTATCAAACGGGGTCTTAGTTTTATGATTTCCTGATTTGGTTATGGTATATTATGACTTGGGTTTTATTGTTTTAGCAATTTTCTACTTGGATTTTGAGGAGACTATTAACTTCTTACTACTTATTTAATTTCAATAAAATTCCATCATGCCAATAAGAGCATAGCTCAATTGGCATTAAGTAAGCCAAGAGCTCATGGGTTTGAATCACCCACTCCAAATGCTGATGATGTACTCAAAAAAAAAATCCATCATGTAATTAAAAACTAATCAACATCATTCTAACACTATCTAAAAAAACTTATCAAGAAAATTATTTGATTCAATTAAAATTATAAAAAAAAAAAAAACTAGACGAGAACATGTCATTCCATTCTCATCCATGAACAATATTCCTAATTTATAATTACATAATGAGAAAACTTTCATATTTATATAGTTTGTAGGAACTACAAATTTTGATCATACATAATTAGTGTGTTAGTGTACCTTAGGGGTGAGCAGTCGGTTTTCGACCCCAACCGACCTCCGAACCGATCAAGGTCGGTCGGTTCGACCGAGATTTTTTAAAAAAAAAACTTACCAAAACCGACCGACCGGTCGGTTCGGTTGGTCGGTTTCATATATATTTTTAAATATTTATTTAATTAATTATTTCATATTTATAATAATTATTTTATTATTATGTAATAATTTATAATTATTTTATTATTATTTAATATATTTTGAGAAAATCTTTTTAGTTTTTTATTTTTTTATTATTATTATTATTATTATTATTATTATTATATATATATATATATATATATATATATATATATATATTTTTAAATATCGGTCGGTCGGTTCGGTTGGCTTGGGGCTTTTGCCCCAAACCGACTGACCGACCCCGATCGAAGAAGGCCAAAAACCGACCGACCGCCCTCGGTAGAGTCGGTTTTCGGTCTTCTTTTGCTCACCCCTAGTGTACCTTAGTGTTAGGAGTGCTCATAATGTCCTACATTGGTTAGGAAAAGAAAAGATTAATGATATATATTTAAGGACAATAGATGGTTAGGAAAAGAAAAGATTAATGATATATATTTAAGGACAATTATGTCTATTGGTATGAAACCTTTTGGTGGAAACCAAAAACAAAGTCATGATTGTAGAGATCTTTTTGTGTGGTAGAGAAATCTTCCAAGTAGAACAAAGGTTAGTGAGCCTCGGTTGGGAAGGATTATTAGGAGTGCCCACAATGTCCCACATGTCCCATATTGGCTAGGTAGGAAAAGAAAAGATCCATGATGGACAATATCATATCATTGTGGAGACCCGGACCTTTCATAAAAGTTTAATAACTACTTTTGGAGTAGAAAAACTATTAGAATGTTATGTTGAACAAAAAGTCAACGAGTCTGAATATCATTCTTTTAAATTTAATCCAACAAACATTTTAGTCCCCACCATATTATTTTAAGTTATCAACAAGTCAATTTTTTAGGGTCATCCTAGTGGTGTTAGCTAGAAAGCTTAATGGAGTAAAAATTACGAATTTTCGTAAAAGTCATATTTTTTGTAAGGCATTTGTAATAGGATGTTTCTTTTTTTCATGAGAGGCCAGAGGGTGTAGGAAAAAAAAATTACCAGCTAAGTGGAACGAGGATGGGGAATAGAAAATATTCCTCATCCTTATCCTCGCTCTGTTTTCCTTTTTTTTAATATATATGTATGTATATATATTATTGTTCCATGGTTTAAATAATTTGATATATATATTTAAACATTTAAATTATATGTAGGAAATTTATTTTTAAATGAAGATTTTCGGTAAGATATTACTTATTTCAATGAAGATTTTTGATGAAGAATTAACGAATTATTTAATTTAATTAAGATTAAAAGAATGAGGAATTCTTATCCTAATCCTTACAAAATTTAAGATAAAATTTACGAGAACATAAATTTAAATGGGAGGTGGGAGAAGGGATAGAAAAGTCATCCTCCACCCCTCTGTGAAAGACCTAATTTGTAATTAGGTAATGAGAAAATTTTCAAATTTACATAGTTTATAGGAGAATATTAAGTAGAAATTTTCATACACAATTAGATAGTGTGTTAATGTAGATTACTACTGAGACTATTATTTATGACAATTATTATATCTATTTTTCTCATTCTAAAATGTTTTTATCAATTCACAAAAATCCAACTAATTTCACCTCGAAATCATCCAATCAAATAATTTTTTAATAAAAAATTCAATAACACCACTATATACTTTGATCTTATCTTAAAAACAGTAATCTGAAAATACACCCATTGTTATTCTCGGTCAGTCTGTTTTTGTTTTTGTTTTGTTATAAAAAAATATAAAAAGAAAAATATAAAAAGAAAAAAAGAAAAAAAGAAGATCTTTGTGCGCGGTGCATATTATGAATTGTCGGTTATGCAGCCTTCAATAAAACCATACACAATCATATTGATTCAAATGATTTAAAATTAAGAGCTCAAAAAAAAGATTTAATATTAAATTTAAAAAAAAAAAACGAAAAATAGGGAATTTTTTCCGACAGTCCGTCAAGCAAAAAAACCACATGTCGGAGTGGCTTTTGCGTCAGATCATCTAAAATTCTAATTTCACCACCGGTTTCAGAGTGGCTCCACACCACCACTGCTGACTACACCCACCAACTCGGTCAAATATTGGCTCCCAAAGTGCTATATGCACCCACTGCCCTTTCTCATTTTCATTTATTTATTTCTCCAATTTTCTCCTTGCTTCTTTTTTTTAGAAAATATTAATAATAATTAAATGGCCAATTTTGATGCTTTTAGTCAACGAATATTTATAGCTACGCTAGGTTGGCGAGTTCCAATACCAATATACTTACACCACCTCTGCCCTACACCCAAATAAATGGGCTTTTAGGTTCAAATTTTATTCTTTATATTATATAATATGTTTTAAATTTCATTATCTACCTGCTCCTAAATCCTAATATTATTTTAACAGTATGGTACTAATTGAAGTGAGAGATTTATTTTAAGGAAAAGAATTGATGCTAAATTGTTGTTAAGTAAATATTGACATCTTTTTTTAGATCTTATTAGTTCGAAGATATTATCTCATATCTTATCGTATAGTATTCCTTTTAAAAAACAATAAATTGAATTACAAACATTCCATTTGTTTGAACTAAATCAATGGATTGACTCATTGACTTATTCGCCCGTAAAATAAAAGACATATCAACTTTATAATCTATGTATATTAATGGGTTACCTTACCTCAATGAAGAAATTATTATTCAAATTTTTACTTCGCGTTCTTTATTATTATTATTCTATCAAGTTTTAAAATTTTAAGGCAGCATATACTTTGCCCTAATGTTTGTTTTTAGCATCTCTATTTGATCTTTGAGATTTTGAATCAAAAGAAACTTTTAGTTTCTAAGCTCAATTAACTATTAATTGACTGATGACCAACTGAATTCAGAGAGTGTTTAGAAATATTTTTTTTTCAAATTTTATGGACTAAAAATGTCAATTTTGAATTTTAGGGACTAAGTAGACACTATACTAAAAAATTGTAATACATAAATGATATTGTTAGGAGTGCTAACAAAATATCACGTTAACTGGGATAGGAAGAGATGTATGGTGTATAAGTGAAGACAATTATCCCAATCGATATGAGATCTTTTTGGGGAGAACCAAAAGCAAAGTCATGAAGGCTTATGCCAAAAAGTGGACAATATCATACCCATTGTGGAGATATGTTGAGGGGTCGCAAAACATGGTAAAAACCTAGTTATGTGTGTGCCGAAGAAATTCTTGAAGTGGAACAAAGATTAATGAACCTCTATTGCAATCTATCTGGGTGTTTTACCACTCGCCTTGATAAAAGCAAGTGTGAAGTGTTTGTGCTCTATTTGGATTTTGCCTCAAGAAGAATTGATTGTGCCTCGAGATGAAGAGCAAATTCTCGATTGGGAGTGGGTGGATTAGTTCGAGAGGAGGTTCAAGTGTAGTGTTTTGTTCGATGAGAGGATTGTTAGGAGAAAATCCCACATTGATAGGAAAGAGATCCATAGTAACACTAACATTGACGAGGGAAGGAAAAGATCCATGGTATGGAATGAATAAAATTATGTATATTGATATGAGGCTTTTTAAGGAATCAAAATTAAAGTCATAAAAGTTTATGCCCCAAATGGATAATGTGAGAGGTTCCAAATCTCCCACTCCATATGTTATTAAGTGAAAAGTTGGGCAAACTATTTTTTAAAAGTATGATAATATTTTGGACGTTGAGAGTACCAATTAAAGGTGTGAAACTTCGCTCATGTTAGCAAAATCATTACTAGAAAAAAAGTGACTTTTTTAGGAAATAAAAATGTTGGGAGTGCGATCAAAGTCCCACATCGGCTAGAGAAGGGGAAGATCGTGAGTATATAAGTGAGAGATAGTATCTCCATTGGTATGAAGCCTTTTGGGTGAAACCAAAACCAAAGCCATGAGGGTTTATGCCCAAAGTGGACAATATCATACCAATTTTAATGTAATTATGAACTTGGTGTTCTAATCTGTTGGTCGAGGCTATATGTCAATTACCTTTAAGTTAGGTCCAGTTTAACTTATTAACATCGACATTTTAAGCATACGTCAACACAAAAGGCTTCATTATTATGTGATTCAAAATTACCATAAAGTTTGAAATATTTCGAAAAAAATTCTTAAAAGTCGATCAAATTTTGAAACGCAAACCAAACCCAAAGAAAAGGGTATCGTAAGATGATTTGATCGTGATTTTCAAGTATAAAATAAGCAATTGATTCATGAAACTTCGAATCTATTAGATTGAGAAGAGAATTAATTAAATATAAAAAAAAAAAGGAGAGAATTAATTAGTGAAACATATTGTGTAAAATATCAAAAATTGAGATTTTGAAAGCTTAGTCGACCCTAATCATTTGATTTTTAATTTTTAAAAATTGTACTTATTTTCTATCATTTCTATGCGAGTTTCATCTTTGTTAAAATAATATTTGAATTTTTAGCCAAATGTTTAAAAACAAAATTGAAAATTATGGCTCCGTTTGATAATTATTTGGTTTTTGGTTTTTGAAAATTAAACTTATAAATATTACTTAGACTTATGAGACTCCTTATTTTGTTATCCATTATTGACCTATGTTTTCAAAAGCAACGCTCAAGTTTTGAAAACTAAAAAATATATTTTTCAAAAATTTGTTTTTGCTTTTAGAATTTAGCTAAGAATCAAATATTTTTTTAAGAATTGGTGAAAATTATTGTAGAGAATTGTACAGAAATGATAAGAAAATAATAATTTTTAAATACCAAAAATTAAAAACGAAATAGTTATTAAATGGGACCATATATTTTTTAATTTTTAAAATTTGCTTTGATTTTTTAAAATAAAATTAAAAACAAAAAAAATATCAAACAGGCCTTAATGTTCTTATCATGCGACCATACACGTAAAAGGCTGTGCTATTCGATTCTTTCCACTATCTCACGTTAACAAAAACAAAAAAATGGTTTATCAAGTTTATTAATTTTAAATTGTGAGAATTATTGAGAGGAATAAGACAATGGGAATGATGCCACCTTTTTTTTTTTAAATTATTATATTTACATTAAATTGGATTTCTTAGAGCATTGTGGAAAATGACGCAACACGTGAAAATGTGGTGATAAAAGGTATTAATTGAGCTATAATATATCAATATTGTTTGAAGACCTTGAGTTTTGCTTAAATCTAATTTTTGTCTAAAATGGTTGATGACTTAATATCTTTAAAGATTTGAAAGAGAGAGAAAGTTATACTTTTAAATTAATCGTTGTTATATGATGTTGCAATTTCATTGATTAATTGGTTGTTCCACACATTTTATTCTCGTTTCTTATGACTTTTTTTTAAAACGAATTTAGGAGATGTTTGATTCGTAATTTTAAAACATGTGAGTTAGTGTAGCTTGACGTTGAAAAAATTAGATTTATGTAGTTTTTGTTTTAATTTGAAAAGAAATTTGAGTCTATATAATCTATATATGGGATCGATTTGCATAAGTAAAATCATGAATTCGAGCTTGTATTTCTATACTATACAAATCCACCAAAGAAAATAGAGTTGATTTCGAGAAACAAACTAGCAAAAATTGATCAAGTAATAACTTTACTAACAAACCAACTAATTAGACAGATTAAATTACTAACATTTAAACTACATAGTTATTTAAATATGTTTTATTTCATTAGTAATTTGAACATAGTTTAATGTGTCAAAATATTGGTTAATCTCCCTTATAAAGAGCATATTCAAGTCCACATTTTTTTCTTCCAATTGCAATAATCCTAAAGCAGAACATGATTTTGCTATTTTTTTAGAAATAAATCTCAAGATGTCGCTAAGTGTTTGTCTTCGTGTGCGAAAAAAAAAGTAAAGAAAATACTAATTTTGAAGATTCAGAGTCTTAAGAGGGTGAAAATGTTGAAGTTGATGAAATGTTGAGATTTCAATCCTATAGATCTCATTAAACTTAATTATAAAAAATATTTAAACTAATAGAATAAAGATTTTACACTTATAATTAAATTAAAATTCTTAATTAATAATATTTCGATGGTTGACGAATATAAGTATATTTTATCTATATGTTTACCATATATCGAAATTGAAAATATCTGCAAATTCCTAATGTTGATATTGAGCCTCTCAATTTACAAAAACATAAATCAACATGTCAACGGATAATAATTGCTTTTCATTTTTGTAATTAATAATGGAGAATCTTTTGTTTAAGGAGGGTGAATGCATGCGTCATATGGCTAATAGTTTGGCCTTAACGTGAAAGCCAAAGGGTTAATTAAGGCTTAGGCTAATGAATTTTAATTAAGCTAATACTTTAGTGCAAGGAAGACAAAGAATCCAGTTCATGTCTCACATTAATTAAAAACCCTAATTAATTAACCCTAAAAGGCCTCCTTTTTGGCCATGTTGCTCCCACATTTTCTCTCTCTTTCTATGTAATTATCTATATATATTTTAAAAATCTTCCTTTTCTCTCTCACTATCACTTTTTTAATCTTACTTTTTCAACTCCTAACATTAACCCTAAAAAAATATGATAATGGAATCATACGCAATCCATGCAACAAATATTTTATTTTACACACCTAATTTTATTGGAAAGGTAGAAATAGATGATTACATAATCATCCTAATCCTAAATGCCTACCATTTTTTTTAACAACAAATAAAATTCGGTATTAGGTTAAGTTTAGACGTGAGTCAAAGTGAATATAGGATAATGGTTGTGTATTTCTTTTTTTTTTTTTTTTTTGAGGTTATAGGTTTAAAGTCTCATACCGCACCTTTGTTGTACTAAAATAGTTACGTACATTCATATAGATATATTATGAAAAATCAATGAAATTAAACTAAATAAAAATTAATGGTAGGAAAGGAACTGTTGGGAGTGCGACCAAAGTCCCACATCGGCTAGAGAATGGGAAGATCATGGGTATATAAGTGAGGAATAGTATCTCCATTGGTATGAGGCCTTTTGGGTACTGAAACTAAAAGCAAAACCATGAGAGCTTATGCCCAAAGTGGACAATATCATACCAATGTGGAGATATGTGGAGGGTCGTTGTCCCTAATAGTGGTATCAGAGTCATGCCCCTGAGTCGTGATCGATAGAATTCTCGGGTGTCGAATAAAAGAGGCAAGCCTTGAAGTGTAGTCATGGTGGAGATTCGTGGTAGAAGAGCTCTATCGGATAGGTTGTGTGCTCCGGGTAAAGGATTAGCCAGGATAAGAGCTACACGGATGGATGACTATTTGAGGGGAGACTCGCTTGGTACTTTGTTCGAGGGGAGGATTGTTGAAGTCCCACATCTCCTAAAGAAGGAGAAGATAATGGATACCAATAGTATCTCCATTGTGAAAAGTCAATGAAATTAAACTAAATAAAAGTGGTAGGAAAGGAACCAAAATAGTGGTTAAATCAAAATTAAACTATATAACTCAAACCACCATTATACTTGATTTATAATTCAAAATTAAATAAATAAGTACATTACTTAACCCA
Organism: Trichosanthes cucumerina; assembly: GCA_036507285.1. Classification (NCBI taxonomy): domain Eukaryota; kingdom Viridiplantae; phylum Streptophyta; class Magnoliopsida; order Cucurbitales; family Cucurbitaceae; genus Trichosanthes; species Trichosanthes cucumerina. The sequence continues at coordinate 7,290,498 of CM071844.1, forward strand.
ATTTATGTTAGTATAATAATATTATAAATTAACATGGGAGTGATTTTTCTACAAATTATAGTATTGTTTTTAGTTTTAAACACTATTCAATTATGGGGTAAATTGTGTTGGGAAAAAAACCTCCCACCACTAGGAATAAGCAGAAATAAACTGAGAAATTAAAAGATACCAACAAAATAAGAGACACAAGAATTTACGTGGAAAAACTCCAAACCCGGAGAAAAAAACCACGAACAGAAAGAAATTCCACTATGTGAAAAATTGTTACAATCACATAGAATTCTCTCCCCGACCCCAATTACAAAAAACACTCTCCCAAAGCTTATACCACTCACACCCTTCTTTCTCACTCGCACTGCAGAGAATATAAAGAGGAATTTAACTGAGCTAGTACTCAAGCTTAAAGTATTTCTAATTGGGATGCTTTGAAACCAAAGCCATAGGCTCCTTTTATAGTGCCAGGAGCCCATCACTTTCCTAAACCTTTTAGATGTAGGACAATTCATCACTTTCCTAAACCTTTCAGGTGTAGGACAATTCATCACTTTCCTAAACCTTTCAGATGTAGGACAATTTTCCTTCTAATATATTGTCAAAACCCAACAATTTCCACCTTGAAAAGATATTTGAAGAATCCACATCTCTTGCTGCATCATTGTCTTTACCGACAATCATAATTCTCAACATAGAGAACTATAACCTACTCCACCATAAAAGTAGACCACTTGGAATGCCACCTCCCAAGACTTTTCTTTTTCGTCACATGCCGATATACCCAGCTGAAATTTATGGTGCAACTTCCACCTACTTGGCTCACCCGGAAGTTCTTCAGCCATCGACATAACTTCCACCACACACCTTGCATAGCCGCCAAGTCAATGCCCGTGTGCAAACTTGTGGAACCGCTAACATCACATCCTCTATCATGGCAAAGCGGACATACCATAAGGATGAATTCTGTCTTTCTTCGAGACGCGATCAAAAGAGAGACCACGTTAGCATCCGACCAGAGCCTTTGACGAACTTGCTCTGTTAGGACAATTTCTTTTCATGTGTCCGGTGTCGCATTCCCAAAGAACCTTTCTTTTGCATGCGAGTCTTTCTTCTTCCAATTGCTAGCTACCAGTGTTGAATCCTCTTGTGAAGTACGCCCACCACTCTTCAACCTTCTTTCCTCTGATAGAAGTTTACTAGTAGCTTCCGCAAAATTCAAAGTCTCATTGCCATGCATCAAGATTGGCTTCATGTGTTCGTAAGAAGGCGGAAGTGACAAGATCAACCTAAGAGCCTTATCCTCATCTTCCATCTTCACTCCGATCACCTCCAGCTCAGAGACGATGCTATTGAGAACACTCAGATGATCTGAGATTTTCATACCTTCCTCCATTCGCAGCGTGTGAAACTCGCTCGCCTGTGTACAACCGATTTGAGATCTCTTTTGATACACCGCTTCAAGCTTCTCCCAAAGCTCTTTGGTTGTCGAAATTCCATGCACATTTGCAAGAATATTCTTAGCCAAATTTAGTCGATTGCACTGCAGACTCTCAAATCTAATTCATCCCATTCTTCATCGCTCATGCTGGACTTCTTAGAACCTCTGCTGGAACCACCGGACTCCGTTGGACCACCATCACCGCTTAACTTTTCAGGAACACCACAACTTGGTCTTCCCTTCAAAGCCTTGTGTAACCCAGATTGTATCAGCACATCTTTGACTTGCACTTGCCACAAGCCAAAGTTCATCTTTCCGTCAAATTTCTCCACATCAATCTTTACTGGACTCATAAAGCTTGACATATCCGCTTCCTCCTAGTGAATCTGCAAATAGTGAACAACTATAACCCGTTTCAAGAAATTTTTTACGATATGGAAGCTCGGATAATGCTGCAAACCACAGAGCATACTCAGAAACTCAAGAAACTACAAACCTAAAGCTCTGATACCACTTGTTGGGAAAAAAACCTCCCACCACTAGGAATAAGCAGAAATAAACTGAGAAATTAAAAGATACCAACAAAATAAGAGACACAAGAATTTACGTGGAAAAACTCCAAACCAGGAGAAAAAACCACGAACAGAAAGAAATTCCACTATGTGAAAAATTGTTACAATCACATAGAATTCTCTCCCGAACCCCAATTACAAAAAAACACTCTCCCAAAGCTTATACCACTCACACCTTCTTTCTCACTCTCGGACTGCAGAGAATATAAAGAGGAATTTAACTGAGCTAGTACTCAAGCTTAAAGTATTTCTAATTGGGATGCTTTGAAACCAAAGCCATAGGCTCCTTTTATAGTGCCAGGAGCCCATCACTTTCCTAAACCTTTTAGATGTAGGACAATTCATCACTTTCCTAAACCTTTCAGGTGTAGGACAATTCATCACTTTCCTAAACCTTTCAGATGTAGGACAATTTTCCTTCTAATATATTGTCAAAACCCAACAAATTGCACCCATCACTTTTTTTTTTTTTACGGATTCGAACTACAAATTTCGTAATCGTTAACATGTTCAATATGTTAGTTGAGCTATGCTCTCTTTGACACCAATCACATTTAAATATTGGTGGTTGTTACAATCGTATCCAAAATATTTTATCATCAAACCAATTGAACTTTCAAATAACATGCGTAATCGAAAATATTATTAGCCCCCTAATTATTAACTTATCAATTAATAGTTCATTGCTTAATAGATTATAATTTGGATCATGTATGCTATCTTATAACTAACAAATGTTGCTAATATGTTATGCTAGTTTCTCTTACAAAATTAGATAAAAGAAAATGCTAGTTTCTCTTACAAAATTTGCCCATCAAATAGCTTTTTTAAAAGACAAGGTCCAATTTTTCTAATTATGTAAATTTGAATGTTTAATTTTACAGTTTTAACATTCATACAAACAACGGTAACACTCATTCTAAAGACATTTTGAAATAGGATCTTTATCGGTGTGATTTATACAACTCATTCTATAACATACCAATTATGTACCACTTCCATTCTTTTTTTTTTTATAAATAGAATTCATACACAAAGTCAGCCATGTGCCTAGCGAATTTAATTAAAAAATAATGAGACAAAGTTTACTCTAATGATATGACTTGTATAAACTAGAAAGATAGAATTAAAAAATATATATATATTTTAAAAAAACACAAGAATGTGGGTGGTAAATTAATGGTGACTTTTTGAGAGAATGTTGACTAGGCATCAAAGGCGATCTCCGAAAGCAGATTGAGAATAAATAAATAAACTATTTTCAAAAAAAAAAAGAAAAAGAAAAAAATAATAATAATGTAAAAAGCTGTGGAAGGGAAGGGGAGGGCCGAGCTTCTGCATCTGGGCATTCATTCTCCTGACATTGTACTAAGAATTCACACTTTTAATTATAAATATTTATACATATTCTTATGTAGATTAATATTTATTTACAACTTCACAAAAAAAAATAAATTAAAGTTCATAGTCTAGTGGAATACTCACTCATTCAATGGTACATTTATATGTACATTAGTACTCTATCTATTAAAAAAAATGAAGCCATTAAGTGAATGTTGAAAATTTTATTATAATTTTAATTTTTATGAATATCTAAGGTACTTTGTCAACTTTATTAAAACTTGTTCAAATTTGATGTATAGGTTGTTTTAAATACACGTCAAAATTAGATCGTAATATAATTTTGGTCTATTTAGACACCATATAGTGCTTGTTTGGGAAGAGTAAGAGAGAGATTAGAATGAAATTTAATTGTAAAAGAAAAGGTATGGATTCGTGTACTAAGTAGGAAATGAGAAAAAATATCATTAAATTCAAGTTTTGCTATGTCATTAGTTATGGGTTTGAATCTAAAAAAAAAATCTTGTGTTATGTGATTAGAGCTATTAAGGGATTCTAATGATTTGGACTTGATCAGTAGGCTAAAAGAGGACATATAATTTTCACTATTAGGGACAACGACACTTCACATTGGTATGGTACTGTCCACTTTGGGTATATGCCCTCATGGATTTGCTTTTGGTTTCACCCAAAAGGTCTCATATCAATGAAGATATTATCCCTCACTTATATATCTATGATCTTTCGCTTCTCTAGTCGATGTGGGATTTTGGTCGCACTCCCAACATAATTCATACACTTTTATACTAAATTTCAAATCAATATTTCTTTCTTCTTAATTCAAACCTTACGTTGAGAATACCTGTCACTTCACATATCTCTACAATGGTATGATATTGTTTATTGTGGGCACATGCCCTCGAGATTTTGCTTTTAGTTTCATCCAAAAGATCTTGTACTAATAGAAATGTTGTCTCTCACTTATATATACATAATCTTTCTCTTTTTAACCAATATGAGACTTTGATCGTATTTCTAACATAAATCACTAGCAAAACAATGATTCAAATCTCGAATCTTTAAAGAGATTACTAATACTTCGATCAATTGAATTATGTTGAAGTCGACTTGAAAAGGAATAACTTCTACCTCGTAAAACCTTGAGGTTTAAAATAATAGAAAAGAGTTTAAGATAAAAGAAAGGGAATTTTGGGAGTGTTAGTGGAAAACACAAGACAGAAGTAGATTCCATGTTCCTCTAGGAAGGGAAGGGATAAAAACAGGTTGGGAGAAAGAGACAGGTTTGTCCTTTGGAGTTTCGATAGGCTTATTTTCATTTTTTTTATTCTTATAATTTTTTCTTATTATGTTATTATTATTTATTACTTGTTTTTTTTTTTTTTATCAAAAATATAAAAGTAAAGAATTGGTTGACATGCTTTTCCGGGAATCGCTTTGGAAGCTGGTGGAGAATCCGCTAACGTAAGCTTTAACTACTTTTTTTACCTGTCTTTTTCTTCTTCTTTCTCATCCAAAACTTTCCTAACTTCCTTTTAATTTCTTTTTTTAGTTTTTTTGTCTTTAGAAATCAATTAGGAGCTTGTTTTATTATATGTTTTTGTCTTTATGCTTTTGAGTATTATATCTAGTTAGTCTTTGAACTTTAATTTCTTTTTTTAAAGTAATTATGTGCTCATCTTTTAATATATATACTACTAATATTGGTTGGCATTATGTAGATAAAAAAAAAAAATTGAAATTTTGACGAGGTGACGTGATCTAGTTTTGAGTTGAAACGATCTTTTACGAGTGTATAAGATGCGAACTCACAAAAAGTGGAAACATTACATTGAGAAAGTAATCAACACACCCTTTGGTTTGGATCTTTTAATATGTACCATTAATATTGGTTGGCATAATATAGATAAAAAAAATTAACTTTTTGAAATTTTGACAAGGTAACGCTAGTTTTGAGTTGAAACAATCGTTTACGAGGGTATAAGATGCGAACTCATACAAAAGAGAGAACATTGGGAAAGAAATCAACACAACCTTTAGCTTGGATTTGGATCAATATAAGGGTAGAAACTAGTGAGATGATCATAAAACTATATTCAGCAAAACTTTTAAATTACTTTTAGACTTTTCACTAATAGTGTCGTTGCCAAAATTTGGAATAGAGAAATCTCATCTAACTTCTACGTGACAACCATGAGTTTGTATCCTCGAGGGAGGAACGCGACTTATAAGACAAGAAAAACATGGATACTGGTGTGGTGTGGGGCCACACAGGCTCCAATGCTTAGAGAGATCTTTTAGAGATTGGGAGTTCAACTTACGTCGTTCTCCCCTAAAAAGATAGCTTAAATACATCCTCCCTAAAGTTTTTTGTGGCTTTCGTCTTCAACTGGGAATGAAAGGACCGAACTGGGTTGAACTAGGGATACACGGGTCATGAGGGACTGAGGCAAGGCCCAAAATTGGTGCTTGCCATGTGGTCAGTCACGATCGAACATGGGCTTGGGTTCGACCCAAGCCCGTATCTTCATTCATTCCATGAGAGACCGAGGCAAGGTCCAAAAGGGGGCCTTGCCATGTGATCATCAACCTCGACTGAGGTTGATCGCGAGCTTGGGTTGAACCTTCTTGTCTTGAGTCAGTTCGTTGTTGGTTTCGATTCGTTTTGATTTCATATTGGGCTTCTTTACTCGTTTGGTCATTTGTTGTAACCCTTTAGCTAACCCATTTTTGTTGGTCCAATTTCACCCTTAACAAGTGGTGTCAATAAAAATATTTATTGAGAAACCTTGTTTAATTCGTCCTTCAGATTTTAAACAACTAATATTTAATTTGACATTATCTAGCATGTCTATTTTCTCTCTCTTGACGGTTTGTTTGAGGAAGATAAATATACTTCTCGCACAATCTATACGAATTATTGTTAAACTATGTTTACTTTGGCTTTGTCTCTATGTTAATTATATAGGTATAAGTTTTGTTTTTTTTTTAGTACTATATAAAGTTTATTATTTAACAACATATATGTCTGAATTATATAGTTAACACATAAATTATATGTCTGTATAATTTGATATGGAATAACTCTTTGTTTCCATTAGGAATTTCAAGAATCTTATCCCAAGATTTTTAAATGAAAATTAAGTATATAATTTAAGATTCATAAAAAAGATGATTTAATTCAATTGAGATTTAAAAAACTAAATAAATAAACAAGGAATAACCCAACCCTCTATTCTCACAAAATTTATCGAAAATTTTCGTGAGAACAAGAATTTAAATGGGAGACGAGAAAGTCATCCTTATTCCTATATTCTACATGGTGAACATCCCTAATATTATCGTGAATTGCAATCATCTAATTCTCTTTATTTAAAATTTTGAAATATTGCAAATTCATATCTAATTTTCCTTTGAATTTCTTGTGTGGCACTTGAGAACAGGGCAAGGACAAACCCACTCCTATCCTGACAATTTTAGCTAATTTCACTTCGTATAACAAATGTTGAGCATACAAATTTGAGCCTCCCACTTAAAAGAGAGGAAAAAAAAAAAAAGTTTTGTGCTCATCCATGCTAATATTGGCCAATTTTAGCTATTCATTTGGGTTATATGTATAAATTTATGCATTTTGTTTATAATCCAACCTAGATTAATACCATCCATTAGAAAGAAGTAATTGTTTTTACTAAATTTTTCATAAAACGTTTAACAAAAGATCTTAATTAATTTATAACTCGAGATAAAGATCATTCCACTTAACAATATTCATCAAACCAAAGATATATTCGGATTATATGTTTGGTGAAAAATTAACAATAAGGACTAAAATATCTTTTTATTTGAGTTCAAAACTAAAATATAACATTAGAAATTTGACCAAAAATAAAAGTTAAACCTATAATCTTTGATATTGTCCATATGTAGGTTAGTTATGGAGAGATGTCCACCAAGCAGCACTGGAAGATGACGTCCTTGTCCTTGTAACATTTTTTTCCCCCAATATCAGTTCAAGTAAAATAAGAATTGGAGGCTACAATTAAAATCATATCTTTGTGAAAGAAAAAAAAAATCATATCCATCACTAAATGTGAAGTTGAAATTCACTGTCTAAACAACCACCTCCTCACAAATAAACAGTAGTTCATTTTCAAACTTTCGCAGAACAAACCTCTCTACTGATGTTATAAGGTTAGTAACCACACACTTCTCCTCAGAAAATGGTTTCCTACCTGTTCGTCCAGCTCGATGAAGATAGTCGATGGCAGTTCGAGGTAGATCAAAGTTGTATATATGCGTCGTTTCGGGCAAGTCAATTCCCCTGGCCACTATGTCAGTTGCTACAATAAGATTACTTCCTCCTTGTCTCACTTCCTGCATTCAAATCAATCCACATACAAATGTGTTACAAGTCAGCATTGACAAGAATCCCAAGTCGAGTTCTTCCATCGTCCAACATTCTCGAGATAAAAAGTCAAGAATACCGTGCCTTGGACCAACCATTGTTAGGCAGGAAACCGATTAGTTAGGTAAAGAGTAAAATATCTTCCTTCTGGTTTGAAAAAGGAAGATGATATTAGTTCAAAACTCAAGCTTTAGAATATCAGAGATCGGAATCATCAGATATCACATCCCGGTTAACTGATCCTACTGTTGTTTTAACACCCCACTCAGTTGATGGTTGGCAAAAGATAGCAAATGAAGCTTACGGATAGGGAAGATGCTCGTAAATTGTAATTCATGTCTTCCTCGAGAAGGATAACATTAGAACAACCACCATAAGAAGTCTTCAAGAAATCAATCATCAAGGTTGCTGGTGGAATCTTTCCAGCCTTCTTTGACTTCTCTGACTGCAAACAAGAGCTAGTGTAAATTGAACAGAGAAGATGCACCAATGTAACAGAATCAGACAAGTTACATTTCTTCAATTCTAGTGCACAACTATTTGAAAGGAGTTGGCATTCTAGAACTAGATTTTCTAAAAACCAAGAGTTCCGAACCAAAAAATATGAACCTAAAATGGACTTTGATATGCAGTTATAGCCACGCTTGTAGTTTATCCAGTTTTGTGATCAAATGTTTTCTCGATTTTAATCTTTCAAGGGCGATAGAGGGTAATATTTAGAACCCGTTACTAAAACAGCCCATAAGAGAAATTTTCCTGGATTTTAATCAATTAGAGCATCCAATTCATTGATGATTTGTAGCAAATAATATGATATGACATAGTATAGCTCGATTTTCTTACAAGTAAACCATGAAGAATCTAAAAGCTTCAAGCAAAGACAGTTCTTAGAATATTTTACTTATTTACTAGATTATTCTTCATTTGAAGACAATCAACACAAACCTGCTCACTGACAAAAATTATTGCAGACTGAGGTTTATCTGTTAGTAGCAAGGACAGGAAGGTTTGGTGCTTTTTGTTCTTGTCACATATCTGTCAAGCAAAAGGTAATTTTTCAGCAAGTTACATCAAAATGATTAGAAAAAAGAAATTCTATGTCCAGTGAGAGCTGAGGATAATTACTCCTGAATGAGCAATAAAATTTCTTACCACAAATCTATGGAGTAGACATGATGGCATGGGCTGAATTGGATTAATATGAATATGAATTACATTATTCTGCAAGAGAAAGAGAGGGAAAGTTCTAATAAGCTGATGAAATTAATGGCTGAATTGCATCCTATATTAGAAATAACCAAAAAGAATTCCATAGACACACCTTTGTCCACTTCTGTTGTATACAGTCCTGAAGAAAATGCCTATGCTGGGGAATTGATGCACTTGCAAAGACGGTCTGGCGGTTACTGAATGAAGAATATGATGTCAAGAGTTTTTTCAGAGAACTAACTTGCTTTGAGGAACTAAACATGAAATCAACCTGGCAAAAGAATGAAAAAAAGACATTAACTCCTTGAAATAAAAGTTTAGAACAGGCTTATTTCTTCACCACTTTTTTTATGTTTATTTATTTTCAAGACATTTGGATTATAATCTAAGTATGTAGAGTGCACACATCAATGCTTGACGAGTTATTTTGGTGGCTACAAGCCTACAACTATATTGCTACATGATGTTCTGAATTTTGTCGATTTGTCCTCAAAGTATGGCCAAAAAGCTTACTGAAAATAAAATTTCTTTGCAAGTACCTCGTCAATTACCAGCACATTCAGTGATCCAAGATCAAGAAATTGCCTCTCTACCATTTGGCACAAGCTCCCTACTGTTGCCACCAGTATAGAAGGGGGATCTGCCTGAAAATTTAATATCTCAAACTTACTACCTAGATGAAAACTTCTTTTCTATTAATCACAAGCCAAGAAAGTGAAGAGAAAAAAAAAAAAAAACAATTGATAAGGTCAAGGGTGAAACTAAAGAAATTCAAACAACTGATAAGATCAAGGGTGAAGCTAAAGAAATTTAAAATTTTTGTAAACCATCTAACCAAAACACTTCTTCAGTATGTTGACAACTTCACGTCAAACCCATTGAGTCTACTTAAGAAAACAAACTTATCCATCAGAGATTTAGTATCAATTATGCATAAAGTAAAGAAACAAATGCAGCACCTTCAACCAAGTCTTATGTCTCCTCAACAAGCCTCCGTCTAAAAGAGCCATGACAACATAAGATTTCTGCCCAAGTTCAGTCCCCGGTGCAGGCTTTGCGGCTAACATCCTAGCAACTTTAGTAACCTGACTTACATTCCACCAGGTCAAAAACAATATTACCATCAACAGAAAGCAGATTCCAGAACTGAAGAAAATACATAAAGTTCAAGCATAATATAGACATACAGAGTCCAATCTTACTTGCATTCCAAGCTCCCGGGTGGGTACTACAATCAGTGCTTGCACAGCTGATTTCTCAGCGTTAATTACAGAAAATATCAATAGCAAATATGTCAGTGTCTTCCCAGAACCTGTCTAAAAGGATGAGTAAGTAACGAACATTATACAGAATTCCAAAATGCTATACAAACAAACAATCAAAATAGCCATTCTCCATACTTCATATACATAGATTTGACCTGCGCATGAAGCACGCAATCCCGACCCGAAAACAGAACTGGAAGAGCTTGCCTCTGCACATCAGTTGGGACAAAAAATCCAATTTCCTCAGCTCTACATCATTTTAGAGAAGAAAATTAAGGGAAAAGAAAACACCCCAGAAGACATATTATTAGAAATGATAAATTAAGAGGGAACCCCAAAGATTTGGTGGAATCAGGAGACTTACCTGCGCAATATATGATCAGGAACATGTCCATTGCAGATCTCCCTGAGAGTGGAGGCCTCAAAAGTAGAATCCATTGCATTCTTTACAGAGGATAAGCTCAGAAAGGCTTGCGGAGGCCTAAATTTAGAGGTGGAGCATATGGGTCCATTGCTATTGATGAATTTTGGTAATTGAAAGGATAAACAAACTGGATAGCGCCTTTCGCATGAGATAAGCGGCCAAGGGGGAGGAATTTTGGTTGTGGGGAGAAGGGTTGCAGCCATTGAAATTGGAGTCTCGTGCCTACGCAGTATTCAATGGATTAAAAAGGGAGAAATGGAAAATGGTAGCGGTGTTGCTGTGAGTTCAAAGAAATGGGTGCCGGTGGTGGAGGCTTTAGAAAGAGAGAATGAAAGTGATGAGGGTAAGAGAGAGATGGGGAGTAGGGCTCTAATGGAGAGAACGCCGGCGCCGGTTGTAAATCAACCGGCGTCCTGCTCCTGTGAATGGTACTGTGGAACCTAACCGTCTGAAAAAAGCTCGGAATGGTCTTGGACAAGGTAAAATTTTGGTTAAACCAACAAGTTTAATGAACTTTTTATTTTCTATTTAACTTATTTATATAAACAAGTATGTTTCTGTTTCAAAGAAAAATATTGTAGTTGTTGGATCATGATGCAATATTTTTATAATAGTTTGCAAGTTTACCATATTAATAAAAAGAAGTTTCAAGTTTAATACCTATACTTTTTTAAAAAAAAAATAATACCTAAATTTGAGGTTAGACATTTGGGAACTTAAAAAAATGTTTGATTTGATAGGTGATACTTTCAATTTTGTGTATATAAGTCTTTAACGAATTTAAAATTTTAAAAAATTAATTAATCTATTAAATATAGATTTAAATTTTATATCTAATGAAATTTTAAAATTGTGTATTTTTTATTTAACATATTCATAAATTTAAAAAACTAGAAAGTTCAAAAATTAAATTTATAATTTTAAAAGTCCATAGACTAACTAGACACAAACTTCAAACTTCATAAACTAAGGTGATGTTTACTAAACTACAAAGTAATGAATCAAACGCAATCTAAATGTGGGTTGCATTAAGTTTGATTGTATTTACTAAGCAATCCCAATTGGGTTGAGTAGGTAGGACCCACCTATCATTTGTGTTTATTTTTCACATTTTGCCCTCTTCTTCTTCCTCTTCTCTTATTTTTCCTTCTTCCTCCTCTTCTTCCTCCTCTTTTTTTCGAAGTTCATAAACAAAATTCAAGATTGTTTTCATGGTTTTATTAAAATATTTTAGATCGATATTTTTTTAATGCTTTTAGTAGTAGTATCGATAACCGAACGATAATGATACCGATAGCAATAATAATGTATTTTTTATGCGAATTTTGGTATGAACAAATTTTTATCGATAGTTTATTGTTACTAATAACGACAATGAAAATGATAATCTTTTTTTATCCGTGAGATTTGGTTTTCAAACGATATACAAATAATTTGAATTGATTGAAAATAAGATCCCAAATTCTAGTATTTTATTTTAGATTTGGTCGAACTAATATTATGATTTTTATTTATTTATTTTTTAATGGTTACAAAAAAAATCATTTTAAATTTTTTTAAATCATATTTTTTAATTGTTCATATTATATTTTGGATTTTTGTATAATTTTTTACCCATTGTTTTTCTTTTGTTAAATTTTTTTTTTATCAAAATTTGAATAAATAAATAAAATTGAAGAGGAAGATCTTGATTTTGTACCATATTATTGTGTTTTAATTAACTATAAATAGAAAAGGGCATAATGATCATCATATATATTAGGAAGTTTGAATTGCGATTACCAGTTTACCATTAGTAAACAAAATCAAATGCAATTCTCTCGAGCTCTACCATCCTATTACGTTTATACTCAAATCCATTATATTTACATAAACAAACCCTAAATTTGTAATTTTTTAGTTAAATTATCATTTTGTTTTAGTTTGTACGTAAATTATCATTTTATTTTAGTCACCCTACTATTTTGTTATTATTTATTTATTTTTCCTAATTATTAGAGGTGGGAGGATTTGAATCAGAGATCTCGTAGTTATTAATACATTCCATATGTCAATTGAAAATGGTTTGATTAACTTTTCTTAAATATAGTATTTTAGCTTTTCTTTTCATTTTTTTTTTTTAAATTTTGCGATGGTATAAAATGGTAAGGTTAAGGGGATGTAAGAATGTGACCAAATATAATATGTTATTTTTCTTTTGAAAGATGATATTTTATTATATTTATTAGCTTTTTTTTAGTTCAATGAATCAGAAATATATGGATGGGAGAATTGGAACATTTTACCGGTTGAAAGTTCATGTCTTGAGATATTGCTCACTTTGAGATATATTTACTAACTGAACCTTTTTTAAGTACTTGCTAGTTAGTTTATTTATACTCATTTCTCATTAAAAAGGTACTTGCTACAGTTGCTAGTTAGTTTATTTATGCTTATTTCTTCTTATTATTATATTGCAATTTGCAACACACATTACGTCCATGAGTGCTCAACTAAAAACTAGCGTCCCACTGATTGAAATTTGGAGTTGGCATAGAGATATCATAACTCTAATTTAGATTTGTGTTAAAAAAAAAAACTCTAATTTAGATTTTTATGCAAATAAATTATTAAGCAAATCTTTAAAGACAATATATTAGTTGAAAAAATATTAAATTCGAAAGCGAAAATTGAGATTCAAACAATTGTCCCTACCAATCAATACAAGAAAGTGGGACCTTTAGTGGATGTCTCATTTTTGTTTAGTTTCATTCATTTCAAAAGTGACTTACTGAAATTAAATACGTACTAATAGTAATAGTTAATTTATTTAATACTAAAATAGAAGATTTTTCATTATATATCCACCCGCGTATACATTTTAATACCATAAATTTTAAATATAAAAATTTCACTATGCTTATATTAAGTTAAAATACAACTTTAATCTTAGAGTTCACTCATATATCTTGAAATCTTATTTATAGTTTCTCAATTATTAGCAACTTCCAATTTTAGCCCTACCAAAATTTTAAGGATGATATTTAGTTTCCTTATTATGCGTTGCACGTAGTATGAAAGTTCAAAATGAAAAATTTCTTCCATTCTCGTAACATATTTTTTTGTTTTTTAGAATATAACTTATCTGTCTATTCTAGGTTTATTGAATATATATTTTTTATTTTTATTTAAAATTGTATAACTTCCATAAATGATATATGACGAGTAACCAATGAGAGAGCTATTCATGAGAATACAATTGAATCATGGAATAAACTAATATTTTAAATAGAAACGTTATTATATCCTACATTTTTCAAAAGTATTTTAAATTGCAAACTTGGTTGGTACCCCTATATTTAAAAGTGATCATATTAATTATAAATTTATTTTTATTACACCTGCATTGAAGATTTTTTTTTTTTAATCATTCATTTTTTATTCATCTCTTAAGTATTTTCTTAATTTTTTTTAATTAATCGAATTCTTTTAAGCACTTTTTATATTTATTAAGATTAACCAACACTTTTGATCGTGTAAAATTATTGAATAAGACACTTTAAATTATTATTTTTAAAAAATGCTCATAGAAAAATCAATTTTGTTAGAAAAGAAAAATTAAAAAAATAGTTATCAAACAAATTTTTGTTTTTATTTTTTTTTCATGAAATAAGAAACATAAATAGTTATCAATATATTATTGTTTTTGTTTTTAAAAAATAGGAAACAAGTAGGTTATTAAATGGGACCTAATTTTCTTTTTGTAAGTTTTCGGTTTAAAATTATCCTAGAATGCTTCAAAAAGAAATTATTCTAGAAAATTTTCTTTTTTTTCTCATGACATATTTACATATTTTTTAGAATGTACCTTGTTTATTTATTTATTATAAGACTATTGGATATATTGAACGTTTTATTTTTATCTGAAGATATTTATATCTAAAATTATGTGACTTCCATAAAATTTTATAAGAGTAAGAGTTTCCATGTGAATACAGTTGAATCATGAAATGGACCATTTAGCACTCGACGAAGCAACCGTTAGAATATTCTACGATTCGTAATTCGGTATCAAACGAGAGGGCTTAATGGAGTTTCCATTGATCGCCAATCAGAATTAATGGTTGAAATTGATCGAGGATAACATGGCCCAATCCTTCAAACTCTCATGCAATCCATGTGAACAATCCTCGCTCAATACGTAACTTTCTTCATCTTCAACGTCCAAGCTTCAAAAAATTTTCAGATCGGTCCTCTGCTTCTGTTAGTTATCGAAAATGGCGGTCTCTACCGACGGCCGGATTGCCCTATCACCCGCTGCGCATCTGCGGGATGCACGTGCGACTGCGGCGGTGGTCGGGAGGAAGTTGCGGTCTGTGGAATTTTGTAATGGGGAATTGATGGGGAAGAAGCTCAAGGAGCCGAAACGAATAGCCGCCGCTGCTGCTTCTAAGGGTGTTGAACGACGTGTTTGCATGTCTCTCATGACTAATGTAGCCATTGGCGATGCTGCGGTAATGTTGAGAACTCTATTGAACAGTATTCTAATCTTCTTTATAGAAAATGGGATTGTAGAGTTTGAACCTGCCGAGATTGGTTTTTGTTGCGTTGCGTTGTGGATTTTGAAATGACATTGGTTTATTTCGGTAATTTGTTGAGATTTGAAACTAGACCTTTTTTGCTTCCAAATGATCTGGGACAATAAATAATGTGTTGTTGCTTGTGATTTTGTTTAGTTGAAAGAAGTAGATATGGAAAAAAGGGACCCTCGGACTGTGGTGGCGATCATTCTGGGAGGAGGAGCTGGCACTCGTCTATTCCCCCTCACCAAGCGTCGTGCCAAACCTGCTGTAAGTTTCCCCTGCTGAACTCAATTTTTCTTGCAGTTATTTCTCATTTGAGTATTGAAACATCCGGCCATTGGAGATCAAGCGAATTCAAGTTTATTTTCCTCTTAAGGTTTATTCTATTAGATCATTGGAATTTAGTGACATTTTATTTTCATATATATCCATGTGGGATTTTGTTACAATGACTGCTCTGTGCCTTCTTATGATTTCCCATTGCAGGTTCCAATTGCAGGAGCATATAGGCTGATTGACGTGCCAATGAGCAACTGTATCAATAGTGGAATTAACAAAGTCTATATCCTCACTCAGTTCAATTCAGCATCATTAAATAGGCATCTTGCTCGAGCTTACAACTTCAGTGGTGGAGTCACCTTTGGAGATGGCTATGTCGAGGTACGTTTCCTTCAATTAAAACATACCCCTCAAGAATTAAGCGGATCATATATCCATACACGTATTCCCAAACCAAATATGACTTATAGAGCTTTCAGCTACATCTCAGGTTCTTGCAGCCACTCAAACGCCAGGGGAGGCTGGTAAAAATTGGTTTCAAGGTACAGCAGATGCTGTGCGACAATTCCACTGGCTCTTTGAGGTACAAAAAAAATCTTTATCTAGTTATATAATGATGCAAAGTATGATATTGAGAAGAATATGAAGAAATGATTATTGGTGACATTCTGGTTGTCCGATATACACTATTCAACATAAAGATGAAACAAAGTGATGTAGAAAAGAAAGTTAAATATGTATGAACTTTCCTTGGTGTGATATTTGACATAGAAAACCAACCTTCATCTAAGGAGTGAGATAGTAATAAGTCTTTCCTGCTGCAGGACGCCAGAAGCAAGGATATTGAAGATGTGTTGATTCTATCTGGAGATCACTTGTACAGAATGGACTACATGGATTTTGTCCAGGTAAGACTGAAAATGCACTTAAGAACCAATATAATCTTCGCCTTTTGTTCCATTCACTTTTAATATATCTCCTTTACATTACCAGAATCATAGGCAAAGTGGTGCAGATATCACTCTTTCTTGTCTGCCAATGGATGATAGGTAAGGGACACCTGATTGCTTTTCATTCGGATGGCTAGCTAAAAAATCATCGATCCTGAAAGACCCCACAGACCCTTTTTTTTTTTTTTTTGTGAAGAAACTTGAGTATTTAGGTCTTAAGGTTCAAATTATTACAGAAATTTATGTTTCTTTTAATCAAAAGCAGAAGAGTATCGAATATTTCTGTAATTTATTTAAAATTCACAATACTTTGTATTTCAGCCGAGCCTCAGACTTTGGTTTAATGAAGATAGACGACAAAGGAAGGATAATTTCATTCAGTGAAAAACCTAAAGGAGACGACCTGATGGCAATGGTAATATTCAAAATGGCCTCTACTAGAAACTTTAAATCAGTGGAGGAACTTAAATGATTGTTCTGATGAACCTAAACTATACCATCTCTATTCATATTGAAGGCAGTAGATACAACCATTTTAGGACTCTCGAAAGAAGAGGCTCGGGAGAAGCCATATATTGCTTCCATGGGAGTGTATGTCTTTAAGAAGGAGATACTTTTGAATCTTTTAAGGTATTGTGCATCTGAGCTATTTATGAATCTAGTCATTTTATACAAACTCATAGGACTTTGTCGAACACTAGTCTTTGCTTTAATTTGTTCAAGTCAGATGGCGCTTTCCAACTGCTAATGACTTTGGATCAGAGATAATCCCTGCCTCAGCCAAAGAATTCTTTATAAAGGTCTGTATGTAATTTATCTGTTGAGACTGCTATATTATTTGTCGATGATTTTATATAGGAAAAATGCCAGACAGACGTGTTCATTTTTTCAACTTTCGACTTACAATTTAGTCAGATAAACTAATGGTAGCCTAAAAATTTTTGCACAGGCTTATCTCTTCAATGATTACTGGGAAGACATTGGGACAATTAGATCCTTCTTTGAAGCTAACCTTGCCCTGACAGAGCAAGTAAGGCAACTAAACACTTCCCATTTAGAATTTTCTATTCTCTCTCTCACCCTTTAGAACTTTTTTCAAATTACTAGAATTTTCCTTTTATCTTGTTATTCATGCTGTTGCACATCATCGGTATAGTCTCTCTCATGTTTGCTTATACTTTTCAGCCACCAAGGTTTAGCTTTTATGATGCCACAAAGCCGATGTTTACTTCAAGAAGAAACATGCCACCTACAAAGATTGACCAGAGCAAGGCCAGTAGTATTCTACAGTTCTCTAAGTCTCTATATTATAAAATCATAAAAATCATAAATTCTAAAAAACCTTCATTCTTTTTGAACGAAATATGCCGCAGATGGTTCCAAAATAACACAGGATTTGGCCAAAAGAAACCAGTTACTCTGGTTACCTGCCAATTTTTCTTTGCTTTTTATGTTGAGATAATACTCCTGGTGTCTTTGCAGATCGTAGATTCTATCATCTCACATGGGAGCTTTTTAACCAATTGCTTTATAGAGCACAGTGTCGTTGGCATTCGGTCCAGAATTAACTCTAACGTTCACTTGAAAGTATGTATTTTATGGAACTTTTAAATTATAGGATTTAGATGATAAGAAAAATAATTATGAAATATTGTCATTCAACTATTTTTTAATAGTTGCATTACATAAAGCACTATTTATTAATATTATTTTATAAGAAAAAGAAACGTAATGATACAACATCAAAAATTTCAATTTATTTGCTAGAAGTTTTTGACAATATTAAGGAGTAGACATATCAGATTTCTGTAAATGATTGTTACATAGAGATGAATTTCTTACAGAAAGTCAAACTAATGGGTTCAATTCAATTCTTAAATTTTTTTTTTTCTTAAAAAGATTTCTGATGAGAAGCAAAATGCAGGACACTGTGATGCTTGGAGCAGACTACTATGAAACTGAGGGTGAAGTTGCATCTTTGTTAGCTGAAGGAAGAGTACCAATAGGAATAGGAGAAAATACGAAGATAAAGTATGAACACCACTCCCAAAAAAAAAACCCAAAATCTCCATATATTTTGGAGCTTGCTTTTCTAATTCCTCATTATCGATAAAATATTATGTGCAGGGGCTGCATTATTGACAAGAACGCTAGAATTGGAAAGAACGTTGTCATTGCCAATTCAGAGGTACTGTTACCATAGAGCGAAAATGTTTTTTTTTTTTCCTTTCTTTTTGTAAAACCAGTAAGACTTCGAATGACCTCGGAATGAATGAATTGTGTGTTATTGGAACCGTATTGCAGGGTGTTCAAGAGGCTGATAGATCTTCAGAAGGCTTCTACATACGTTCTGGCATTACCATCATATTAAAAAATGCAGTAATTGTAGATGGTTTAGTTATATAATAAACATGTTTATCCCTTATTGATAAACTTGTCGATCCTTCATTGATTTGTATTATTTCTTTAGCTCTTTTAATTTTTAGTATCACGTAAAATAAGAGTGCAGAGGATGTAACTACAGAATATATCTATGGATGTGGTTCTTCTTCAACACGACTATGCCAATCTGAGGGCATATTGAGGTAAATGTTCATCCTCTTTGCTCTGTCTCTGTCTCAATACTATGATCATTCTTTTCTATCAAATCTTGTAAGAAAGTGAAGTACGATTGAACATCGAGACGGGCAAAACAACGGTCAGCCATGCATTATGTTAAGGTAAAACTCATTGTCTAAAAGCCCTGTTTGGTAACCATTTAGTTTTTTGTTTTTGAAAATTAAGTCTATAAATATTACTTCCAGTTATGGGTTTTCATGTTTTTTTATCTACTTATAAGATGTGTTTTCAAAAACCAAGTTAAATTTTGAAACTAAAAAAAATAGTTTTAAAAAACTTGTTTTTATTTTTAGAATTTTGTTAAGAATTCAATTGTTTTCTTAAGAAAGTTGGAAACCATTATAGAGAAAATGAAAACCATTGTAGAGAAATGGTCTAAAGACTAAAAAACAAATGGTTTTCAAATGGGGTATAAACAACCAGCTTTTGCAGAACATTTGCAGAACAAACCTCTCTTCTCATGTTATAAGGTTGGTAACCATGAAAATGGTTTCCTAAATTCTACCCCTAGCATTCTGGTAAGAGAAAGCTAGCTGTACTGTGCTTTCAATTGCCATTTTTAGGTGAAATTATGAATGAGAAATGATGATATATACAAGTAGCTTGGTATTGGATGAAATAATTTCCATCTGGTTTGAAAAGGAAGACGATACAACAGGTTCAAAATATATGCTTATTTAGATTACTTGAACTGTTTGGCTCACAATCAATAAAGTTACAGTTTTGGATCTACTTATCTCAACTTGCATTCATTCAAATATCAAATTTCAGCAAGTTGGTTTTAAGGCAGTTTAGTTGACTAGTTGGCAAAAGAGTGCACACTATGACACCTGAACAAAACAACCTCTATTCAGAGTCTTGAGGAAATCAATCACCAAAGTTGTTTGGTGAAATAATTCCATCCAGGATGAAGTCTCAAACTTTTGCCTCAGTACCACCTCAATTACAAGCACCATGATCCAGAAATTGCTTGTCCATCATTCGACCTTCAAATGTTCTATGAAAAAAAAGGCTTCGTTTGATAATCATTTATTATTTATTTTTGGTTTTTAAAAACTTGTGCTTATTTTTTCACCATTTATCTACAATAGTTTTCATCTATCCTACAATGATTTCCATTTTTCTTAAGAAAACACTTGAATTCTTAACTAAATTTTAAAGACAAAAACACGTTTTTGGAAACTATTTTTTTTAGTTTTCAAAATTTGATTTGGTTTTTGAAACACATTTAAAAAGTAGATAAGAAAACATGAAAAACCATAGGTGAAAATAATAATTATAGGCTTAATTTTCAAAAGTCAAAAATAAAAAATCAAAGAAGGCCTAATTTATTAATTTTCATTAATTATTCAAAAGATTCGAATTCATTTTGGTGTTCAATTGTTGGCCTACATCATGAAGGTTTAGATCACATATTAATTTGTGTAGATATCTACTCTAACTTTAAAAAGTGTTTGTCAGCATGAGCTATCACATAGTTCAATTGGTTAAGTCATGTATCATCAACTTAAAGATTAGATTTGAATCCACATGAAACAAATTTATTTAACAGATTAAATTATAAGTTTAGTCCTTCAACTTTAAAGTCTGTATTTATTTAGTTCTTGAACTTTAAAAAAGTGTGTAATAAGCTTTTTGAACTTTTAATTTAATGTTTAATTGATCTCGTTGACATATTCAAAATTTTAAATATTAACTGTTATATTAGACATAAAATTGAATTTGATGTCTAATAGGATCCTAAACGTTTAATTTCGTATCTAATTAATTCATATAATTTAAAAAAAAATTAAATAGGTCAAAATTTTATTAAACACAAAATAAAAAATTAAACGATTTATGAACACAAAATTAAAAAAATATAAATATATCTATACCTTCTTTTGAGTTTTAAAAGTATTTATATAGACAAATAAAATTCAGGACAAGGGCATTTGAACCAAAAGTAAGATTTATTTAAATTATTAAAAAAAAAAAAAAAAAAAACCTTTTTGGTAGGATTAGGATTGATTCTACCTTGACGTCTGAACCGGTTAATGGAGTTGGTTTGCACTTCCTTCACCATTCTTTTCTTCAACTCTCCCTGCATATGCATATTGTGAGGTTTCTTCGCTCTTCATTTCCCTCCATAGAGTTACTGTAGCCCTGTAATCTTCTCTCTATTTTCCAACCTTCAATGGCGGATTTTAATGCCTCCACTTCTTCTGCCGAGAAGCCTACATTCTCATCTACGACGGTCAAGTTTTACGGCGCTGTTGATGATCCTTCCGAAGATGCTTGCAGTATCTGCCTTGAACCTTTCAACCCTCAAGATCCTGCCACTGTAAGCCACTTGCAAATCTACTACCACTACTGCTAATGACAGTCAAGCTTACTTGTGATTGTTGTTTTTGTTGTAACATTTTAACTGCATTGCGATTTGCGATTTAGTTTCGAGCTTGTTGCCGGACATTAAGTTTTAGGGCTCCGTGTTTTTCTTCCCCTGTTTCGGTGAAATAGTTTCATAGGCCAACTTTTCTTAGATCATTCTGATTTCTGATCGTGTTGTCTTGAACTATAGTACGAGCTTATTTATTGTGCTGTGTTCGTCCAACTGATCTTATCCAGTTCATGATTAATTATTTGATATCTAATTGCTAGATTCATCTTTCCTTCGTCGTGTTAAATGATTCATCAACTGACGTTCTTCTATATATATATTGAATATGACTCGTACTATTTAATAGTTCATGGTGTTTGCTAATTCTTCATTTAAAAGAATCTTCCAGATGTAATAGCTGGAAATCTATATCCTGAGTTTCTTAGCTTTTACTTGGTTGATGTTGACGATAGCCATGCTTTTAACCAAGCTCTCTATTTATCCATGATGTTAAAATTTGTTGACTTTGTAAGATGGCTCATTTCAGATTACTAGTTGCAGATTTGCAGGCATGATTACATCTTCACTGTATTCTCGAATGGTGAGCATAAACCAAACTCGGGTTTGTTTTTCGATTGAGACAAATGCTCCACGTTTGCATAGGCTGACAGGCTTACACTTGTTATTCCTATTTCTTTTGGGTGGGGCGTCCTCTCAGGGCTAAAAGAAGCAACGAGTACCCAATATCTTCACAATTGCTTGTCATGAAGGACCCTGCTAGGTATGCTACTTTCAAATCATCCCCACTCCTTAAACACACAAGTTAACACGATCCTCAATATGGCTGCTTTTAATTTTAATACTTATTCACTGTAATTTCAGTTTTGAAACTTTATCAACCTCAGAAGCTTGTTAAATGGAAAAAATTAAAACTAGATTATTGGACGATCCATACCCATTTTGAATAATTAGCCACATAGACTTAGGCATGGTAATATAAAGGGTCTACTTTTAGTCATCAGCCGTATGAGAGTGGTTGATAGTGTAAAACATGTAAATATTTGTTTGTGTTAGCAGTGTTTTAAAAGGCAGTGCTTGGAGCAAGGTGCAACGGTAGTGCCTTGCCTTGAAAAGGCGAGGTGCATGTAAGAAGGCTCGTGCCTTCCTGTGGGGCCTTAAGGCGTTGGGCTTGCGCCATAGGGCTTTTTGATTAATTATAAAAAATATATAAATTTTATTAATTTTAAATGTAAAAATCCTTGCATTTAAGGTTTTTTCTTCTTTATTAATTAAAAAAATAACATTTACTAATTCTTAAGTTTTTCTTTTTTTCCTTCATATTCCCACTCCAACCATATTATCTCTTTTTTTATTGGATGTTCTTATCAGTGTTATTGAGGCGACCCCAGGCACGCACCTCAGGCGAGGGGCGAGGCGATCCGGGGCCTTTGCGCCTCAGGTTTTGTCCAGGCGGTCGATTTCACTAGGGCGCTCGCCCTGTTGCGCCTATGAGCGCCCGGTGGCGCCTGAGCCAGTTTAAATGATGCAAGTTTTCATTTTTTTTTCAATTTCTTTAAACATAATAAAGCTAACTTACTTCCCACGATAACCTAAGGGTCAATCCACCAGGCCACGAAATGGACAACCATGCATGCAGATTTCGACACTTCAACGATTCATTCTTAAGGACTTGATTATGTCTTATGAAACTACTAGAAGTAGAACCTAATTATTATTCGATGTTTTTAACATTTTGCTGTTTTTACCAATTAGTATTAAGTTTTTAAGGCTTTGACATTTTATATGACTATATTTACTATAAATTTGTGCTCTATATATTTATTTATTGTGCCTCGCTTCACTCGCGCGACGCCTTTATGTCGCCTCTCGCCTTCGAGCGATCAAAGGACTTGTTGCTTGAGGTGCGCCTTGCGCTTTGAAAACACTGGTTCTTATATATAGTGTCTCACAAAAAAAAACCTGCGCTTTTTTTTTTGCACCTCGCACCTAAGCCCCGGAGCTCAAAAGACTATTGCACTTTGGTGCACCTTAAGCTTTTAAAAACACTATGTGTCAGTAGTTTTGAAAAGTTTAAACTTCTTGTATTTGTATCCCAACTTAATTTGGATGAAATAATGTGTGGAGAACTATTTTGTTGAACTCTAGGAATTACTTTTTGATGTTGTCCTAATATTTAATCTTGGAGGTCAGAACTTTTTAATGAGTTTATTATCATCTTTAGTCTTGTCTAATTCGCATTCTATCACAAAGCACTTACCATATTTAATTTAGTATGAAAAATGGAAGCTTAAAAACTGAAAACCGTACTTTTGTTTGATGAATTTTGTACTTTGTTGCCTTCACTATTCACATTTTTAGTCTAATTCTACAGCCAAGAACTACTAGTTTCATTATCAAGAAATCCTAATTTTACGTCAACGATTCTAAACTTACGTGAGGAAGATCTTGAGCAAGTGAGGAATGTTTGCCTTCAATTTTAACGTGCTGTTGCATATCCTATATTGTTTGCCCCACTAGAGGCGATGTCCTGAGCATTGGAATTGATTGTTTCAGAATGCTTCCTACTCAGATGACTCAGATGTTCACGAACGGATTATGCGTCATCTTGCTGCTGCAACAAACAGAGCTCGTTATCTTCGCAGAATGGAGAGGCAGAGACCTTCTGAGCAAGCACTTATGTCGTCCCCTGAAGAGATTTTAGTTTTTGATTCATCAGACAGAAATTCACAACCTGATCATTATAGATCTCCATCATCTGTGCCTCCTATCAATGCAAATGCAGCCTTTAATCCTTACACTGGTAGTGAACGAACGATGAAACCCAGGTTTGTGACAATGATTTTTATATTATCTCGCGTGTTTTTTGTTTTGTCTAGCATGCCCTGCCCTTTTGCAAATCTTCATTATGTTTCTTAAAAGCATTATGTCCTGCCTCTGCATGTTGCTAAAGACTGAACATCCCATTTGCTTGTTGCCTCCGAGATTTGTCTTTTTAATATGCAGAGTTCGTCATTGGCAAGCACCTTCTGACAATACGCGAAGACCCAACGCATGTGATATCTTCTCTTTCCCAGTCTATGAAATCAAAATTTTCTGCCACGCAAAAATGAGAGTTTTGCACATCAGGGACTGATATATAAACATGGTTCAATGTTAGCTGATATGATTCGATTGTTTTGCTATAGATACACGGAATCTGTTCAAGGTATTAATGAGAAACTTGTTGCTCACAACAGCTCCTTGAAGGAGCTGAGCAAGGGAGTTCAGCGGGAAATAAATGCTGGGATTACAGGGGTTGCTCGAATGATTGAGTGTCTTGATCTTGTTTGCAAGACGAAATACTGCATCAAGGACTGGTCAAGTATGCGTAGCTAGTACAGCAAATTCCCTCGAGAAAATGGAAACAAAATGCAGCGTTCGAGTTCAAATGCAACCTCAAGCGATTCCTGAACCAATCCAGGATCTGTAGAAGGCGAATGTGGCATGACCAGGTATGAAGCTAAATGTCTAGAACATGTCATAACTTGATATTATATAAGTTATGGACCAATTAGCAAGGAATCCTAGCTTTTTAGGGAACTCAGAATTGCCAACAAAACAATATGAAATATCCATAGAAGCATAGAAACATTTGGGTTCCGTTTCGACTAAATATTTTATGCAAAATATCTTTATGGCAGGAAGGAAGGATTCTAATCCCAGGCATTTTGATTCATTCATCCGTTAATCTGTACATCATCAGCCCAACATGAGACTGAAGGCATATCTAATGCAAGTGACGTATGGGGAACGGCCAACGCCCTGCAGTGCCTTTTTCATACTGACAGCAAACTTGAATGGCACTTATGGAATTCACCAAAACAAGTAAGACTGATGATAATATATCTCATGCTCTATTCTTTAACTTTAGCTACCATGTCCACGACCCGAAACTGATCCTAAATATTTAGTAAAATGGAATTGTTTGATTGATTTACTATTGTTCGACTGGTGAGTTTTATTTCTTTATTCACTGGAATCCATAAATCAAGTAAAAATGACACGGTTTCTTTCTTTTCCTGAGTTGTGGGTGTTTGGGATAAACTGATTTGAACTTCAACTAATCTCATAGGTTAATTTTCTTGAATATTTGATTGTTAGAAAACTGATTTTAATATCTGAATGGCCATGGTTGAGCTTGAACTCTTATCTTACTTTTAACTCATCTTAATGAACATTAGACCAACTTGTGTCTTAAATCACCAATCATTCCAAAAGCTTAAGTTGATAAGTTGGAGTAAATTTAATTATATCAATACTAGTCTAACATTGTGAATATCTCTTTTGAAACACGATTGTCTTTAATTCATGTTCATTACATAAAACACGTGTTCTAAAAGACATATTCATGTTATTTAACTGAACTAATCTTTAAAATAGAAAAGGGGTGTTGATTTGAATGACATTAGCTATATCTTTTGGCAGGCCGTGGACTTTCTTTTGTTCCAAAACCTGTTCATAATCCACCCCTTCCCCATTTTCTTGCCTTAAATCCTTTCCTAAGCAAGCACATCCTCCAACTGTCTGTACCTCTCCTGCCTGGAAATTGTCCATACCCACATTTCTTCAATGAACATCTTCATACAAGATAAACATTTTAGGTATTTTGTATTTTTTTTAAAACTGTTTCATAGTTTTGCTTTACTGATTCACGTTTGGCTCGGACCTGCCCAAATGATCAACATTTTACGTGGCAAGGAGGGGTGAAAATTGAATGGAGAGTAAAATAGAGTGTATTGTTCATCTACATATAGGAGTTGTTTGAAGTATTGAATGGTTATAATAATATGGATTATAATAGTTTCTGGGTTATGATAGTCTATAAAATTATATAATATTGTTTAAAATGCAGAGTTGTTTAG
The DNA here is from genome assembly GCA_036507285.1 of Trichosanthes cucumerina. NCBI lineage: Eukaryota > Viridiplantae > Streptophyta > Magnoliopsida > Cucurbitales > Cucurbitaceae > Trichosanthes > Trichosanthes cucumerina. Next base: position 7,316,855 of record CM071844.1, read on the forward strand.
TATTAAGTTATAATAGTCTCTTTTTAAGTACAAAGTACTCCACAGATTATTATAATACATGTTATTACAATCCACACCCCAAACAACCTATAAATGTTTCTATAAACCGAGGGATTGACCTAAATATTAGAAAGTTTTTCCCTATTTTTCGTGTTAATAAAATATTGAAAATGTTTTAAATAATATGAATAATGATAATTTTATAATTACTTATGCCTATTTCAATCTTTATTTATTAGTTCAAATAATTTATAAGTTTGTAAAATAAATATTTGTCAAAAGTCGATATTTCCATCTATATCATCATGAAGTTTGAACATCAGCACTAACTCCTTAATTTTGAGATTTAGATAAATCAAAACCACAAATTTGAGTTACACGTTTTTTGTTTAATTTTGTTCTCTTGTATGCAAATATCTTGATTACAGATAAAACTATATAATTCAATTGAATCTTAACTTGTCAATTCAATCATAGCTGATGAATGGAGCATTTAGTACTATCATGAAGGTTGACTTTGTTTTCCTATTCCCACAATGGTTAAAACTCCAAAAAAAAAAAAAAAACTTTAATCAATTGAAATAAAGCTATCGTGATTCAATGCGATTAGGTTTAGCTCATGTTCGTTTCTTTCCCCCTAGTGTTAAGACTTGGAAAAAGTCTGCTTTAGGGGATGAATTTAGAAGACTTATTTTCCTAGTCCCCACTTTTCATTAGACCTGTTTTCAAAGTGAAAGGGAACAATTTTAACATTTAATCAAAAAATTGGTATAAGAAAGGAAAAAAAAAAACCACATTTTGAGTGTTATCCTAATTCCTAACTGGCAGAATAGTCAATACAAAGAATCTTATCTAAAATTTAAATCCCTCCATCTCCAGCTATCCCTGTCAAATTAAAAGAAACATGAAAGAAATGTACTTTGAAAACGACATTGGGGAATCTTCAACTCTACCTCAAAATTAGACTAAAAATATGGTATTGCGGTGGCGTTGGCGTAAAGCCTAAGGGAGTTGGCAATTGTCAAATAACACAACTATTTTGCTAAACAAATCTCTTATTCCGCCGTTTGTAACAAGATAACGTCATAAAGGTCCAAACTTCATCACATAATCTAATTATGTCCCTGAAACTTAATTCAACTCCCCCCCTCTAGCAAACAAACAGTAAGAAGGATACCCTAAATAAGTTGAACGAAAATCCAGTTCCTGCAGCAGCTGATCTACCTTAAAAAATGAGAGGAAAAGAGTAAACAATCCTTACTGTCAAACTCTGAAAATTACAGCCCGTCAAGCATGGGGAAGATAGAATCAGTCATCCCTTACCCTTTGGTTAATTGAACTGTCGAGCAATGGTGTTCGACTCGTCTGAGCAGGCCTGAGTCTTTGCTTCCAGTTATTTCAGAATTCAGAGTGGAGAACTTGCTGAGCTAATAGCCATGAATGAAAGAAATTGCCTAGAAATAACCAGCCGTATCTTCTACGTTCCTGGCAGTAAGATATGGATAAGGTTATTAACACATGATCATCAAATGGCTTAAAGTTAAGGTCAGATAGAGATTAAAAAACGAAGCATTATATGCAAGTCGAGCCGTTTTCTATCCATAAGTAAACTGAAAAGAAACTGTCAAGTTCCACAATTATCCAGATATTCGTCACTTGTCAGCATTAGACTCAACAATATCGACCTCACCATAACATAATAAAAGTTCTTGTATCGAATTTAGATTTTCTGTTAGATAGGTAACTTGTTAATTCAGTGCATAGATCAGCTTTAGACACGATGTAACAGACATCGAGGGTGTAAGAATCTAAGGCAAAAGATATGATAATTAGAATACTGATGTGGAGTGAATGTAGAAAGGCAGCTTTGCCTTTTGCTGTTGAAGCAAAAAGTGCAGAAGGGAAACTGAAAGCAAAGCCACTCACATCATCATATGCTAGAATTAGAAGAGAGAAGATTGTGGTCTTAAAACAAAAATAAAACCAAGAACCAGAGATTGCATAACTATGTAACTCAAAATCTAATTAGCCTTGGATATTTGTGAAAATTTGACTGCATTTTAACTATATATCATTGCTGCATGATGAGGGTAATAAACAATATTACATCTTGTTAACCTGAAAAAAGCCATCTTTAATAGTCAACCACACATAGAGCTTTTAGACGTCTGAAGCAATTTTAGTACATATATTAATTAGGGACTGAACAAGCTGATGGTTTCATCATTTAAATGAATACTTACTATTCCTTTTTGCATGCCATTGTTCAATACTTCCATACCAAACCCATTGAAAACACAAGGCCACAATCCTTATTATCCCAGCACTAATAACTTCAAGGAATGCCATCAAGAATGATCTCTGAGGAGATAAGCCAGCAGTTGCTATGGACAATAACGCTCCCTCAAAGTTGCAGGGAATTATAAAACTACCAGATTTAATACCATTTAAAGCTTTTTTGGCAACTAACTCAGCTTTCATACTGCCTCCTCCAGCTGCAATAATAGTGGTCAATTCAGGTCTCCTCTTTTGCTCTGCAATTAAGGGTAGGTAACTTTTAAATGGAGAAACCAAACTAAAAAAAGATCCTATAGAATAAATTTAAGAATTTCTGTCAATGAAACCTTCGAAATAGCATATAGCCTGAGATATCCAAAAAAAGATGGTTACTAACTCAAATAATTCCTAGCCAGGTAATAGTCTAATTAGTTTATCCTTCCAAAACATTTGCCCCCTATTTTAATACAAAAGAATGAGCTAAAAATGTTCCAGCCCACCGGGTAAATATTGGAACCCAGATTGAGGATTACCAGAAGAGAACAATGCAATGAGGTAAACCAAGTTTTTCTTTATACATACCTTCTGCTAATCCAGGAGTGTCAGTGTCTGGAGGGAATACAAGAGAGACATGTATGTTATCTCCAATGACCTCCTGTTGCAAGGCTTCGGCCAAACCACGAAGCCCAAACTTACTAGCTGAATACGCCGTGTAACCATAAATACCCACCTACATAAATTAACAAGAGGACTTTTGGGAGTCAAAAATTTACCATTTAGGACTGTCTACATGCAATTAATGTCATTAAATTGTCCCTAACAATTGAAGCTCAGTCTAGAGTAGTAGTTAGTTAAAAACCATTCAAAGTACTTTTATACTTCTAAAAAGACTTTAGGTAATTAAACACTATGACTTTAGGTAATTTAACTATAACAGAATGCAATTCATACTCCTCACTTCGCCCTTCTTTTATGCGTGGTCACATAATTTACTCGCGTTTCTCATATCAACATGAGAGCTCATTAATTAGTTCTTCAACACGATAAAACGTCACTTGAATACTCTACAGCAATCAATGCAATTGGCCCAATGCAGTAGAAAGCAGATAGAAACACAACTACCTGACCGGCCTGAGAAGACATGAGAGCGATCGAGGCGGGTCGACGGTCCACTCTATTCTTCATCGCAGGCAGGGCAGCCTTAATCATGTTAAATGCGCCCAACAAATTAACATCTAACATGAATTTCAACTCATCCATTTCCTGCACCGCAAGCTCCTGAGGTACGAACACGCCTTGATTCACAACAAGGACGTCAATTGGCCCCGCTTCATCTACAGCCTTCGAAATGGCATCGTAATCTCGAACATCGGCGGCGAAGACCGCCACATCAAGGCCAGTGGAGAGTCGGACTGCGTCCTTCGCCTCCTCGAGCTTCTTGAGAGAGCGCGCAAGGATGGAGACTCGCGCGCCCTCCGATGCGGCCTGGTGCGCCAAAGCGAGCCCGATTCCGCTCGATCCACCGGTAATGAAGACATGGCGATTCTTCAAAGGAATCCTAACGGAGCGAGGACGCACAATTAGGTATAGGAAAACGAGAAGCGCAAGAGGAAGAAGAAGAACCAGAGAGATGAAGGCGTAATTGAAGTCCGCCATTGACGAAAGCTTTCTAGTAGAGAAGTAAATGATGTTCTTTGATGATCAGAATTCCAGATTCCTTTTTTGATTAAAGAGACTTTAAAATTTGTACCCTTCGAAATCTCAGATCGGCCCACGTCACGTCAAAGCTTTTGAATTTTCAATCAAATTCCACGTGTCAATATTTAACCGGTCCTTGGATAACCTTTGAAAAATCAAAGAATATTATTAAATTTGTGGAATATTACTCTAGAAAAGAAAAAGGAATATTATTATTATTTTGAGAAAAAACACAATATTATTGATCAATATGGTTCATAAGAAATACATTAGGAATAAAAACATTATACGATAAATTCTTAATCCACTTGGGATAATCTTTTGTCCACCACATTAGGCGATTCAATAGACCATCTACAAATGAATTTAACTCTCTGCAAACATATTGGAACTTGATCTGAAGAAAATTCTTTTGGAACATCTTAATATCAAAGATAATGTTTCGTACCTCGATAGGAGTATCCTACCACTCATTCAACATTGAAATAACTACCAAAGAATCGAAGTGAACTTTTAAGCGTGAACATTCCAATATTTGCGACAATCGCAACCTTCTAACACTACACATGCTTCAGAACATAGAGGGAATACATATATGTTATTGCAATTCTCTAGAGCTGCCCCAAACTACCGTCTAGAAATCATACTACCACTCTTAAACCTATGACTCAAACCTCATCATTGCAAGCAACATCAAGAAACACATTGATCCAATCACAATCCATTTGAGAAGAATTGTCATGGGTCAGTGCAAAACTATTTTTGTGAATAACACAATTAACATTGTAGAAATCCTACAAGTAATTCAAAATTCATTTGTTTCTGTCTGCCTGAGATTGTATTGGCTTATTGAAACTACTCTGTTTCGATCAATCCAAATAGCCCACACACCCACACATAAAAGTTCGAACTGTTTAGAACTCAGAGTATTTAGGGAATGCAACCAACAATCCTCTATGTCATCAAATCCACTTATTCTTGATTGTGTACTAGGTAATAAGATATCACATATCTTCTTCGCCCTACTACATCTTAATACGACATGATCAGTAGTTTCTGGATCCTCCTTGTACATTGGACACCTCGCAGACAAATTCAACTCCCTAGAACACAGATTGACACCGGTCAGGATACAATTATGAAAATATTTCTACACAAATACCTTAATTTTAGAAGGGAAGTTTGCTTTCTATAACGCTTTCCACCAATCTTTGTATCCATTAGTGCTCAGAGAGGTCCTGCAATTCTTGCAAAAACACAAAAGCTCTGTAACCACTCTTAACCTGGATAGCACACATGTGTGTCGAAATGCCAAATTCGTTTGTCTGGTAGTCCCATTAATGAAAGGGATTGATTACAAATAGTATGAACATCTTTTGGAATAAGAATTCCTCAAATTTTGATATATCACATTGCCTAGACGACGTTATGAAATCAAATACCGATGTATCCTCAAATTCATTAACCCTTGTCAATGTTTTAAAAGACCCTGGTCTAGGAATCCAAGGATCTTTAACAATCCTTATAGATGATCCATTTCCAACTTGTAGGCACAACCATTTTTTTAAAAGCTCCATTCCCCACATAAAACTCTTACAAAAATATGATAAGGAAGAAGAGATATACGATATATCAATAACCTTCATAACTAAAAAGTACTTACCTTTCAGTACTTTTGTCACCACAAAATCTAGATTATTAAATATTCTCCATGCTTGCTTAGCTAAAAGGATTTGGTTGAAACCTCGGATGTCCCTGAAATTCAGACCACCTATCTCTTTGGATTTGCATAACTTGTCTCAACTCATTCAATGAATTTTCCTTTTCTCCTTTGTTGATCCCCACCAGAATTTTGCCATCATCCTTGTAATACGAGAGTAGAATGTCTTAGGTAGTTTGAAACAACTCATGACATACGTGAGCAACACTTTTAATTAATATCTCTTTCACACCTCCTGAAAATAGTTTACCCTTCCAACTCTAGAGCACTTTCTATATCATATCTTATAAGAACTTAAAATCAGACTCCTTCCACCATGTAAAAGAAGAATGGAATCCCAGATAAGGACCAAGGTTCTCCACTATCTTCATGGGTAATATATGTTCCAAAAATTGTTGATCATATGTCTTTTCATAAAAAAGTAGGATAAACTTTAGAAAACCAAATTCATACGCATTGGGTCTCAAGAAAATCAAACTATCATCAGCAAAAAAACAAATGTGTTTGCCTTAGGACTCGTTCTTGCATTCCTTATACATTTCCTCTCTTCATCTCGTTGTTTAAAAGCGTTGACAATCCTTGGGTACACGAATAAGGAGATAAAGATATAACAAATCGCCTTGTCGCAGTCCACGCCGTGGTGAAAACGAATAAAAAAAAATGAAATAAGTAGATTTTATATTTTTTGCTTCCAAATTAAGTTGTATCTATCTTATAAAAAGAAAGTTGTATTTATTACTGAAACAGAAAATTAATTTTTAAAATATATATTATTAATTCTTTTAGATTTTAAAATTTCAAAATAAAAACTTATATATATATATATATATATATATTATTTTAGGTTATAAACTCATTTTATTTCATTTTTGTATTTTTTTAGTAAAACAAATTTGAAAAATGGAAATTCAAACATCTGAGCTTGAAAAGTACATGTCAATATTGAACTACGTTGGCTCATTTCTTTTTTTTGTCAAAACTAAAACATGTATGAGAAATTTGCATGAAAGACTTTTTTTTTACGCGCATTGATGTGATTTGACCCATGTTTTGAAATTAATGACATATGACCCTTTTTGTGTTGTGATTTCCGCCCAAATTATCGTAAGGGTATCGTACTCTGGCTCTAGATGTCTCGCTCTCGCTTTCGCTCAAGTCTCGTTCTCGCTCAAGTTTCGCTCTCGCTCATGATAGTAATGAAGTTGTCGAAATTTTGGAGAAAAGAAAAAAAACAAGAAAAATCGCACTATAGTTCTCACTCTCGCTCTCATTGTCTCGCTCTCGCTCTCTCTACTTCTGATACTCTAGCTATTCTCTAACTTTTTTCCTTATCCCTTTTTTTCTCTATATTTTCGACCACTCATTTGAGAGAGAGTGTAACACCCCGAAAAAATACGAACACAACAACTCGAGGCATTACTTCCAAGTTGTACAGTTACTGAAAATCCGGCAGCATAACGGCGCAACCTAGACAAACCAGAAAAATTTTACAAGTGCTCGAACTTAAGCGAGAACACTTGAAGACTCACGAGGTACCGGCCTCCACCAAACTACACGAGAACAACAATAGTTTGGGCTCAGGTCCTCTGAGTTAATGTAAATCTCAAACAACAAAACATACTTTGAGAACGAAAGATAAAAAAGCAGAACATGCTTTGAATTCAAAAGAAACAGAGCGATACAATCTAAAATTAACATAACAAATAGTTAAAAGCACTAGCGGAAGGAAAGAAAACTCCTAACGCATGACCCCTAAATCCTACAAGTCTTCCATAGCCTCGCAGAGGGTCTCGTCGTCGCTGGTCATCTCCTTTGGTTTGCCTTACACCGCAACGAAAAAGAAATAAAGAAGGGTGAGTATAAAAATACTCGATGAAGCGTCCACCGCCCAAGAATAAAGAACATAAGACGACCACAGAGTTAGCTAACACGACACCTAGCCCGCCAAACAACCTCAACACGCATCCCGACCCTACTCTTGCTCACTTTTCCGGTTCTGTCCCTACCCTTAGCTCCTAGGCGGGTTGGCAAGACGTGGCCACGAGACTCATCCTCGGGCTGCGGCACTAGGCGAAGGACTCACATCCAACCCTCGACTCTAAGGATCACACTCGAGTCGCACAACCTGGATGGGGCGAACCACCACATCCCATAAGCATCAAGCGGTATTCACAGCGCACAATCGACCTCGGGCTCATTCCGGGGCTCGCACTAGGGCGAAGGACTCTATCAACCCCCTCGACTCTAAGGATCGTATCCCCGAAGTCGCACAACCGATTTGGATGGAGGCGGACCATCACATCCCATACATCATCTCGCCAACCTCGAGTCTCGATCTACTAAGGGTTACACAGATACTGCCAGGACTTGGGGCTGCACTGGGGCTAGTTGTGCTAACTACAATCCTAAGGCTCAGCGGAACTTCCCGAGTCACTACAGACTAAGCACGGGGCAACTAAGGCCGCAGGACAAACATCATAGCAAGCCCGACACAATCGAGTTCTCAAGACAAACTACGAGTTCTCGGACAAACTACGAGTTCTCTATAAACTACCATTCACATAGGACTAATGGACAAATAATCCCACGAACCAACGAGTTGGGTTTCAAATCTCTGATATGCAGCGAACATCAGCGAACATCAAAAAGAGCGTGAGTTAGGCACAATTACACTTCTCATATCCTAACATGCTACTACGACCCAAAACAACTTTCAAGCGGTGAGTACATTTCAAAGCGGTGAGTACATGCAGCGTGCCCTAAGCCCTACACTTGGGGTAGATTTGTCAAACGACTACTTACGGTGGAAGCCAATGACAACGGCGACTTTGTGGCATGCTCCAAAGCGTTCTTCTACTTTCAATTGATCCCAATAAAAGGCAATCACGCCAAAAATCAATAAACCGAATACGATGCAACGAACCTAACACAAAGTCTAAGAGAAAGCGAAACTCACCCACGGAGTGCAAAAGCGGACTTATGAACGAACCGAGGCGGCCGGGCGGAAGAGGGCGCTCGCGCCGCAGCGGCGGCGCGTGGAATCGGCGAAGCGGCGGCGCGTGTACTGCGGACGACGGCGGCGCGGCGGCGCGCGTGGGTGACGATGTGTGGCGGCGTGGGTAGCGAGATTCGAATCCTCACGGCCCGATCTATCTAGAAACCGGACTCGTTCGTCGGCAAGCCTAAAGCGACTGAACCAACCAAACCAGTCGACGGGTCTCACAGATCTAGGTTCGCCGGCGGCTTGCTGCGTTACAGACCGATTTTCGGCGGCGTCTGGGCGAGGAGTCACTGCGGCGGCAGCGACCTGAGAGAGAAAACCGTGAGAGAGAGGGGGAAAAAAACGGAGGGGAGAGAGAGGGAGACGGAAAGAGAGAGAGAGAGAGAGAGAGAGAGACGCAGTGAGAGAGAGAGGGAAGAAAGAAGAGAGGAGGGGCGGGCGAGAGAGAGAGGGAGGGAGAAAAGGGGAAGGAGAGAGTGGGCGTGGCGTGGCGGTTCGCTTACCAGCTCGCGCCGCGAAGGGAGAGGCGAAGCCTTCCCCGATTTTCGTTCAACTCTTTTTTTTTTTTTTTTTTTAAGTAAAGCTGGCCGTTATTCTGATCTACCCACCTTAGGAACTTTCGTCCTCGAAAGTAGCTAGCTCTCGAACAGCTCTGGATAGCTTGCTCGCATCTCTCTCCTCGCGTTCCCGGTGGCTTCCTCGAGATGGTGGTTACGCCAAAGGACCTTCACAAAACCGATTTCATTCTCTCGGGACTTTCTTTATCACGAGAGAACACATGCATGAGAGCTTCTCTCATGCTTTCGAGATCCTTGTCCGGCTTCAACGGCTCAAATTCGATGGCGTGCGAGGCATCGGCACATACGCCGCAAACATCGACACATGGAACACGTCATGAACCGACGCAAGAGGGCGGCGGTAGGGCCAACCGATAAGCTCACCGTCCAATGCGCTCCGAATCTCGAAAGGACCAACAAACCTCGGACTTAGCTTTCCTTTCTTATCGAACCTCGGGACACCCTCTGCAGGTGCAACCTTCAAGAACAAAGGTCCCCGGCGGCAAACTCCAACTCGGCGCGACGACATCGCATAACTCTTTCCGCCTACACTGTGCGTTAACATCCTTGCCCCTTATCTTTCTCAGATGGCCTCGTTTGTCACTTGGACCAACTCGGGTCCCAAAGAACTTTCGTTCACCAACCTCGCCCCAACACACCGGGGGTCGTGCACCTTCTCCCATAAAGGGCTTCAAAAGGGGCCATACCAATAGTCGTCTCGTAACTATTGTTGTACGCGAACTCCATCAGGTGAAGTGTGAGTCCCAACTACTGTGAAGTCTAACGCACACGCCCGAAAGCATATCCTCCGAATCTGGTTCACCCTTTCCGTCCCGGCCATCGGTCTGCGGGTGAAATGTTGTGCTAAAGTTACTCTGAGCCCCTAGGGCTCTCTGAAAACTCACCCAGAAGTTCGAGGTGAACCGCGGGTCTCTATCGGACACAATCTTCACTGGGACTCCGTGCAACCTTACTATCTCTTCCATGAGCAGGATGTGCCCACTTCTCAATCAGTATAGGTAGGCTTACGTGCAAAGTGAGCGGACTTGGTTAGTCTATCCACAATTACCCGGATCATCGTGAATCCTTTCATTTGTTGGGGCAATCCGAAATAAAGTCCATGGAGATCTCTTCCCACTTCCACTGGGTACTTCCAATGGTTGCAACAATCCGCCGGGTTTACGTCTCGGTGCTTTAACTTGCGACACACCAAGCATCTGGCGACAAACTCGCCACATCTCTTTTCATTCCACGCCACCGTAGAATGATTTCAAGTCTGATACATCTTAGTGCTTCCAGGATGCTTTGAAAAAAGGAGAGTTATGCGCGATCAACCAAAATCTCCTCCTTGAGACCACTCTCGCAGGAACACGCAGGCGTCCCCGAAGCGGTGAGTCCACCATGCTGGCCGTCTGAGAGAATTCACTTTCTCGCCACTTCTTGCCCCCGACGCCATGAGCCCCTCGAGACTAGAGTCTCCTCGTTGCGCCTCAATAACTCGTTGCCTCAATGTCGGTGTCATCGCCAACCGGTGGTCGGTGGTGTGTGACTGACTCAACACAACTCGCTATCCCCGCACGTTCCATCTCTCGAACGCAAGGAACTTGTCTCGTGACCCGGCTACCGAGGTGTGAGCCACCTTCTCGCTGCTAAGGGCATCAAGCCAACGTTTGCTTTGCACGGATGGTACAAATATCTCAACCTCATAATCTTTTACTAACTCCGACCATCTGCCGTTGTCTCATGTTCAACTCCTTCTAAGTAAAAAGATACTTGAGGCTCTTGTGGTCCGTGTACATTTGAATCTTTTCCCCATATAAGTAGTGACGCCATATCTTCTCAGAGAGCGAAGACCACGGCGCCCAACTCTCAAATCATGGGTTGGGTAATTTCGCTTCGTAATCTTTCAATTGACGAGAGGCATAGGCTATCACCTTTCCATTCTCGCATCAACACACAACCCAAACCTTTCTTGGAAGCATCATTTGTAGACCACAAAACTTCACGAGTCATCAGCATCGCAAGCACAGTGCGTGCGAAACTAACCTATGCTTGAGGTCCCGAAAAACTTGCTTCACAAGCTTCACACCACACGAACCGATTTCCTTTTCGAGTTAAGCGGGTCGGCGGTGTGGCTATCTTGGAGAAATCTTAACAAATCTCCTGTAATAACCGGCCAAACCCAAGAAGCTTCGACGCCGGAAAGCAGTTTTAGGACGAGGCCAATCTCGCCATCGCCTCAATCTTAGCGGGGATCTCTTTGTCACACCTTCTTTGGACACCACGTGTCCTAGGAAGGCAACTCGCTGCAACAGAACTCACACTTGGAGAACTTTGCATACAATTCGTTGGTCCTCAAAGCGATACCAACACTTCCTCAAATGCACTTCATGCTCCGCTTCGACTGAGTACACCAAAATATAAATCGATGAAGACGATCACAAAGTGTCTAAGAACTCCTTGAATACCCCTGTTCATTAGCTCCATAAACGCTCTTTGGGGCATTCGCACAAAGCCAAAGGACATCACCGTGAACTCATAGTGTCGTGCACGGACAAAGCGATCTTGAATGTCCTCATCCTTGATTCTCAATCGATGGTACCCGACCGTAGGTCGATTTAGAAAACACTTCGCCGCTCTTGCGATTGATCAAACAAGTCATCGATCCTAGGTAAAGGGTACTTGTTCTTCATCATCACACTTTGTTCGGCTTCTCGGTAGTCAATGCATAACCGCATCGACCCATCTTTCTTCTTTACAAACAAAGACGGTGCACCCAAGGTGAAACACTTGGGACGGATGAACCCCTTGTCTAGAAGTTCGCAATCGGGTTTTAAGCTCCTTCAATTCTGTTGGCGCCATTCGGTAGGGAGCTTTAGACAACGGAGTTGTTCGCACTCAAGCTCAACATGAAGTCTACCTCACGGACCAGGGGGTAGACGAGTGCAACTCTTCGGGGAAAGCGTCTCGCAAACTCTCGAACAACGAGGAACCGAGAGCTCAACTCGGTCCTTTGTTCTTTGTATCGAGAACACTTGCCAAGAGAGCCCAAGCTCCTTCACTTAACAACTTCTTTGCCTTAAGAGAGTGAAATCATTTTGGAAACTCTCAGCCTCAATTCCTTGAACTTGAAATCGGACTCTGTCGGAGGTCGAAACACCACCTCCCGCAATGACAATCGATGTTGGCATGGTTCGCAGACAACCAATTCATGCCGAGGATTACATCGAAGTCGCTCATATCCAAAGCACAACCAACGCCACATCTAAGACGCGACTGTTACCTCTACGACCGGACTGCATTTAACTCTTTCCCGAGCTACTAACTCTCTACCCACCGGGGTAAGCTACGCTGCCAGTCAGCGTCTCAAAGGTTCTACTTTAACCGAGCTTGCCTCACAAATATAGCGAGAAAATAAAAGAGTGCGAGGAACGTAATCAAAGCGAGAAGAAGAAGGGCCAAGTGGCCAAGAAGCGGGTAGTGTACTTGTCACCACGGCACCGGAACCTCCTGCGTTCTGTTTGCACTCGCATAAACTCCACCCCTCGGGCGGTTTCGGACTCGTCCTTCTTTGACAGACGAGCTTTGGCGAGTGCGGAGAGTTTTCCACAGTTATAACGAGACTTGCCGATCTCTAACTCCCCCACTGCTGCACATCGCCGACAAGTGTCCCAACTTTCCACAATTATTGCAGATCTTATTAGCAAAGATGACGAGTTCCGTGTCTTTGAACTCCACACCGAGAGCAGGAACCCTGTTTGGTGCTCGTTGGGGTTGATGTCCCCGAGTTCAGTGTCCTGTTTGGCCTAGCAAAGGCTGCTCGCCAAACTTCTCTCTTACGTTTGGTTCGAACTCCCGGACCGCCACGAACTCGGACTGCCATTGAACTCGATCAAAAGCGAACCCATGTAGTCTCAGTGCTGTATCAATCGAGAATGCTACTCGAGCTGCTGCAGATACGTCTTTGGGGTCGTGAGCAACTGTCGACCCACGTCGCCTCGCGCAAACACGTGAGGAAACACTCAACCTTCTTCTTCTCGCGGTCTACCATATAAGAGGAAGGCCGAGACAATGATGTAAACTCATGCTCGTACTCTTCAACTATCGTTCGGTTCGGCCTGCGCTGAGCTGCATACGAACTTCGGCTTTCTTGTCGATTCTAAGCACAACCGGTAATACTTCTCGTAGAACACTTCTTGAGGCTGCGCCCAAGTTATCGGTCCCTGATCGACATCTATGGACCGCATGCGACTCGCCACCGAGAGGAAAGCACTTTCCTTAACGCATAGATCTGCGCGACCGAACTTTTCGGTGCTCGGGGGCAACCCATTCGACTCGGGATGTCGTCCGCTGCCGCAAACCATGCTTGGCGGCTACATGGTCTCACCGCCCATCAAAGAAAGGCGGGTCATACTTCTTGAAATCCTTCGTGTATCCCGCTTCTCCGCTGCCGTTGCCACTGAGCGTAAAGTCGGTGCAACCACGGATTCTCGCACAGTGCCGGCTCCGATTTCGGGATGCCAAGGCCTCCATGCTTCGAGTGAACATAAGCCGTCTCGATTAGCTTGACTTGCTATACTCGCTTTGGATCGATTCTTTGAATATGCGCCACGAGTTTAGTTAATGGCGGCGGTCGCTCGCACGTTTGGTGCTTGGACATTTGCCCTTTCTTGGGCTCTGCACATTACCGCGGTGATTCTTGACCAGCTGGGACATCTGGTTGAGCCTCTCCCGATGCTCGGTGAGTGCTCGACCTCATTCATCATCGACGGTCGGTTCTCCTCGGTCTCGGGCCGCCGACCTCGACCCTACGACCACCCCGAGCCTCGACCACCAGCAACCGCTCTTCTTGCTTTGACCTCTACCACGGGCCATAATCTAAAACGAGAAACATAGTACAACATCAACAACGATGCAAGAAGTACACCACAAAGGAAAGCACCTCAATTTTAACAACGAACCTCTACCAACTAAGTAAAGCAAACTCGGTTGATGACCCGACGAGTTCTTGCGAGAGGCTATGAAGGACTAAACACCTACGATGTAAGCGTTATACAAGATCTAAAACTACGCTCCGATACCAAGCTGTAACACCCAGAAAAATACGAACACAACAACTCGAGGCATTACTTCCAAGTTACTGATTCGCGCTAAAATCCGGCAGACATAGCGGTATGCAACCTAGACAAACCGAAAAATTTTACAAGTGCGAACTTAAGCGAGAACACCGAAGACTCACGAGGTACCCGGCCTCCACCAAACTACACAGAACAACAAACAGGTGGGCTCAGGTCCTCGGAGTTAACAGAAATCTCAAACAAAAAACATACTTTGAGAGCGAAAGATAAAAAGCAGAACATGCTTTGAATTCAAAAAGAAACAGAACGATACAATCTAAAATTAACATAACAAATAGTTAAAGCATAGCGGAAGGAAAGAAAACTCCTAACGCAACCCCTAAATCCTACAAGTCTTCCATAGCCCTCGCTGAGGGTCTCGTCTGATGGTCATCTCACCTGGTTTGCTTTGGTTTGCCTTACTGCAGCGAAAAAGAAATAAAAGAAGGGTGAGTATAAAAATACTCGTAGTGACCAACCGCCCAAGAATAAAGAACATAAATGCGACCACAGAGTTAGCTAACACGACACCTAGCCCGCCAAACAACCTCAACACGCATCACGGCCCTACTCTTGCTCACTTTTCTTAGTTACTGCCTACCCTGCCAGCTCCTGGACTGGGTTGGCGAAGACGTGGCCACGAGACTCATCCTCGGGCTGCGCACTACTAGGCGAAGGACTCTATCCAACCCTCTCGACTCAAGGATCACACCCCGAAGTCGCATTAACTGGATGGGGCGAACCACCACATCCATAAGCATCAGCGGTATTACGCGCACAATCGACCTCGGGCTCATTCCGGGCTGCGCACTAGGCGAAGGACTCTATCCAACCCCTCGACTCTAAGGATCGTATCCCCGAGTCGCCACAACCGGATGGAGGCGGACCATCACATCCCATACATCATCTCGCCAACCTCGAGTCTCGATCTACTAAGGGTTACCACAGATACTTAGGACTTGGGCCTGCACTGGGGCTAGTTGTGCTAACTACAATCCTAAGGCTCAACGGAACTTCCCGAGTCACTACTGGACTAAGCGCGGGGCAACTAAGGCACGCGGGACAAACAATCATAGCAAGCGACACAATCAGAGTTCTCAAGACAAACTACGAGTTCTCAAAGACAAACTACGAATTCTCTATAAACTACCATTCACATAGGACTAACAGACAAATAATCCCCGAACCAACGAGTTGGGTTTGATCTGAGATATGCAGCGAACATCAACGAACATCAAAAGAGCGTGAGTTAGGCACAATTACACTTCTCATATCCTAACATGCTACTACGACCCAAAACAACTTTTCAAGCGGTGAGTACATTTCAAGCGGTGAGTACATACAGCGTGCCCTAAGCCACACTGCTGGGGTAGATTTGTCCAAACGACTACTTACAAAGTGGAAGCCAATGACAACGGCGACTTTGTGGCGTGCTCCAAAGCGTTCTTCTACTTTCAATTGATCCCCAATAAAGGGCAATCACGCCAAAAATCAATAAACCGAATACGATGCAACGAACCTAACACAAAGTCTAAAAGAGAAAGCGAAACTCACCCACGAGTGCAAAAAGCGGACTTATGAACGAACCAGAGGCGGCCAGGCGGAAGAGGGCGGCCGCGCTCGCGCAGCGGCGGCGCGCGTGTACCACCGCGGACGGCGGCGGCGGCGGCGGCGTGGGTGGCGATGGTGGCGCGTGGGTAGCGATCTCGAATCCTCACGGCCCGATCTATCCAGAACCGGACTCCGTTCGTCGGCCGCCTAAAACGACACGAACCAACCAAACGGTCGGCGGGTCTCACAGATCTAGGTTCGCCGGCGGCTTCTTTGCATTCTGAGGCCGATTTCCGTGGCGTCGGGCGAGGAGTCATCTGCGGCGGCGCGACACGAGAGAGAGGGAAAAAGCGGAGGGAGAGAGAGAGAGAGCGAAGGAGAGAGAGAGGGAGACGGAAAGAGGAGAGAGAGAGAGAGAGAGCGAGAGAGAGGGAAGAAGAAGAAGAAGAGGAGGCGGGACGAGAGAGAGAGGAGGGAGAAAAGGGAAGGAGAGCGAGGGAGGCGTGGCGGCGGGCTTTTGCTTTGCTCATGAGCGCGAGAAGGGGGAGGCGAAGCCTCCCGATTTTCGTTCAACTCTTTTTTTTTTTTTTTTTTTTAAGTAAAAGCGGGTCGCATTCTGAGAGCGAGACAACGAGAGCGAGAGTGTTTCCGCATACGAGAGCGCGAACAAAAAAGACCGCTTCATACTACTCTTATGAGTAATTTTGCGTGCATTGCTACGTCAGAATTAGTCATATTTCATTATTTTCAAAATGCAGGTCATCAACTATTAGAGTATGTGAAAATAAGTTATCCGTATGAAAATTCCAACATGTATGACATAATCTATTATAATTTTATAACACTGTATAAAGTAATAATTACATAAAATTTATCACATAGACATGTTAATATTTAGTTGGAAGTTATCACTGTTTTTATTTTTCATAAATATATTACTAAATTCATTTTGAACTACTAACTAAAAATTAAGATATAATTTCTAAACTCGTTACTAAATACACATTCGAAAATGCTTAAAAACATGAAGTATTTGTGTTTTAAGATCACTAATCAAATTCACTCTTAAAATTCATTCTCTTTGTTTATTTTAATTTTTTTTTTTAGAAAAAATCAATATTAACTCAGTGATTAAGGTATTTTTAGAATATTAATTTATTTTACCAAAGTGATTATAAAAATAATTGGTTAAAGACATTAAATAACCTCTTATATTATATAAGTTAAATATTTGAATATCTAATCACACTGTTATAATGTTATATTTTATGAAAATATTTGTTGGTTTTGATAAGGACAACGGACTTCCACAATGGTATGGTATTGTCCACTTTGAGCGTCAATCTTCATGACTTTGTTTTCTGTTCCCAAAAAGCCTCATATCAATGGAGATAATTGTTCTTATTTATATACCATAGATTTCTTCATTCTCTAGCTAATGGGAGACTTTGTTCGCACTCCTAACAATCTCCCTTTGAACAAAGTACCACATTTGAGCCTCCTTTCAAACAAACTTGTCCACTCTCGATTGAGAAGTTGCTTTTCATCTCAAAGCACAGGTTTTAAATTAACATTAAAATCTAAGAGTGGCTCAATCATTTGTTCGTTTGTGTGCCTCAAATTGCACCAATATTTTTAATATAAAATACTTAATTGTCATATTTTAAAAAATACAAAATAAAAAGCTCAAAGACTTTCTTTTTAGTTCAACAACATTTAAAGATGAGAGATTCAAACTTATCACTGCAGTGCCATGTTTCATACTGAAGAAATTTATCTCTTGTAAACAAAAAAATCAATGACTAAATCATTACAAAGGTGTACTGAAAGAGAAATATTAGGATTAAATTGTTTTAGAAGCCAAAAGAACTAAAATACTCAGATTATAAATGTATTATAAGTTATAACCTGAATAATCTAATAGAATTTTATAAGGAAAAATATTTTTTTATTCGGGTTAGTGTTGTGTTTGGTTTTTTTTATTTGATGAGTTTTCAAATGCAACAAATTTAACGTAGGGTTATATTTGCTAGCATTATTAGTCCCTCCATTACTTGACATGACATGTCTTTTTTATTAATTTTTTTTTTATATATTTTTGTAATTATTAAACTTAAAAAATCATTTTTCTTTTTTTCTTTTTTTTTTCTCTCTTCTTTCTCTATTCTCCATCTTTTTCTTCGAATGCATGACCATCACAGTTGCCTGTCACTGACAATTGTCGCTTGTCGTCGCCAACTTCTGTGGCCACCTGTCCTCTTTCTCTCTTCCTCTCCCTTCTTTTTCTAAGGGAGTTTTTCCCTTTGTTTCAGACGAAAAAAAATCAAGAATAGATTACCAGAAACGAGTTGCGACTGCCAACAACAGGTAGCGACGACCATGTATGGGAGGAAAAAGGAGATACGAGGAGGAATGAGAGGGAGAAAAAAAATTATAAAAAATGTTTTTTATGTTTAATAATTAAAAAATTAGAAGAGATATTTTTTTTAATAGAAAATAGGTGACTAATCAACTTTCCATTAAAAATTAACAGAAACGCTGACAAAAGAATCAAGAATGTTACTAAATGTAAACTTCGGAGGTAAATTTGTTGAGTTTAAAAATTCAGAAACAAGGAACCAAATGCAAAATGAAAGAATCAAAAAAGAGTATTTTGCTCAATTTTATATAGTTTTTTAATTTTGAATTGATATCAAAGATAAAATTTTAAAAAAATTAAAAAAATTTTCTAGATTCGAATGTTCAATTCTTTGCCATCGATGTAGGTTTCACACAAATTATAAAAAAAAAAATACAAAAATTTATAACGGTTCATAAATGATTTCTATCGCTTTTCCATCGTAAAAAAGACTAACAAATCACTCTGTGAAAAGGACTCAAAATTCCTAAATGGAGAAAAGCATTGCAAACAACCAAAAAATGCACCTCTCAAGTCACGATTTTTTCTTGTTCTTTTTTGTTTCCGTAAGGCAACGCTCCCAGCGGCCACACAAATTAAAAAAGGGCACGGGCATGAATAGCTAAAAAAATATAAATACTGTAGTTATGTCACTCCTTAATTTAATTTGTAAAAATAGCAAAAGAAAAAGACCCAACCCAAACAGATGAAGTGAAAAGTAAAAAATACCCCTATATTTTTTCGCGCACGTTTTCAATTTGAAGTATATCAATAGTCTATCAATAGTCCATCAATGATATACTGATGATGGACTAACGATATACTTAACAAAGAGTAAATCCTTGATGTACTACTGATATACTTATATGAAGTTGATCATGACTATATCAGTAAGTCACATATACGTAATATAGAGTACATCATTGATGCAATACTGATATACTTTACTTTCTAAGTGTGTTGTTCAATATGAAGTTTGACAATAGTTTATCAATGGATATGTTGCTGATAAACCAATAATATATCTAACATAGAGTATATCGCTAATATACTACTGATATACGATATACCTAACAAAAAGTAAATTTTTGATGTACTAGTGATATATTTATATGAAGTTGATCATGACTATATCAGTAACTCACAAATACGTAATATAGAGTACATCACTTGTGCACTACTGATATACTTTATTTTCTAAGAGTGTTGTTCAATATGAAGTTTGTGTTAGGGTGCAAACAAATGTCCCACATTGGCTAGGGAAGTGATTGATCGTGGGTATATAAGTGAGGACAATTATCTCCATTGGTATGAGGCTTTTTGGGAGAACCAAAAGTAAAGCCATAAGGGTTGATGCCCAAAATGGACAATATCATACAATTGTGAAGATATGTGGAGGTTCGTTGTCCTTAACAATTGGTATCAGAGCCATGATAAAACCTAATTATGTGTTGAAAAAATCCTCAAAGTGGAACAAAGGTTAGTGAGCCTCATTTATGCTCTATCAAGGTGTTATACCATTCGCCTTGATAAGAGCAAGTGTGATCCGTGTATGGTGCTATATGCGGATGTTGCCTCAAGATGAACCAGTTGTGCCTCGAGATGAAGAGCAAGCTCTTAGTTGGGAGTGGACGGATCTGTTCGAGGGGAGGCTCAAGTGTGGCACTTTGTTCGAGGGAAGGATTGTTAGGGTGTAAACAAATGTCCCACATTAGCTAGGGAAGGGATTGATCATGGGTAAATAAGTGAAGATAGTTATCTCTGTTGGTATGAGACCTTTTAGGGGAACCAAAAGGAAAGCCACGAAGGTTGATGCCCAAAATGGACAATATCATACCATTGTGGAGATATCTATTTGACAATAGTTTATCAATGGATATGCTACTGATAAACCAACAATATATCTAACATAGAGTATATCACTAATATACTACTAATATATGTATATGAAGTTAATTAAGAGTATATATCATATGATATATATCCACTACGATATATATGATTATAAATGTTAGTTATATTAGAGAAATAATCATATCTAAACGAAGTACATTATGATATATATATATGAAAAATATCTCTAATATATTACAATATTACTAAATCATGTTAGGTATATTAAAATAAATAAACATATATCGATAATATACTATTAACATACATAGTTTTAGTGATATATTGGTATATAAAAATAAATATCTCTAATGCTACTAAATATATATAAAGTATATCAGATATACTACTGATATACCAAATGTAAAGTATATCAGATATACTACTGATATACAAATTGATACACCAATGAGGGTAAATCTGAAATAATAAAAAAATAGAAATCAATTTTTTTTTTTTTTTTTTTTTTGCTATATTTGCAAATCTAAAAAACCATAGCTAAGTTTCCAAATATACTAATACTTTGTGCTACCCATTACAATTCCCCATTTAAAGACTAGGTTACAATATTCAATAAAACAAAACAAGCTTGATTGAAAAAGCACCCAACAAGAGTGGATAAGACTCTGGTGATGCATTGGGATAACATAGTGGATAAGGCGACAATCCAATTACAGGAAATCTTACAACGGGTTGAACCTCCTCTACGGACTGTCATGGATAATCCCACACAAGATTATCCACAATGGAGACCGCCACAACAAGGGTGGTGCAAATTAAATACAGATGTTGCTTGGAATGAAGACGAGGCAAAAGGAGGATTGGGATGGATCCTACGTGATTGCTCTAGACTCATAATTTGTGTGGGGCATGAATTTCTATCACAAAGATGACAAATAATTATTTGTGAACTGGAAGCTATTGTCCGTGGGTTGCTGCATATTAGTGATTGTTCTGTTCCTTTAGATGTTGAGTTTGATTCAGTGAATGCGATTAAAATCATCAATGATGAGTTAGTGGATTTGAAAGAGGCACAAGATTGTGCTCGGGCAATTAAGAATAGAGCGAAAAACTAGAGCCAGATAAAATTTGTTTATAGTCATCCTAGTACTAATGTAGATGCACTCTCGTCTTAATCTAGTGAATTGCTCATATTCTCATTAAAAAAAAATTATATTCATCATAATTTGTTTTCTACAACTTACTATAAAAGTAGCCTTTCAAAATTCTAAAGGTCATCATCATGACAAGATAAAATTAGGGGATAATAAAATTACATCAAAATTATTAAATAAAATATTAATAATAGTCTTATATTTGTAATAGTTGATATCATCTTTTCCTCCTTTAGAAGGTTCGTCCTCGAATCAAAACAATACTTAGTGAAGCAAATTTAAAGTCTTAAGAAGAAACTAGTACGAATATTTAAAGTTGTCCATACTAAACTTAAACTCAAGACTTGAAGAGAGTTGCAAACAAAATAGCCAGTAAGCTTTTTTATGTCTTACTTTCATTTTGTATGTACTTATATAAAGAAATTTTGTGATATATTGTTGGATATATCGATATTGACAAATATTCTGTAAATAAAAAAGTAAAAAAATATATATGTTTAAATTAATAATAGAAATATTCTTATTAGTATTTTATTCTTTTATGTTTTATAGGTATGTATATAAGATATTCAACACATCGATTAATCCTTAACATCAGTGCCAAACCTTTAATTTACAAATATATTAATATATCGACGAATATTTCAATCCCTGAATTGTGAGAAGCTCGATCTCGAAATAAAGATTCTCCAACTTCGATGTCAATAATTAACATTTCAAATATAATAATAAAATCCGTTCAAGATTCAGAAGGGAAAAAAAAAAAGAAAAAGGAAAAAAACAAGGAAAATATTGTTTAAATAAAAAATTAAAACTGTTTTCTGGACCATTTTTGCATCAGTTGGGTGACTTGGGTCACATGCTAGTAGCCTTTTATGGATAATTAATTTATGAAAATATAAATAAATAATAAGGAATACTATATTACTATTTATTAAACAATAGTGCTGGGGGTTCTTTCAACATCTAGGAATACTGATTAATTCAAATGTTTTTTTTTTTTTGAGTAATAATTCAAGTTGTTGATATGACTTTGATATTTTTAAAAGTTTTTGATTATTTTGGTCGGTTCATTTTTATCCTTTTCTCAGTCTGTTATCTCGTGAATATTCAATGAATTGTAATATAATATTCTTCATACATAGATGATAAATGTAAGTTTGTAGTTATCCACAGAATTAGCTAAAAACCAAAATTTTCACCAAAAAGAGAAAATTGTTTGCATTTATTTTATAAGTTATAAATATGGGTTTGGTCCACTACTCATTTGAGTCGTTAAATTTTTATCTTATATTTAGTTCACGATGCGATCTTACTTATAACTTATACTTTATAAGTAGATTAGAATATGATAAAACATATATCTTATAATTTATAAGTAGATAAAAATAGGATGAAGTATTTATTTATTATATATAGATCTCAATCTTATAAAGCAAGAGGTAAAATTAGGTTGAGGTTTAAAGACCTACCACTAATAAAATTATAATAATGCAATTTAATTGCCATCAGTAAGAAATGGTGTAATGATTTTATAATTTAGGCCCTATTTGGTTTTTAGTTTTTATTTTTTAGTTTTTGAAAACTAAGCTTGTTTTTCTACGATTCATTTTCATCTTTCTATAATCATTTTCATATTCTTGAGATATTATTTAAGTTTCTAGCTAAATTTCAAAAACAAAAATAAGTTTTTAAAAATTACATTTTTTAATTTACAGAACTTAACTTGATTTTTGAAAACGTAAGTACAAAAAAGATAAGAAAACATAAAAATCTATTGCTAGAAGTAGTATTTTTAAACTTAATTTTTAAAAATAAAAAATTAAATGATTATCAAATAGAGGGTTAATTTTTATGATTATGAGTAGAAATGACCAATTTAAACGTAACTTATTAGTTAAGACATATTTTCAATTAAGAAATCTAATATTAAAATCTTCCAATGCTATTATATTTAAAAAATAAAAAGATGTATATATTAAAAACTCAAATTAGATATTCAAACCTCCACATAGGTAAAACTTAATAATTACAAAATCCCAAGTTGGAGCATCACAAAAGTCTCTCTCTCCTCTGTCTCTCTGTGAATATGTTTTTAGAGAACTTTAGCTTTCTTTGCAACAAAGATCCAGCTATCCAAACATGCAAGCTCATGTGCCACTGCAGGGCTGCCAGTTAAGGGCATATTCTTCAAAATCAGAACACAAATTCAACTCATCTCAGCTTTTGCAGTCAGACTCTGTTAGATTCAACACGTGAGGATGCAAGACTCGAACTTCTAGCTTCTTGATTGAAAGTATATCTTAACTAGTTAAGCTGCTTAAATTAGCGGCTCGGTTGGATTCAGATCGAAACACACCATTTTCCAAAGCATTCCTCTTTCTCTAAAGTTACAACTCACAACTCATAAACCAAAAATGGAATAACAAGACAGAAGAAGAGAATAAAATTGGCATATTATTAGAACAACCATAAATTTTTCACAAGGGGGAGAGGAGGTTCACAAACCTTAGGTTAATTAACCTTCCAATGAACCACATAAACCAATTAAAACCCACTAATTAACAGAGCTAATACTATAGCTTCTTCCATGTACAGCGTCACCATACTTTAATACTTGGTGAAAGAATTATTTTTTAATCTGAATTTTGATACCCTTTTCCTCAAATTCTTCGAATCCTTAACCCTTTTTGTTTTTGGGACGCAACGAGTTGTTGTTGGATACTTGTGAGTTCACATCAATAGCAATTGGAAACTGTCGGTTTGCCTTTATGTTATTGTATCTTCCACGCCTCTGTTTTCTTGCAGGCTGCAGAGACCTAGGGATGAACACGCCGGTGCCCTTGCTTACGCCGCTGTAGGCAGCGACAACCGCGGCGGTAGCTTGGTCATGCACCACCAGTGGCAGTGCAGGCTGGTGGCCTCCATGAGAGAGAGCCTGCAAATTGATCAAGCTTGTTTGAATTCACAGCCACAACAGAGAGACTCAAAAACTTGTTGATTTTGAAGATTGGACAATACCCAAGTGATTGAAAATTTGAAAACATTCTAGAGCAAATATATTAACCGTTGATCAGCTATGTTCATGTTGGCTGATCTGATTGCAAAAAGAAAGTACCTGAAGAGAAACATGTGGATGATGAGGGAGAGGATCTTCGTTGTCATCCATGAGAAGAAGGGAGAGCTGTCTGCTTAAATCAGCAAAGAACAAATCATCTTCAAGTTCCAAAGCTACTTCCATGTTGTCTATACTCAGAACTGCAATAAGAGAGCTGGCTTGCAGGGAGGGTGTTCTGTTAGCAAAAGAACTTGAGAGAGAATTACTAGTGTTGTAACACACGCACACAGTTTTTCCTTTTTTTTGTTTTCTTTTCTTTTCAATCTCTCTCTCTTTCTTTCTTTCTTTCAGGTGGTGGGAGAGAGAGAGAGGATATATAGAATTTAGAAGAGGGAAAAAGGGAGTGATGGGTGAGTTAAAACCACATTGGCTGAGCATGTGAGATGGTGGGTCATTGGCCACAGCTGGCCAATCTGTCTAAAACTTTAAAAGACCCCACAAGAATCATTACATGGTGTTATCCAGTTGGGGAAAAGATGAGGATCGGTTGCCGGCAGAAATCTTCTCCAAAGCCAAAGATTGGCTTAAATCTTCAGCGCACTTGGGTTTATGCTGTATTTCTTTAATGGATTTTCCTGTTCATCAAAGCAAAACTGATTAGTATGTGAATATTACGAGCTAGATCATGAATCTATGATAAGTATTCTAAAAAGCAAAAAATGATCTGTATTCTGTACTGTTCTAAATGGGAGAAGATCTATCTGGCTCTCAACTAGCTAGCTAACTGTCATTGGTACTCATCCGTGCATCTGTGTATTGTTTAAGATCATCAGTTCTAGCAGTCGGTGGACATCTCTTTCGCGGGGGCCAGTTGTATTTGTATTGTTAAGGAACATAAACAACGATTAAGAAATGTTTGGCTCATAGTTTTAATAAGCCAACGACTCAGATTAATGTTTTGATAGTCGAAATATACAAACCTTATCTTTAAGCCAAACATCTCCTTTGGTAGACTGTTCAACATTTCAATGTAGTTCTCTTCCTGTATTTTCAGGAAGAAATCCATAAAAAGATTTCACACAGAAAAGGAAAAGGGAATCAAATCTCCTCCACAGTCAACTTCTGAGATAATTGAATGAACATGACATATTGCAACTCTTTTTCAAAGACTCATTAAAATCCATATATCACTATTTTCATCCACTTTACAGTGAACCCAAATGTGTAAAGTACTAAACTGTTAATCATGGTAGTAGGGTTTCAGATTTTCACTCGGTTTGCTAGCTGGTTGGGGGACCCTCCATGTTTGCTACCCAACTTCTTGTGCATTGGAGGCCTCATAAGGTGATGTTACATCGAAGAGCTTTTTCTTTCTACTATGGCATTAAATGTTCAGCATCAGTAATATCTCTTGGTTTCTCCAAGATCATTGCCTGTCTTCAGCAAGCAAATCAATCAGATTTCGGATCAGCAGCTGGTGAGAGAATTCATTATATGCATGTTACATTACATAAAGTAGGAGGGTGGGATGAAAGGCCGAAGGCAAAACAGTATTTTGTTTTCCTTTCTCTCCAATCTTCCCTCACCAGAAGATTAGTATCATTGTTCAATATACACAAGCAATAACAAATTTGATACCTATATTTCCAAGTTGAAGTTGATATGTCAATCTGAGGTCCTGAACATATAGCTCAAGCTGGTTAAGATATATATTCTCAACCAAGGGATTAGGAGTTTGAATCCTCTCACTCATAAATGAATTCAAAAAAGTTGAAGCTGATACAAATGACAACCAGGAAATGTTTGCAAATATCCACTGTGTTTGTTAAGTCATAATCACTGTTAGTTGTTAATATTCACATGGTTGCTTGAAGTAGAGGGATGAAAAAAGTAAATCATTGTGCAATACATCAGTCTTCTCTGGCAACAAATTCACAGTTCTATTGTTCTTTTCAGGAATCTTTTGACAATAAAAAAATTGTACAAAATGGGAATAGATCCGACCCCACCAACAACCTTTTTCCATTAATTTCCGTGTAAGAGGGGAGAGAGCCATCTCACTCAAAGTTGCAGATAAAAATGCAATGCAAATGTTAAGCCCCACCTGCAGTGTCCATATCTGTAACACCGTCAACCGCCTTAAAAGCCACACGTAATTTTCTGAGACAGGAAGTTTTCTTATCATTCTGAGAAGTTACACCAGTAACATGGACTACATCTTTCAAAACTTTACCCATCAAGTCAAAAAGTGGAACACTCAAATTTGATCTGGTCATCTCTTCAAGTACAGGAGGTGCCTGCATGTATAGATTCTTCCCTCGATGCGTGACACTTGCCTTTGATAACAAGAGCTTGGGATGATCTTCTAGCAGGTCAATGAACTGTTTCATGCAAATTAAATTAGGAGTACGTCATGAAGGCTTTAGAAGATTTCTCAACATCTGAAATTTACTAACAGAGAAACAATTGAAATTCAGGATGAATACAGCAGTATGTCTACTGCATATAACACTTAAGAGGTAGCATAAGCTAAAATAACCGACCTTTTGTAAAGTAATAGTAGAATCCAGCTCAATAAGAACACCTGGACCACAAACAAGACAGTCCTTATCTTTTACAAACTCGGTCACTTTAGTGTGGAGACCTTCTGCACCATTATATCTGGAAAAGGATCACTTGACATTAAATTCTATGCACTTGGAAATTAAGGCCACAAAGAGAAGGAAATAATGGAGCAATATTAAAGGCCACTAGAAACACAACCAGGCTATATGATAAAGCAAGTAATTGCATAGAAAATTGTGTCATTCACACGCAAGCCTAGCTTCAACTTCCAACATTGAAATGGTAAACTTGTTATAAAAACTGTCCACTTAATAGAAGGAAAAAATTGGTGGCTATAAAAGGCTAGACTTCGAATCTAAAAGATGTAAAAAATAAATAATGTAAAGAAATCAGAAGGATGGATGATAAGAATAATTAGAAGGATGGATGATAACCAAATAACTTTCAGATCATAATGCCAACCGAAAACAAGTGAAAATGTAAACAGATAGCAATCATAACATAAACGACACTGCTGAACTGTGAGTGAAGTACTGAAAAAATGCTGCACAGGATGAATCCAAATGACTCATTGCAGTTTGACATGTTATCTACATGCGAGTAAGAAATAAAGAAAAACAATATTACGTTGCACCACAAGATTATTATTAAATCCGTATTACATTAAAATGAAAAGGAATTGTCACATGGTTAAAGAAAACAGTACACACGTTAAGTAGTTGGATAGAGTTTTGCTGCATCCTGATACAATCTTCAATGTTTCCAGTGCACATGCAGCTGATATAATTGCATTGGTGGAAGCAATAGCAGGTATGATATTCTTCACAACACCCTTAAACAGCATTTAGAAAATGTAAATCAGATATAGGTGCATTTGCAACAACAAAGGAGTTAATATTTACCGACATTAAAGAACAATCACAAGTCAAGATAAAAATAATAATATTAATAGAACATCAATATATCACTTCATTGATTTGAAAATTCCCAGACTAATATGTACCTGAGTTAGTGAATACGTGACTCCCGGAATGCCAAAAAGCTCAGCTCTCTTAACAGCCTATATATGTGGGAAGATAAATTAGAAGTTTAAAACCACTAATTGAAAGGAGTTCCTAGATCCTTCAGGAATTTATGTACCTCATTGTAAACCCATTTCATATGTTCGGAATCATCTGGATCGAAAGCTTTTCCGCTATGAACCTAGAAGAAAACATATTGGTAATTCCAGCAAGGATACATTCACGATCATCAATGAAAAGCATGGTAACTGATATATTACCTCATCCCATTTAATTAGGTGTGCATACTCGATACAATGAGCAGCAGTTCTAGGAGTTTCTGCTAGAGTACATAAGGGAAACTTTACTTGAGGTGGAAAAAGCCAGATGGTACACTCGAAGCATGGTGTGACCCCTGGTAAAATCACCCTGGCATGGCCCTTAAAGCCTTCTGTTCCACCATCTACCATTGGTTTAATTGTTTCTTCTAATGGATTATCATCAGAATCATACTCTAGATGTTGCAAAGAGAAAGTAAAGGACATGAATTCCCGTTCATCGTCAACATACCATTAACATTTAACAGAAGCAAGAAAGAGAACAGACGTTAGGAAAATATAGCAAGTCCGAAAATAGCATACCAAGGAAGCTACAAGCTACAGCATTGATGTAACTTCGAGCTTCAATAGAATCAAGCCCAAGTGCAATTATGTGAAAATCATTGTAAAATTCAATTTCTTTGTCCTCGATCCGGCAAAAATGTGGCACAATATTGACACCGGTAACTCTCTCCATAACACGTTTTGCAGCCACCTCAGCTTTTGGCTTACCAACATCTTCAAGCCTACAATGTTACCCAGTGTCAAGCTCCTGAATGCCATACTCAAATCTAATGACTATAGTAAAGCATATGCAAATGCACATATGATAAATATGATTTCCTCAGGGAGTCCAAGTTTAAATCTTGTCATAATTAATAAAATGTCCTGAAAAGAAATTTCTATCAGGAAAATCTATTTAAGCTACATGGGCATTCAGATAGTTCAATGTCCTCGTACACATGGTCAAAAGAGAAGAACATTAAGTCCATCGAATTCATAGAACAGGCGCATACACTTAAAAAACCATCAAATATATATATATATAAATATATTATCAGTCAGTAATGGATGTAACTTGGAAATAGAGATCAATTTGACAAGTTCTTACAGTTACAGGGCAGTATTCACCCTACAAAATGTAAAGAATAATAATAAAAAAAAATACACTACGAATAGAACTCCAAAAATACATATAGAACAAAGAAAACAGTTGGAACCTGAAGAGAAACTGACGGTTGAGATTAGTAACTTCGATGCGATCCATGTCAATGACTTCCAGATTCCGAAAACCCGACAAAGCCAAGTCCTTCAGGAGCTCACAGCCCAACCCTCCAGCTCCTATGACCAACACTTTCACGTACTGTTGAAGGTCATCCCTCAACTGTAACAAAAATCAAGTTAGACGTAAGACGATTGCAGACCATGAGTGACACAAGGTGTTCGACAAAAATGTGAGAGAGAAGAAGAAGTACCCACTTGGGAACCGGGCTCGAAATTGGCGCCGATGAGGTTACCGGGCCTGAGGAGGAGCTTGTCGAGGTCCCTCGATCGACTAGATTGGACGACAGAGCCCGCCATTTGAAAGGCTTACAGTGCCGACTCTGGGCTGCCGGAGGAAATTCTTGAAGTGTGAAGAGGAGAAGAGGGAGAGGTAAAAAAGGGGGTTTTCCGGTGACTGTGGAAATGGGCGGCGGGAGGAGAAGGGATTTGGAAGGAAGTGGAAGTGGAAGTGGCTTGGTTTTCACGCAGGACTGAGTCGCCGTTCGTCGAATCGCAGCGCCCTCAATCACAATGGCATTTTGCCAATACGGGTTGGATTGTGGAAGATGTTAAACTCCAATCCCGCGTTGATCCAATTTCCTTTTATTTTTTTTCGGGATATGTTAAATACTTATTACGCAAAATCCAATTTCTTTGATAAGTGAGAAATTCCTTTTTGTTTTGTTTTCTTTTCTTTTAAATACTATTTTTTGGTTTTTAATTTTGAACTTTGTTCCGATGAATGTACTTTTAATGTTTAATTTCAGACCATATACTTTCAATAAAATTTAAAATTATCATTTTTTAAAGTTAATTTTTATCAAAATTATTTAAATAATAATTATTTACATGTAATTTCAGGTAAAAAAATAGAAATGGGATATGTATAATTGAATGTTGTGTTTGTATTAATTTGAATGTTGTGAATTACAATCTCTAATGTTTATCCTTTGATTTTTTTTCTATCAAGTATAGTTTGTCGGAAGGTTTTATAGATTAAGTATAGTTTGTCGGGGGCTTTACAGCTTAAGTATAATTTGTCTAAGTGTTTTACATCGTGTTGAAGCTCTTCTTAGCAACGTTCAACAGTCTTGTAGCATTCAACCCTTAAAGACAAAGACTTATCTTGCAGCTTTCAACACTTAAGAACTCATAGTGAAATTTACAAGCGCTGCAATAGAAGGAAACTCTTTAGAGTAATTGTGATAAATAGTCATTTATAAAACCCATTTTACAAATTTGTCCACAAGATCTAGAATTTGCACATATAGATTTTTTCCTATTTTTTAAAAGTTAATAAATTTTTTTGTGGACGTAAATGCCCTCACTGACATGTTTACAACTATATTTTATTATATATTTTATATTGATTCTTTCCTTATTTAAAATTACACAGTTATGAATTTCAAACACTATTAAATTTGATAGATTAGTTGTTTATCTCTCCTATTAATTGGATTCCATAATTAAGAAATCATAATTAATGTTTAAATTTCTTACCATTTTGGTTATTTACATTTTCATATCTTCTTCGTCAGCATATACATTCTCATCCACCACCACTTTTCCATTTTTTCTTTTTACATTTTTAGTTTGTTGGTTACTTCCTCGAGCATTTCTTTTTCAACCATTTCCTTCCAGTCGACCTCTTCCTTTTCCATTTCTTGTTCATGAACTTCACTTTTAAACGATCATTTTCGTTTGTCGACAATATCTATTATCGACCCTACAAATGAGCACACGTTTTCTTGATTTCTAGATCTCATATTGTTATCATCATTTTAACGTTATTCTAACGTGAAAATATATCATATACATTTGTAATGAAATATAAATTAATATATACTTCATAGATGACAGTATATTAATCACATAATCAAATAGACACTATAATATGTGATATAACTAGATTTATGAGAATGAAATTATGAATAATATGTATCATGTATATGTGTACATGTATAAACTTGTATATATTTCAATGATGCTCATGTCGGGGTTTAAGTATTCTTGTAATAGCAGTGTATATATATGAAACATACACTGTATATATGAAATGTTATCTCCAACATCTTTACTTTTGCTTGAATGTTATCTCCTGCATCATCATCTTGACGTTATTCACAATATCTTGATTTCCATATGTTTTATCTTTAATTTAAAATAAAATATACTGTTTAATTAGCATTATACATTATATATTAAGTACACATAATAAAAGACATTAAATATGTTTACCGTGAATATATGATCGTACGATATAACCTATAACCACTTCATCCATAGACATTTCACCATTTGCTTAATAGAATAATGTAAAAAATTGGCTAGTACACACAATGCAATGACACAATTTATAAATATATATAATATATACAATATATACTATTTGTAAATAAATACTCAATCAATATATGTGAACAACATTATATAGTGCATATATTAAATTATTTTCAGAATCATCAAAATTTAACAATTCCAACCGTGTATATAAAAATTATTATATGGTATATATAAGCAACATTATATTAGAACCATCAATATGGACATATAAACAATATCATACAATGTATATAAATGAACGAAATCGTTTAAAACTAATATATATTCTAAGATAGAGTCATCCTAAAATATTCAATCCAAAACCATCCATTGTGTGTAAAAATTTATAATAATGTAAAATTTTGAACTATCAAACAAGATCATCAAACAAAATAGTGAATCAAGAATGTGTCCATTCTTGAATCAACATTTCGCGTTTGATGATCCTTGATGGTAGAAAAGAAGACAATCATCGAGACTATGCCCGATATATATTTTACGATTTGGAGAGGTAGAGCAGTGAAAATACGCGGAAAAAAAACATTTATGGTTTGAAACTACTTACTTGATGCTACATCTAGTGTGTTTTTGAAACTACTTACTTGATGCTACATCTAGTGTGTTTTTTTTTTATTTGGATTGGTAGTATGCTTCTAAATGCGTTGAATAGCTTCAATGTGATAGTTGATGGAGAAAATAAACCCTAGATTATAGTCAAAGAAGGTTATATGATTTTCCAATTAGTTGAGAGAATATTTAGGAGAGAGAATGAGATTTTTGGGCCATAATTTGATTGTTAGCCGTTATTTAGGGAGTGATTTGCCCATTTTTAGGAAATTAGATTTAGGAAGTTTTCAAATCATGAATGTAAATAATTTTTTCCTTTTTTGAATATTTTATTATTTTTCTACTTTTCGTATAAGAGGTGGGCAATAGGGTAAATGAGCTCTAATATTGATTTTGATGTTTTAAAACTAGTAGACATGGATGCTAATTTTAAAACTTTTGGACACAATTAAAATATGAGTATTCTCTAGGACCCATTTATGTAGTTTACCCAACTCTTTATTTATAGTGCTTCCCAGGATATGTGGGTTTGGGCTTTAGTGGCCTTTGGGCCTAGCCACCTGAACCTGAGCTTTGTTGGCTTTGAGCCTAGTCAATTGAATTTGGGGTTTACTAAACTTGACCAATTCCACATAGCCCAATCATTTAACTTATCCAATTTTATAAACTCAATTTGACCAAATTAAATTTAATTATTTAGTCAAATTGTCATAAGGAAGACATGTGACATAATTTTTAGAACTTGCCAATTTTTGTCTCCAAATTAAATTTAGGACACATGTCAACTTATAATCGGTCTCAAATTTAATCATTTACAACTTCGTTATTAATTTGAATAACGACGTGACAACTAAGGATTGATCAAAATTTCTATGTTAATAATAATAATCTCAATACCTTAAAAGATACCATTGAACATATTCTGAATTTTATAGAAAAAACCTATTATAAACTAATTTTTTAAAGAAAAAATAATAATATACTGTTAGTAGTAACCAATTTTATGCTTTTTTTATTGAAAGTATAGATACTAAAATTAGCATTTGAAATACAAAATCCAAAATTGAACAAAGTCCAAAGTATAGGGACCATAATGGTATTTGCATTTTTTTTTTTTAAATTACTTTGTTTTTTTACTTTAATTTTTTCTTATGAAATAATAGTTTGAGGAAAAAAAAGTCCATTTTTAGATATCATTTTTTGCTTTAACTTTTAATTTTATTTAAATAAACTAAGTATGGTAATTTTATCAGTTTAATTTTTGCTAATTCCCAAACAAAATTTAATAAAAGGTAACCTAAATTTTAATGAAAATCAACTTTGGCACCAAATTAAGCTCATCAAAACACAAAGACCATCGAATAACTCTCTCATCAAAGTGAGTATGACACAATGGTATGGGGTGTAATGAAAAAACACAAAATTAAGATCAAAACACAAAGACCATCGAATAACTCTCTCATCAAAGTGAGTATGACACAATGGTAGGGGTGTTAAAAAAACCCGATAACCCGACCAACCCCGACGGGTTGGGTTGGGTCATGAATTTATTTGGGTTGGGTTGGGTTCAAATAAATTAAAATGTATGAGTTAGGTTGGTTAGTGAGTTCTCCTAAAATTAATTTGGGTTGACCCAACTAACCCGAATTTATTATTAATTTTAAAAATTATATTTTTACCTACCATGCAACTACGTATACATGCATTTAATTTATTTTATTTTATTTCACAATTATTTATTATTTAATAACTCTTAAAAATACATTTTTTATCGTTAGTAGGTGTAATTTTCATAATATAAATTTAGATAACTCCTAATTTTAATACAATTTTTGAAAAACAAAGAGTTTTGGATTTAAATGATAGCGATTTATTTAAAAGTTTCTTGAGATAATTGTAAATTTGTATTAGAATATTTAAGTTTTATGGTTGTTAATTAGTATAAAAACATTTAGAGTTCTTTAATTCTTGATTTTTTATATATATACTAATTTTGATTTTTTTTAAAAAAAAAAGGAAAAAAACCTAATGATGACTCAACTCAACAGAAAATGTTGGGTTGGGTTACCCTCATGAATAAGGTTATTTGGGTTGGAAGAATGACTAACCCGAAAATTTGGGTTGGTCCAAAAAACTAGCATAACCCGACCTAACCCGGCTTATATACACCCCTACTCAATGGTAATGAACAAAGAAGATTTCTAGTATTACGGTAGTATAATTTTTTATACTATTTCCATTAAATGCTTGCACGTCGACATGTTTTAATAAATTATGTGGGATCCACTAATATCAAAAAACTAAAAACCATAATATGAACAAAGAGAATACAGTACTCGTAGTAATAGGAATTTTTTCGTAATTGGCACCATGAAATGTAATCTTTCCGTAAGGTCAAAAGTTTAAATCCTTACACCGTATTCAAGGAAAAAAAAAACAAAACAAAAAGCAACTCTAATCAAATTTATATTTGTTAACATTCTTTAGATGAAAGCTTATCGGACATAGTCCACCAATTAAGGTAAATAGTTTTCTTTGTATTGCATGTTTTTAATTTTTAGGTTAAACTATCAAGTATCAAATTGTCCTACGAGGGGTGGGGCTAATTTTTAAAATATTATTGTAGTTATTCTAATTTTGTCAAATTTCACAGAATGCTTTTTTTTTTTTTTTTTTTAAGGAAGAGAATGTTCATGTCTTTATCTAATGAAAACATTGTACTTGGCAATTGGCAATTCCTTTTTCCAATTCGTGTTACTGTGCTAGTTAATTTATTAGGGTTCAAGGTTAGTAAGGGAGGGTAAAAAATAAATAAATGGATTAGTGGCTAAACAGATTCAGTGATTTTAAATGGAAAGAAACTAGTTTTTTTTTGGGGGGGATTTAACCAAATCATAAAAACTATGACGATAAAACTTTAAATATGATGGATTAAAGCTAAACCTGAACCATAAAAATGACAATAATAATTTAACTGATTAATGCATGTATTTTCGATTGAGAGGTGAAAAGTTTATATTCTCAAAGTCGCTTGTTGTTTAACCTATAATTATAATAATGAGAAGGAGGTTAAATTACAAGTTTAGTTCCTGAAATTTCAAGTAATTTGTGTTTATTTGGTTCATGAACTTTGAAAAGTGTCAACAATAGATCCTATAACTTTCAATTTTGTATATAATAAGTCTCTCAACTTTAAA
This sequence comes from Trichosanthes cucumerina, assembly GCA_036507285.1. Classification (NCBI taxonomy): domain Eukaryota; kingdom Viridiplantae; phylum Streptophyta; class Magnoliopsida; order Cucurbitales; family Cucurbitaceae; genus Trichosanthes; species Trichosanthes cucumerina. The sequence continues at coordinate 7,352,253 of CM071844.1, forward strand.
AATGTCTAATTAGTCCATGAACTTTCAATTTTGTATCTAACGGGTCTTCGATATATTCAAAATTTTTAAAAATTTAATTGATCTATTAGATATAAAATTGAATTTTATGTCTAATAAGACCTTACACTCTCAATTTTGTATCTAGTAAGTTCGTGAATTTTAAAAAACGTCAATTAGGTCAATGACTTAATAGACACAAAATTAAAAATCAAGGTACCTATCAGACACAAATTGGTAGTTTAAGAACTTATTAGACACATTTCAAAGTTCAAGTATCAAATAAACACAAATTTGAAAGTTTAGGGAGATCTGTTAGACACTTTTTAAAGTTCAGGGACCTAATGGATCTAAACCTGAAAGTTGACCAAACGTGTAATTTAACCTAATAATAATAGGGTTAAATTACAAGTTTAGTCTCTAAATTTTTAGGTTTTTATCTATTTGGTCTTTGAATTTTTTGAAGTGTCAAATAGATCCTTAAACATCCACTTTTGTGTCTAATGGTCCCTAACAAATTAAAAAATTTTAAAAATTATTTGATTTATTAGATATAAATTTGAATTTGATATCTAATGGAATTTAAATTTTCAATTTTGTATCTCGTAAATTTTAAAAAATTTAAAATTTCAAAGACTAGTTTTTAAGTTTTGAAAAGTTAAAAGTTAAAAGTCTAGTTTTTAAGTTTTGAAATTCAAGGAACTACATAAACCTCAAAATTCAAGAACTAAATTTATGATTCAAGCCAATAATAATTTAACCTAATTTTTACCACATTTATAAGATACTTTTTGATAACCATGATTTTGTCTTTCTATTTCTGTAAAACAGCTATATTTGGCCACACATTTAATTTACAAATTTTCAATTTTAAGAAACGTTTTTTAAATGGTAAGAAAAATTTTCAATTATTTCGAACTAGTACTCCACATTATTCAATGTTTATACAATATCTCACTTATAGAGTTTTGGACAAGTAATTAACTGTTAATGCCAATAAAAATACCAAATTCACAAATATAAAAAATTGTCAACATCTCTAACATTTTTCTTTCCGACATCTTCTCCATCACATTGCCATGTCCCAACATTTTTTTTTTTAAATTTCATATCCCTGAGTATTTGAGTCAAGCGCTATCATAGTTTGACACATATTCCCTCTAGGACAAAAATGAACTCTAATTAGGGATGAGTAAAAAGAAAATCGAAAATCGACTTGACCGACCAAAACCGACCGAACCGAGGTCGGCTGGTCGTTTTTGTGTCTTTTCGATCGGGGTCGGTTGGGGGCAAAAGCTCCCAACCGACCGAATCAACCAAATTTAAAAAAAAGTTATAATAATAATAATTAAAAAAACAAAAACCATAAAGATTTCCTTATATTGATATTATATCTCATAAATATATTAAGTAATCATTAAATAATAATTAAATAAATAATTAAATAAACAATTAAATAAATATTTAAAATATATATAAATCGACCAAACCGACCGGTCAATTTTGGTCGGGTTAAGGTAAAAAAAAAAAAGAAAAAGCCACCGACCAAACCGATTGACTTTGATCGATTAAGGATCAGTTGGGGTTGAAAACCGACCCAACCCCCCCGACCGATGATCACCCTTAAGTCTAATATTGAGAATAAAAATGTTAAAAACATTTCGTTTCCGATGCCGGGGAAGAAGTTTAATACTAGAAGGGAGAAGGTGTGTGGGCGCTATAAATTTTCTCACAAGCACAATCACATAATAAATCTTGAAGCATTTTCAGTTGTGACAATGAATAATATGGTGGCTCTAATCATCAATTTTTGAGGAAACTCCTTTCAAAGTTTCATGTTTCCTCTCTGAAAAATGAAGTTCCCTTCTCTTCTTAGTGTCTTCTGCAACATTATGAACTAATCCTCTTCTTCATCTGCAACTATCTTCCATTCATACATTCTCCTCTTGAGCCCTTAAAACCTCCATTTCTCTCTCTCTCTCTCAAGTTGCAGATGAAGTTCACGATACCCTCAAGCATGAGAATGAGGTATGCTGCACAACAAGTCACTCTTCCCTCTCAAACAATCTGAACAGCCATTCAATCTTCTCTGCCGATCTGTTATCTATCGAATACTACTCACTTTTCGGCACAAAAAAAAATAGTTATAGTTATAGTTATATGCAATCAAAGAACCTATGCTCTCTACATTGCCAGTAATGAAGCAAAGAGACTTAACTAGAAATGTCACTCCTGTACTTATAGACTGGGGCTGATAGGACTGGTCTAGTGTAAGCAAGATTTTCTTCCTTCTTTTTGTTAAAGAGAGGTACTTGGCTTCACCCTGCTAATCTCCCGAGACACGCCGCCCCAAGACGACCAACTTCGGTAGACTTCAAGAGGTAGGACACCTAATTTCCTTGATCTCTAACACCCACATTTCTAGATCTCATATGTATTCTAATATTCCAAGTCCTTACAAGCTAAGAAGCACAAATACGAATACGGATACAAGACACGATACGGCACAAACACAATAACATGTCATCTTTTAAAAATCTAGGACATGTACACAACAAGAATACATTTCTTAAAATAATTACTTTAAAATATACAACAATTTTATACAAGAAGGATATTGAAAGTCAATAAGTTTATCATTTCTATGCTTAAAAATTGAGTTTGATGTATTTTTATCTCAAAAATTATTATTTTTGTCCTATATTATTATGTGTCTATTTAGTATACTTAACCAATATCAGATACATGTCTAACATGCTAGCTAAACTAAAGTGCCCGTTTGACTTCCAAGGGATGGCCTTTGGAGCCTGGTGCAACAACATTATTACATCCAGTAATTTGAAACACAATGACTCGGAAAGTTTTTGCAACTCAATCACATTCGACGATTCTCATGTCATCATAGATCCTTGATTATGAATCTTATAAAGGTATATTAGTAATTAGTTAGAAAAGTTGCTTCGGTAGAGGGTAAGCATTGATTCAGTTGGCTTAAGTTTGAGTGTTTTGGAGGGTCCAACAAATTATTTTAGTTTATCTCGTAGTTCCTTTATCCTTTATATGATAATATATTTCGGTTCTATCAATCCTCTCCGAGTTCCCAGGCTTGAGAAACAAAGAGTGTATGAGTAAGAACAAGACAAACAACAACTTATTTGTACAGGGGAGACTGAAGCAAATATCACCAAATTTATTCGATAAGATACCAATCGAGGATAAGAACAAAACTTAACTGTGTTTAAGATACAGACAACACAGCCGCAACAGAAAAAAGAATGAAAAAGAAAATCAGAAACTGCGGCTGGTGGCAGGCCAATTCAGATAAGAACACTTCCAAATAAGAAAGCTAAATTTTCTTTCAAATTACTAATGATAATAACCATGGAGAATATACTCGATATCATCATTTGATGAACCATTAATCTGAACATCATGAGACAAACGAAAAAAGAATAGTGAAATAACACAAACCCAAGCATAATTTTCATTGTTCATCATGGCCAGGATCAACAAGAAGCGGTTTATGAGATAACAAAGTTCTTGCATGCATATCACTGAAACTTGTTTAACATCAAACTATGAAAAAGAAAGAGCAAACTTTCAAATTACATTGTAAGTCAGAAAATGTTCTACTCGGACAATGTTCATAGCGAATTTGGGAATGGCAATTTTCAGAATTCAGATTTCAGTGATCACATACCACGAGAACTGAAAGGATTCCCCCTTGATCAAAGAAAGCGAAAATTTCAGGCGTTTATTAGCATCTGTTATCTTCTTCAATCAACGAATAGCAATAGATCCTTCTTCCGTCCCTCAAAATCTCTTGAAACTCTGAGAAATTTCGATGTAATCTCTAATCCGTCATTCTCACTAAGATAAATTTATACATACCGAGGCAAAAGAACGAAGATGGAGCTTAATCATCAAGCTTTGAAATGGCGTCTTTGGGAACTGTAGAGGGCTCAGAATCGGGATGTTGAAGAGAGCTTTGAGCTTTCTCGAGGTAGGGCTTGAACACGAGCTGTAGGCTCAGGTATCCGAAGGCCAGAGCTCCGATCACCACCAAGCCGGACCTCGCCGCATTCAACTTCGTCGTTCCCTTCATCGGTTCTCTTCGCCGCCGTCCCTAAATCGAGGTCGTTCCGTTGCGTCACCGTCTATGATTCTACTGATCTACTGGTCTGTACTTAAAAGTGTGAGTTGAACGACATGTCGATATTTCCAGAAAGGGCAAACTACATGTCGACCTAGCTCGGTTAAAACTTCTCGCTACGTGGAATAGTTGACTTTTGCCACATCACCTTCCTCGTGTAAACACTCTTCTGCTTCTGCTTCTTCTTCTTCTTCTTCTTCTTCTTCTTCTTCTTCTTCCATTGAAAGGCGAAAAACTAAAAGGTACGCTGAAACTTTTCTCCATATCCTTATTTGAATTTCGATTCTCATTTTTTCTGTTTGCATTACTTGCATTACTTTAGCTTATGGTTTTTTTTTTTTTTTTCGTGGAATGATTCTTCCCCGATATCGAAGCTGATTTAGGTTGCGGATTTTCTTATAATTGCCATGATTTTGAGTTACAATGAAGGAGATTGATGGTTCTGATTCCAATTAAGCTTTTATGTCTCCTATTTCAAATGGAGTATTATAAAATGAAATGGCCACGAGTTTGAATTACGGATTAAAGAATCGAATTATTTAAGCCTAATTTCTTTTGCAATGGTAGAAGGTACTGATTTTCCACAGGATGAAATTACTAATTTCGGATTTCATCTTGTTCAGGGCTAATCAATTGACGTGAATCCGCTGTCCAAAGTTATTGAATGTTGGCTTCCTCGGCTGTGCTTAGACGACAACAGTTCTTGATAAGGTCTCTTGGAGGTTTCGGTGACTGTACCCATCAGAATAGGCGGCAACAAATCAAAGCCATGAGTGGGACTTCCATTGAGGCTGAAGCTGAGAATATTTTAAGAGCAATTACACCTAGTCTTGATCCCAACAGACACAAAGGCCAGGCGGGTAAGCTCTAAAGATACTTACTTCTATGGCTTTTCTTTCATTTTCTATTTTCAATGCTGCACAATGGTTGAGAAATACTCAAGTTTTTTGTTGTCATGAATTAGTTTGAAATTACTTTATGGTAAGTGAAAAATCCAATGTAATTGTTTTGGGTACTCGGTAGATTTTGCTAACTCGATTTCAATGTTGCTCTTTGGTGCTAGTTTTCATTTTTGTCTTCCAATTGTAAATTTTGGTATTTTATGCTTTGTGCAGTGTCGTCCATCGGTTTAAGGTATTTCTCTGTGTTAGAACTAGAGTGAGGCTTAGGTTCAGAAATCCTGCAATTAACAATCTATATCTGTATGTCAGGGAAGATAGCTGTTATTGGTGGATGTCGTGAGTACACTGGTGCTCCATATTTTGCTGCTATATCAGCTTTGAAAATTGTTAGTTCAGACCCTTTCTTGGTTGTCTTGTTAGAGAGCTTTATTCTATATTTTCTATTTGGATATCTATTTTTTTTTTCTCTTTTTACTTGCAAAGGTGAATAACAACCCATTAGTTTTTCCTTCCAGGGTGCAGATTTATCTCATGTTTTCTGCACAAAAGATGCTGCTCCTGTCATAAAAAGTTATAGTCCGGAGTTAATTGTGCATCCTATTTTAGAAGAATCATACAGTGTCAGGTGCTTCTGCCTTTCTATATTTTGGTCCGAGTGGAAAAATTATATCGAAAATTTGATATTTGTGTGATGCGTTCTGATGTTTTAGAGATGAGGAACAGAAGTTCATCGCAGAAAGGGTTCTTGCTGAGGTTGACAAGTGGCTGGAAAGATTTGATTGTCTTGTCATTGGTCCAGGCCTTGGAAGGGATCCATTTCTTCTGGTGATTTTGTTATTGCTTTTTGGTTAAATTACCTAGTTCCTTCTTGAACTATACACTTGAATTCAATTTTGTCCTTGGAAGTTCTGAAAGTTCATCCTTACTTCCAGACTTTCAGACTTTGGCTGGCATGTTTAATAAAATGAGAATTTTCTATAGATTCGGCAAGTGGAATACAGAAAACTACTTGTCCTTTTTTCCTTCTTCGTGCTAACTGCTGAGTGAAAGAATGTAAAAGTCCTTTCTTAGTTCACTTGCCGAATCAGGCCTCATTTTGTTATGCACGTGAATCAGTACTTTTAGTTCAACAACATTTGGGGGTTGGGGATTCAAACCTCTGACCTCTTGGTCGTTGGTTACATGTTAACTACCGTTGAACTATACTCACTTTGACAACGTGAGTATGGTATGGGGTATGGGGGATTGAAAAATGACCATTCCTCTCTACTTCTAATTATTTTACTGTAGTGGAGAGTCTTAATAAAGGATTTAATTGAAATTAATCAAAGGTATGGGGTATAACTGAAATTTTCTGAACTTAGGGGATGAATTGGAAATCAAGTGCATGGTTAGGGACAAATGATAAGCTTTCCTTGTTTCTTACATCTTAATTTTTCCAAGTAGACTGAGTTGCATTGCATAGTTCGGTTGTGTTTTCTTTTCTGATAAGGATTGTGTTGTCATGTTGTTAACCAAATTTGATATGCATAAAGCACATCCAGATATCTTACAAACAGGGCTACAGGAGTATCTCTGATTTTATATTTAAACATTAAGCTTCCCTTGTTTCAAACCATTAACTTTGGAACTACAGATTAATTGGTTCTATTATAGGCTAAAAATATGCATTAATGCTCATTAAGGCTAGAAAATCACATAACAATTCATTTCTAATCAAATAATTATTTTGGACAAATCAACCGTGCCATATGTTCTTACTTGGTGTAAATCCCATAAATGGTTGCAATACCAGGGGATGGTAACTTGATAACCCTGAATTTTTTTGGTGTGAACCACAAATCTATTGAAACTCAAAGATAGATACAAAAATGGAAAAGATTCGATTATGAGCCTCTTTACAAAAACCGGAAGAAATTTGATTTTCGGGGTCTCTTTTTGGCCTCTGCAGTCACTAAAATGGTGACATGAAGTTAATTCGTCCGTTATTTATTTATCTACATTGATCTAATATTCGTACTGTTTAGACAAGTTGTTAAACATGAATTATTCAGCTCATACTGAGGTTGAAGTGATATTTCAAATCTAACGACCTTCTCCTTTTTTTATGCTTTCATAATTTCCTTTCCATTTGTCAGACAGTTCTTACAGTATTCAATCGGGCATCATATGCATTATTTATGCATGTTTCTCTCTTGCCGATGATACCATGAAATTTTCTAATGGTTCAAAACTGTTCCAGGATTGTGTCAGTGAAATCATAAAGCATGCAAGGCAGACCAATATACCAATGGTCATAGACGGGGTATGCATTTAGCAAAGCACCTACGATTTGAAAGAAATTTCTCTGTTTATTCTATTGTTATGCATGCCATTTTCAACTGGTCTGTAAGTGGCTGCTTACTGCTGATTGTGTTTGTTGCTTTTTTAGGATGGTCTCTTTCTTATCACTGACAATCTTCACCTTGTAAGCAATTATCCCCTGGCGGTCCTGACTCCAAATGTAAATGAATATAAACGTCTTGTGAAAAAGGTGTTGCTTGCTGAAGTTGATGAACAAGATGCTCCTAACCAATTGCTCTCTCTTGCCAAAAGGTAAGGCCTTGTTTTTCATTTCAATAGAGTTTTCATATGTCATGATTATGCAATGGTGACATCCTTATTGCTCAAGTGAATCTCGTATGGAGACACTACCTACCACATCCCCGAAACCAGCACATAAGTGATTGCATGATTAAGAAGTTGCTTGTTAAGGTACATGTATCCAAAAGTTGGCAGATGAAAGGTTGACCTCATATGATCAGAAGGGCTCATTAATATTTTCTCTCCATTATTAACTCTATTGGGCTCATTCTGGAGTCTCTAGCTAAATGGTTCAATGTTAGGAACGGGAATATTTTGGTGGTGTGTCCCATCCTTCCAATTGTCTTATCACTCTTTGATTAATTCCATACAATTTTCTCTACATAACTATTTCTGAAGTATGAAGTCTTAATCAGGATCAAAACTATACCTGTATCTTACTCAAGGAATTGTTGTTGGACTAGCTATAAATAATCATGCGACACATGCCATATTGCTTAGCTATAGATGGAGATAGCTTTTCCTCTGTGGGTTTATGCTTCATCCTATTTTATAATTTCTACCAAATATTATCAAGTATTATTTCAATGAGTTCTTTAAGTCTTTGGCTCACTAAACTTTTGGGCATGATCAGGATTGGTGGCCTAACTATCCTCAGGAAAGGGAGAGCTGACCTCATTAGTGACGGTGAGACAGGTACTGATTACAACTACAAAGTATTATCCATCTTAATGTTATAAAAGTACTACAAATTCAATGTTCCTTTTCAATGATTTCTAAATTCTAAGTCACTGTGTCACCAACCGTTCTATCAACTTGTAGTCAAAAGTTTAACTTGTGGTCAAAAGTTTACCTTGTGGTCAGATTAGGAAAAAATGATAGAAGTGCCCTATCCTGCCACCAATGTGGAAGTGAGCCAAAGAATATGGATTAAAATGTTAGTTCCAATTTCTGAAATTTTCACCGGATTTCTGGTTTTGACTTGTCATAACTCCCTTGAAAATCTTAATATGGTGCAAAGTTTCTGCGTTGCTAGATTATACTTGATTCTTCCAGTGAGTTAAATCATGTGACACCTGATGCAGTCAAAGCAGTGAGCATCTATGGTTCCCCTCGCCGCTGTGGTGGCCAAGGTGATATACTTTCAGGAAGGCAAGTATTGCCAAGGATTTTCCTTATTCTCGGTGAATATGGTTTTCACAACTATATGAACCTTAATTATTCTCCTAACCCAAGAGCCAAGAAGCCTAAAGTTCATGAATTTCTTTACAATAAGGTCACTATTCTTTTCTTTCCCGTGGTCCAGTGTTGCAGTTTTCGTAGCTTGGGCTCGGCGAGAAGGTTTAGTCACAGATGAGAATTTGACTACAAGGCGAGTTCTAAAATTTATCCATCATCTGATCTTTCGATCTCATTTGACCAATACTGATTCCCTATAATGTCTTTCATGAAACCCTTTTCACATGTAGCCCAAAGAATCCAACAGTATTAGGGTGTATTGCCGGATCTGCTTTACTTAGAAGGGCTGCATCACTTGCATTTGAGAACAAGAAAAGATCAACCCTTACTACCAATATCATCGAGTTCTTGTGGAGAAGGTACTATCAGCTTTAAGGATGGAGATTATTTCAATATAAAAACTAAATCAGCATCTAATATTGGTTCCTTCTTTTTGCAGTCTGGAGGACATTTCTCCAGCTCACTAATGGAACCTGCTGATCTTGCAACTGTGCTTAAGATACTTGTGACATGATTGTTCATGCTGGTACAATGTTTGGCTATGCTACAAATTTCAACATCTGTTTCTATATTTTCTAATTGGTTTCAAACCTGCTCATAACTAGATTGTGAGTGTCGAGTGCTTTATTAAATCGATCGTGTCATATAGTAGGAACAGACAAAGGTAGGGATATCTATGGATTTTAGGCTATCACCATAGACAAAATTTGCTGTTCTTTTTGTCTTGTGTCTTTGTTGGCCCTTGCAATACATACCATAATTTGAGGTTCTTGTTTATACATTTCAGCATTACACGGCTTTGCATCATGTTGTGGTTCAAAAGTCAATGACACCCACAGATTTTGATATGAATAGGTGGTCGAAAATGGCCAAAACACAAGTGGTGGGAAATTCAACCATCTTTTTTTTGTAGGAATTGCTTGGATGACAAAGGATAATTCTACAAAGTCACGAATCTTTTATTACACCAAAAGCAAAAGGGCTTTACATAAGAAAACAAAGAAAAACACACCCATCATCTTTGTCTGTTAGGTAATCCTACCCCTCCTCTCTGATTTGCATTCTCAACCACAAATAAAACACAAATATATGAAAATCTCCATCACCCTGAGAAAATCTCTTCACCGTGTGGCTGCCACAGCTGCTGGCCCCTCCACCTGACAAAGAACATCAACCACAGAAAACAATAAGTCTTAAGATCTTAGAAATGGAGTTTAGTGGTGTGATTTGTTTGTTGTGAAACTCTTCCAAAAACAGAAATAAGTCTGAAAATTACTTTGAATGTTGCACCCCATATTTCTTCCTCATTAGCAGGAACAGCAGTGATCTTGTTCTTAGGATTCTGATAGCATCTCAGTTCACCAACTGCTGTAGATAAGAAACACCCTGCAGAAACCAAAAAACAAAACCCTCCATTATCGTCACAGAACAAGCCAATATAAAGACACAGAATTCGTAATGGGTGGGTTTCTAGTCTACCTTGAGGGAAAGAAGCAAGCGACTTCCCGCAAGAGCCCTTAAGTAGATCGGCGTTATCGGAAAACGCCACATAACCATCGGCGGTGATTCCCCAATACAACGGAACCTTCCCATTCCGATCCTGTCAGAAATCACAGAACAAAACCCTAATTTGGAAAACGAACATGGAAGAAACAGATTGAAGAAGCAAGAAAGAAATGGAAAGATGAGAATTACAGAAGCGACGAAGAGAGTGGAGGTGGACTTGTCGAAGACGATGAAGGCGAAATTGCCGCTGAGATGGCCGACGACGTGGCTCGGCGGGTACGGCGCTCGGTCACGGAGGGCCTTGTAAGCTTCGATCACCAGAATCACCTCGTTCGCCGATTTGGCTAGCCCGTATTGTTGCTGCAGGCTCCCCAAATTGTCAAGAACTCCCTCGAATAAACAGAAGATGTCGTCTTTCACCGCGAACGATCTGTCGTCACGTAATTAATTAATTGATTAATTAGTAGTTTTTTTTAGTTCCCTTTGTTATTTGTTTGTTTGTGTTGGATTGACACCATTTCCTCCCCACGTGTCGTCCATTCAGTGGTTGAATTTTGATTGCCAAACTGAATGGAATTTTACTTTAATTGGTTGATCGAAATCCAATTAAAAGCATTAATTATAATTTATAAGTTACGTTCTTCAAATAATAATAATAATAATTTATAAGTTACGTGATCCCTATTTCTTTAAGATTATTTTAACTATGAAATTTAATATTTAATAGTACATAGTATATTCTTCATTAAAATGCTAACTTGAACAAACTTCAAATATGACAAATCGTTTTTTTGGTTGAACAATAACACTTATAAAAATATATATATAACAAATATTTGACTGCAAAAATGTATATATATATATATTACGGATCTATTCTTACAAGGGTAAGATAGTTCGACTAATATAAAACATATATTCTCCATCAAGATGTCACAGATTCAAATCTCTCATCTCATATTGTCAAAAAGAAAAAAAAAACCTCTTTACTTTTGAAGTTTTCGTTCATGAGCAACTAAAATTGACCAAATTAATATCCTAATCTTCTTCCTAGGGAATTTTCTAGTACTCTCTTTGTTCCAAATGACAACCAATGAAGAAAAGTAATATGAAAAATTTTCCACATTAGGTATACTAGAAATTTTCCCCTTCCTCAGTGTATTGTGATCCACTTTACGAAAAGTGAGGATTAATGACCAACTAAAGGGCAAAAAAAAAAACAATATTTAAATGCATATTTATTGCTATCTAATATATGCACAATTAAAAAGAAAGAAAAAAACAATTACTTTATGCTATTGGTCCAATGGATAACCTTTCAGGATGAGGACAAAAACTAGGACACACGTGTCACTACGTCAGTGGACACATGTCGACAAATCTAGTCAGGAGTATCAAGTGACCTTGATCGCACGTGCCAGTCACGATATCCACCCGATCGCCAAATCGCAGCCATTCAATATCTCTCACTAAATATTTTTCACCAGAAACAAAAATTTTAATTTTGTAAATTTAATAAAATTTAATCATCTAGTTTATAGGCCGCCGACGGAGAATATCGACAATTCCGAAACATTTTCCCGTCGGTTTCTTTCTAGTTTTCTCAGCAACCAAACAGCCGAACAAATTAGTGTAAATAATAATCTAATCTCCACTCTCAGACAATCGTACGGCGGAGATTCAAAGAACTAGAAGCCTCCGTTGTCTTGAACCGTCCGCTTTCCGATCGACCATTGATTTAATTAAAAAAAAAAAGATTCTGATACGGCGGCGGTGGGATTTAAAACGACGTCGTAGAGCGGATGATAGGAAATGAAATTACCTCGGGCGTAAGGCGGATTCACTTTCGTGAGTGTAAGCCAGCTGGACGTGGTCCCCGACCTGCAGCGACACGGCGGAGGAATTGGCGTCGACGAAGCGGTTCACGAGAGCCGCCGATGTGGTCTTGGGCGACGGCGTACGGCTTCCGGCGGCCACTAGCTCGTCCGGCGGCGACATGATCGAGCTGCTGAATACTCCCAACATGGCTACTTTCAAACACGAACAGAATCAAAAAGAAAAAAAAAAGAAAAAAACAGAGTTCTTAAGGAATTGGTGAAGGTAGAAATATCAGAAGCTCGGAGCTGGATGGGCAATTGTTTGATTTGTTGAAATATATAGGAGACGAAGAGGGTATTTTCGTCATTTCATCTTTATGTGTATTTTTTTAATTAATTTTATTTTGGTTTGGTTTTAATTTTTCGTACCGGTGGACTGAGAAGGAGAGAGAAAAAAAATTGAAGGAAGGCAGCCAGGTGTAAGAGGAGATGGAAATGTGGCGGGTGGGACCCACCTGGTGGCGATGATTCCTGGGCGTGAGGATGATGACGTGGAGGAATCGGCGGGCCCCATTCCAAATTTTGGTCATTCCTTCTTGGTTCTCCTCTACACGTCATCCATGTCGGAGCCATGTCTACAAGTGGACATAGCTCCGAGATGAAAAAAAATCTAAAGAGATGTTTGATTCATGAATGTTAATAAAGTTGAATATGTTTAGTTGATATCAAAAATTTTTAAATCATTAAAAATTGTGTTGTTGTCAATATTTTTCGAACGAAGGGATTTCTCTATTCTCCCCTATTCCATTGTTGACAACGAGTAGATACAAAATATTCCTCATCTTTCATTTTAGTTGTTAACAATGGAATGATGAGACAACATTGGAGATTGGAGAAAATTTTTAGTACTACGATAATATGGATAATTTTTCAAACTACTCCAATTTAATGTTTGTCACGACAATATCGTTTTTTAAACTTATGTCGAGTCCATCAAAATTATGCGAGGTTCACTAGTATTAAAAATCTAAAGCATATAACATGAACAAATGGAGTATGGTACTCCTATAGTAATAGAAATTTTTTCTAGAGATTATTGCATATCGATATACAATCAGATTTTATCTATATTTTAACTATAATATTATATTATATAATTTTGGACGTAAACTTCCGTAACTTTACCTTTAGTTTCACTTAAAAGACCTTGTACAAGTGAAGATATCAAAACTTTAATCTCACCCAACATAGTATAGTATGTATTTTGCATTATAAGTAGATTACCATATATAAACTTAATTTTAAAATTATAGTTATAGAAATTAAACTCGTGATTGATTTGAATGTAAGTTAATTATATTGGTTAAGATAGTAGTAACTTCCTTTATAGTTTATAAGTTATAAATTGTTTTTTTTTTTTCCTTCTAAAACCAACTAATGGACAAATAGTTATGTTGGTGAGCTGAAAGTCCTTTAAATATTTGTACTAAATTATTTTTTTTTGGCAACTCAAATTATATGATGTTGATGGATGCTGGCAGAGAGGAGGTAAGCTCATAAGTGAATGAGAGTGCGAGATCGTTGTGAGTCGACTTTATAATTGTTGTGTGGTTATTGCTTGTTGTTTTGGTGCATGAGACTACGATTATCACATTCTAATAGTGAATGCCTGTACATCTTGTAAGTCTTATGGTTGAATCACTTGTGTGCTCTGAATGTATTGCTTAATTCATGTTTGTGCTCTTATGACTCAGGATTGGTTCTTTGAGTGAAATTCAGTCTGTATAGTAGAAGCGAGTTGGGTGGTTGACCCACAGAGCGGAACATGATGAGGTGTGGGGGTGGTTTTAGTCGCCAAGAGTTTCTTTGTGTGATTCTTGGGTGAGTCGAGAAGTTAGGGACTCGGTTTCAGGCGACCTTGGAGCGGTTTAGGGAAACCTAGGAGAAAGCGTTGGAGCTTAACCTCCTAGGCTAAGCGTTACCAAACCCACCGAGTGACCCTGAGCGAGACAAAACCTTTGTGGCATCTTTTGTGTGTGGGCATTGTCGAGTGCACCCTTTTGCGGTGTGTGGACATAGGGTTGAGCACCCTACGTTTGCGATGGGCTTTAGAGTCGAGGCTCTGTTGCTTACGTGTGGGCGTTAGAGTGATTACTCTTTTCGCGTTGGGGCGCGTCCGTCTCTATGGCCGCCCAGGTTTCGGATTCTTTTCGAAAGAAATTTGATTGATTTTGTTTTGCTTTATTTATTCTCTCTTTTATTTTCTTTCTTTTTAAAGGATATTTTGCTTTATTTCCACAAATGCTATTTTCTTTTTGGGTGTAATGTGAAAGGTTTTGAGCAATTTGCTTGTCTGTTATATATTAATAGAAAATTAAATGAAAAAAAAAAAGTTTTGCAATGATTTATCACAAGTAAAATCTTCAAATTTTATTCTTTTTTTTAATACAAATTTTATTGTCTTTAAAGTTTAGTTCAAGATTTTGTTGGACGTCCACTGAAAAAAAAATGCTGAAAATAAGTTAACATCCTCAAGCTATAAAATAATAAAAAGTACTAGTTACCAAAAATCATTTTAAAAATTATAAATTTAATCCCTAAAGTTTGAGGTTTGTGACTATTTCAGTCTCTAAAACTTTTAAAATTATAAATTTAGTTCCTAAACCCTGTTTGATGATCATTTTGTTTTGAGTTTTTGGTTTTTGAAATTTAAGCTTATTTTCATATAATTTCTCTACAATAGAGATCATCTCCCTTAAGGAAATATTTGAATTCTAAGCCAAATTCTAAAAACAAAATTAAGTTTGTGCAAACTACTTTTTTAGTTTTCAATAGTTAGTTTAGTTTTTGAAAACATAGGTACAAAATAGATAAGAAAGTATATAAACCCATTAATAAAAGTAGTATTTTTAGGCTTAAATTTCAAAAACTAAAAACCAAAAACAAAATGATTATCAAACAGGACCTAAACTTTTGAATTTTTTTAAATTCATGGATTTACTAGACACAAAAGTAAAAATTTTAGGTTCCATTAGATATAAAATTCAAATTTATACCTAATAGATTAATTAATTTTTAAAATTTTTAAATTTGTCAAGAATCTATTTGACACAAATTGAAAGTTCAAGAACTAAATAGACACAAATCTCAAGTTCAAGTATTCGATTCACTTTGAGTTGATTTTAACCATAAACTTTTAGGCCTTATTTGATAATTGTTTGTAGTTGGGGGATGACCATTTGGAGTTATGCACACTTTGGTGAACACTCTTGTATTAAAGCCTACACAATATTTAGTTTTTATAAAAACAAAAGGAAATAGTAATGTTATCAAAGGGACTCATGAATGTTTTTTTTACATTGTGATAATGTTTTTAAGTTTGATTTTGAGGGTTTTTTTTTTTTTTTTTTTTGTCTTTTAGCGCATTTTAAATTATATTTTATGGGTTTTAATATTCAACAGGTAGGAATGAGAGACTTGAGCCTTTGACCTCTTCAAACAGTGTATGTGTCATAATCCATTGAATTATGTTGATGTTAGCAATACTCATTGTGATAAAAGAGTATTTTGTGATTGATTTTGTGGTTCAATTCAAGTAATTATATGGTTGCATTTAATAGTTTTTGTTGTAAGATTTTGAGTGTTAATTATAGTTTCAATTGTCAATAAAAGCATAGTTCAACTGGTATCAATGTATGACTCATGACCAAGGTTCGAATCCCCCTACCCCCAATTGTTGATGTACTAAAAAAAATTTATAGTTTCAATTTTGTGGAAACTTTTTTAATACATTTAATAATTATGAGGATATATCAATTTTACTGTTACAGATGAGAGTATTGAATTAGCTGAAAGCTCGCAAAGAGTAAAAGTTCAAGAGGTTGACCATCATGGGTCGGTTCTGACCCCACAGACGTTGGCCAAGATTAGCGTGTCACACGGGTCAATCGATAGTTAAGAAGGTTAAGACTTGAGTCTCGACCACGATCAATCAAGATCTAGTTGAGAAACAGTGACCAAGTAATGGTCCAACTTCGTGACTATTTCTCATACTTAATGCATTGCGAGAATCACGGCGAGATCATCACTTTCCATTTTGATGACAGTTTCTAAACGACCTTATAAGTACAACAAGTCAGTATATGGAAATATATGTCTAAACCACTCATAATATCGCTCTCTACACCTATTGTTGATTATATTACTGACTTGAGCGTCAGAGTATAGTATAGGTGGTTTAACACCACCTCTGTCGTTCGTCTCTTTTGTTATGTAGGCACATTCAGTCTCTTGATAATACAAATTCATTATTTGATCTGTTTGACCAGAATCCAACATCAACATTCACCGTGGCATATCCAATTTTAGGGTTGGAAGTTTAAAATTTGATAGTATATGAGTAAAGATAATTTTATTCTTTAGAAATAACTTTCTAATTATATATATATATAAAATAATAATAAAGTCATTTCTAGTCCTTTCATAACTTTAAATTAAGAGATTATTCTAAATTTACTTATTTAATTAAAATCAATCGATCAACTCTCTTGTTGTGTGGAAGTTCCATTTGGACTATCAACCCTCCTGTTAGTGGATCTTGGTGTTGGAGGTCAAATTTTAGCCTTCGAGACTAGTTTCAGCCTTTAGTTTGGTTCTCTATTGAAAATAGTCAGAGATGTCGAGTGCCAAGAGGTTCTCTTTTGGCCAGTTATTACAAGTGGGTAGTTTTGTTGCTGATATAGTACCTTTTTTGCTCTTTTTACTCCATGATGGATCTTAGATTTATCGTGTATTTTGCATCAGTTTTTACCTTTGATTCATGATATTCAGCTGTGTATGTCTCGAGATGATAGTCTTATTTGATGCTCATATCGTTCTAGCTAGTTTTTCTGTAGCTAATGTTTGGAACATTATTAGATTGTGTAAACCAAAAGTTTCTTAGAATAGACTCCTCTGATTTGAAGGGAATAATCTCAATCATTTGTTTATCTCTTAATTGGTATTGCGGGATAGGTGTTCACTAAGTTCGCTTTCATAGGTTGGATATGGCTATTCCAACTGATTGCGTACTTTGTTTATCTTCATAGTAGTCTCGTGACCATTTATTTTTTTAGTGCCTTTTCAATTGAACTATATGGGATAGTAGGCTTCCTTGGAGAGATTTTGCCCATAGAATTTCGTCGTGGACCTCTGAGCTAGGGTGAATTTTCCATGTGAGTAGGGACAACTTATTGCAAAAGTCGAGTTTGGCAGCTTGCTCAATGTGCGTTTATTTATCATATTTAGAGGGAGCTAAATTTTCGTCTCCATGGATCGGTAGATTAGTCGCCTCAATTTATCCTTTGTGCTATTAAGACGATCTAGTTACTAGGTATTTCTTATGGTTGGGAAGACACTTGTCAGTTCATCATCATTCTCTTTGGCTTTAATTTGGTCATTTATTTGCTGTTTGTTGTGGTTTTTCAGCTTCTGTTATTTGCGCATGTATTATATGTGTTCTTGTATTTTATGTCTTGACCTCAGACCACCCGTTTACAGTAAATACATCAACATTTGCAGAAAAAAAGGGTTTTAATGTATCTTCATGGTTGCATTTATTTGCTTTACATTGATAATTTGATATCAACTCTACTTCTAAGCTAAATTAGTTTTTTTATATGAGATGGTGATTTGGAATATTATAATTCACTAAATACTCAAGTACGATATGAAATTGATGTGAAAAATGACTCGAAAAATTAAAGTAAGGAAAATTGTAATGAGTAGCAAAAAAAAATGTTAGAAATATTTGTAAATCTAACCATAATTTTTAAAATTTGTAAATATAGCAAATTTTTTTAATATCTAATTTTTATTTTTTTTATTATTCTAATTTTACCCTTATTGGTGTATAGAAGTATATTGATATACTTGATATTTGGTATATAAGTACTATATCAATAATATATCTTATATAATATGATATATTAGTCACTAATACATATAAAAAATAAAAATATTAATAATATATTATTGATATACTACTGATACACTTCTTTTAGGTATATCAGTTAAATGATATACGCTATATATATGCGTAGCATGTCATTGCATATTGAGATATATATTGATATACTTTAACATTTAGTATATCAATAATATATTAGTGATATACTTCATTTTAGGTATATCTAATATACTAAAAATAGATTTCTTGTATACCACTAGTTGAGTGTACCAAATTAAACCAGTCTATTGACTAAAAACTAGTAAATATAAATCATTAATAAAATAAAGAACTAAATAAAGTATATCGGTAACATATCAGTGATATACTATGTATTATGTATATCTAATATGTGAACTATTGATATACTCTTGATAAACTTCATATAAGTATATTAACATATATACTTATATTAGGTATATCATTAGTATATCAACGATATATCACTGATAAATTACTGACAAACTTCATATTTGAAAAACGACGCACATAAAATAAAATATATTAGTAGTGTAACGTTGATATACTTTATATTATGTATATATCATATGTCACATACTAAAATATACCTCTTGATACAATTCATACAGGTATATCAGTAGTTTATCAGTGATATACTTTAGGTATATCGATAGTATATCATTGATAGACTACTGATATACTTGTGGGAAACACTGAGGTATTTTTGACTATTTGCGTGGTTCGTTTGGACTGGATTATACTTTTTTTGCTATTTTTGCAAATTAATTAACAATAGACACAATTGCTTTAAGTAAATTTTGTTGCTATTCTTGCAAGTGCCCCTTAAAGTAACTTACTTAGGTCCATTTGACAAATGCTTTACTTTTAGGTTTTTTTTCCTTAAAACTTAAGGCCTCGTTGTCTTTAGTTTTTGAAAGTTGTTCTTGTTTTCCCCTACAATACTTTCTATTTTCTTTATACTTAGTTCCATCTTTTTAATAGAACACTTGAATCCTTAATCAAATTCTAAAAACAAAAACAAGCTTTTGAAAACTATTTTTTTTTTTAATTTTCTTAACTTCACTTGGCTTTTGAAAACAAGTCTTAAAGGTAGATAAGAAAACGTGGAAGACCATAAGTGGAAGTAGTATTGGTAGCAATTATTAAAAACTAAAAACTAAAAACCAAATGGTTATCAAACGGAGTTTAAGTTTATTTGCTTCAATAGTTTTTGTTTTGATGGTCACATTTTCGAATACATTTATTTTAAAATCATAGTTAAATTTAAAATTTATACAGCTTTAAAAACATAAATTTAAATAAAATAGTTATAAAATGGTCCCAATTTTAGAGATATTATATAATATAGCCATCATAATGTGACAATATCACTCCCATTAACAATACTTGGTCAAAAAGCATGTTTCCGATCTAGAAATTATCATTTATATCCTGTTTATAAGGTATAACAAACATATATTTTGTACTAAAAAAAAACACACGTATTTTGACTTTTTTCAAAAAGAAACAAACATTTTTTTCTTTTTAAAATTTTTAGTGGTAAGAAGTGTGAATTAGAAAAATTCCAATATGATAATTATTTCGATTTTTTTTATTTTTATTTTTTATTTTTTTTAAAAAAACCCTTAAATTCTTATCCTAGCTCCAATCAT
The DNA here is from genome assembly GCA_036507285.1 of Trichosanthes cucumerina. Lineage (NCBI taxonomy): Eukaryota > Viridiplantae > Streptophyta > Magnoliopsida > Cucurbitales > Cucurbitaceae > Trichosanthes > Trichosanthes cucumerina. The sequence continues at coordinate 7,372,070 of CM071844.1, forward strand.
TTGTGCTAATTCTATTTTGTTTCCAAAAATTTCTAAATATTTTGATTTAGTTTTCTAGATATTTTATAAAAAAAAATTATTTAATTCTTGTATTTAACTTTTAATGAATTATTTGAAAATTTGATATATGCATACATTTTATTTATTTAATCAGTAAATAGAATAGATTAAAACACCTTTTAAAAAAAAGCATTTCGAAGTGAAATACTTGTTATATAAATGATTTTTTTTTTTTTACCAAAGAGAGCATAGCTCAATTAGCATGATGAATATATTAGGGTCTGTTTGGTAAGCAATCTGAAAACAGGAATTTTAAAACAAGGGATTCAATAAAAATAGAGTTGTATTTCATGTTTTTAGATATGTGTTTGATAGTAGATTTTAGAAATTTGATTGCATTCTAAACAATTGTTTAAAGTGTGTCTATAACATATTTATAGATTATGAAATTAGTTGTAGTTGCAAAACTAATTATTAGAATGAATATAAGTCATTATTAATTAATTTATGAAATGATTTTATAAATTTTATAAAATTATCATTTTATAATATAATATTAATAATTTATAATATATTATATTATATATATTTTAATTTAACAAAAGTAAATTGGGTTCATAACATGAAATATTGTATTTATTAAGATTTTTATCTTTGTCTAATATAATTCTGCATTTTAAAATTTTAAATTCAGAATCTGGATACATTGAAAACACATAAAAATATTGTTTTCAGAATTTTTACTATTTGGATCTAAGAATCCGAAAATAGTTTTTGAAAAATATTTGCCAAAAATATATTCATTGAATTGAGCGAATCCGAAAACATAAAACAGAATTTAGATTGCATACCAAACAAAGGTTCGAGAATCTCCTAAATCTCTCTCATCTATTCCATAATTTCCCTCCATATCATCAATGCTTATTCATCTAACCTCTTCAGCTCCATCCCTTCCATTTCAAAGGCCAAAAAATCTGGAGTTTGAGAGGGTTGAAGCAGATGGTTTGATGGTATTTAAAAAATTCAGCATTTGATTTTAGGTTTCCTCCAACAAAAATTCAACGTTGATTTATGCTCTCTATCGTGAGATTTGAACTCATTCTCTCAAATTTTTTTCGTTTTTTTTTTACTTTTTTTTTTCCTATTCTCCAATGTTCTGATATATCATTAGGTCAACTATGGAGGAAAAGTTATAATAAAAAACTAAAAATATTATAAAACGACCAAGTTCATGAACTAAAAAAAATAGTATTTAAATATTTGTAGATCAAAATAAAATAAATAACTCCAATGAAAATATAAGATTGATATGTTTAAAATGATTTAGTTTTAATTTCTTTTAGTACAATAAACATGAAAGGAGGGAGATTTAAATTTTTAAATGCAAAAAAAAAAAAAAACATATCAATTAATCGCTTAAGGATTTAGTTTCAAATTTGTACCCATCGTTTTAAATTTCTATCGGGGCACGTAACTGTAGAAATTTGACAATCAGGTTGCATAAGCAATATTAAATAATTTATTGTAAAATAATAATAATAATAATAATTTATGGTATTTGTGACATTAGGATTGTGAGAAGGATTAAATTGCAAAGCAATTTTGGAAAAGAATAAAATAATTTGATTCGTTGGGGGAAAAGGACAATCATAGTTGCGTGTTATTGGTCAACTTTCTTAACGGAAAAGTTTAAAAGCCAATGGCAATTGGCCACATGGCTTAGCTATGGTGGAATTTTAAGCACAAAAACCACCTTGTATTGGAATATATTTCCATAATATTAAAATACCAAGGAATCTAAAAAATACACAATATATTATGAGAACATATGGAAACAACTTTTTTTTTGCCCACGTGTATAATTTAATTGGTGAAAACATTATTTATGTTCCGAAAAATCGTAGGGATGAATCTTCTTATTTTTTGTTCAACCATAGAATGGATATATTTTTTTTAATATCTATTGTGTCTTGTTGTGTTATTATTGTAAGTTTCAATTAATATAAAAAAATTGAATGTTTTTTGTTTAATTTGAGAGGTGATAAAAAAAAACTTTGAAAAATCTCACCACACTTTTATGTGATAACGACAATAGATTTATATCTTTGGTATGAACGTCACCTGCAACATAAGAAAAACCTAGACATCGATATGGTATATGACACACAAATTCTAATGCTTAAGTCAGAGAAAGTTTAGAAAGAATTGATTATTGAGAGTTTTATGAGAATTTAGATAACTCAATTCATAATTATCTTGTTTTGTCCTCTCTTCGAGAGAGAGTACCTCCTTAATTTGAGTTTTCATGAGTTTCCGTCTTCAATTAGGAACGAAAGAACTGAACATGGTTGGATCGGGATGCACGAGCCGTAAGGGACCAAAGCAATGTCAGGCTTGTGCTTCGACTCAATCCCATTTCTTTTGTCCTTTCGTGTTCTGGGTTGGTCTTTTTTCAGTCTCAGTCCGTTTTAACTTCATGTTGGACTTCTTTCCTTCGTTTGACCTTTCGTTGTAGTTTTTTAACTAGCCAATTATTGTTGGTTCAACTTCACCCCTAAGATTTGTAAAATAAATTGATATTACATGGAAAAGAAACTGAAAATGAAAAATTCAAACATAGATTCATTTGGTTAGTGATTTTGATTTTGATTTTAGTGTTTTTTGTTTTAAAAATAAAATTCTAGTTTGCTAATAATTTTAGATGTAATCTTTGGTTATTTTCTACCTTATTTGGGTGAATCTTCGAACAAATTTCTATTGTATTCGGACCACATCAAGAACTCCCATATCTTGTTTAATATATAGACCATGTCTTTGGAGTCTTCCTTCTCCCAAAAAAAAAAAAAATGAAAAGCAATAAAATACTACAATTACGTCTCTAACAAAGAACCTTTAAATTACTCACAAAATAGAACTCTTTAACATTTTTGCTTTCTATGTGAGAGGGAGAACAATTAAAATCACAATCAATTTTCTCTTGTAGAAGTTTAGATATATTAAAAAGAAGAAAAAACTTATATTAATAGGCCAATAGTGGCAACTCGAAAACGTTCTAGCCAATTTGAGCATGGTTTGGTAGATGAAAACCTAATTAGGTAATTACCATTCTAAAAATTAATGGTTTAACATCTACCCTACAATTAATTGTTGAACTTAAAAAGAAAACAAATTGAAAGTGCTCTATAAAAGATAATTTTGTCCTTGATTTGAACAATTGATTATCATTCAAAAAAATACATTCGACTATTTTTTTTTTTTTTGAGTATATCAACAATTGGGGGTGGAAGATTCGAACTCATGACCTCTTGGTTATGAGTCATACTTGATGTCAGTTGAACTATGCTCTTGTTGGCACATTCAACTATTTGATTGGTATAAAATCAATGTGATAATTTTAGGATAGTTTTGTGAAAATATATGAGTTGTTTAACCTAATTTAGAGAGAGAATCAATCAAATTAGAGTGCTAGCAAGTTTGGATATTTTTCAAAACTTCTATTAGTTTATCAACATATATATTCAATAACATCAATGAAGAATAAATGAACTTTATTTATATTTAGAAACCCTACGTCAACTAGTCTTTTTTTAGTACCATTAAGAGCATTTACAATTTAAGACTGGTCCTAACAATTATTTCCTTGATTGTAAGAAAAGTTATTTTTTTTAGTATAATAAATATAGGGTATGAGATTTAAAAGTTGGATTTTAAAAAAATGAGTCAATTATTTTCTTGTCTATAAGAAAAGTTATTTTAGTATAATAAAGATAGGGTATGAGTAGGGATGAGCAAAAAAAGATCGAAAATCGACCCGACTGACCAAAACCGACCGAACTGGCCTCGATGGTCGATTTAGTGTCGGGAGTTTGCCCCAAACCGACTGAACCGACCGAAATATATATATATATATAATAATAATAATAACAAAAAAAAAACTATAAAAACAGAAAACTGTAAAATTTTTACATATTTTTATTAAATAAATAAAAAATTAATTCATTATTAAAAAACTATACATAATTAAAAAAATAAATATATATATAAATATAAACCGATTGACCAGTCGATCAGTTTAAGGCAAAAAAAAAAAAGGGGCAATGACCGAACCGAGCAAATTTGGTCGGTTTAGGGTCGGTTGAAAATCGACTTCGACCGACAGATGATCATCCTAAATATGAGATTTAAAGGTCTGACTTTAAAAAAAATAGTACATGTCAATTATCAATAAATCATATTCTCTTGAACTACCGACAGAAAAGGTTAATAAATTATTGATATTATTGATAATCTATATATTTTATCCCAACACAAAAAGAAGAAGAAGAAAAAAAAAATGAAAGTTGAAAAAGAAAACAGATTTAAGGGATTTTATTGAGTTAACGTAAATGGGACAGAAGAACTAGAGAAGTTCGAGGAAAGAATTTAATAACACAGCTTATTGAATAAACAATAAGTGGGAAATATTTTAAATACAAGAAACAGACACAAGAGAAGTCGAAGAGAAAAATTTAGATGTCGTTTCGATAATTATTTGATGTTTAAAAAGTAAGCTTATTTTTTACAACATTTTTTAAAAATTAAGCTTGTTTGATATATCCAACATTTTCTAAAACTAATGAATCTACCACACATAAAAGAATTTCATGTTTAATATAATATTAAACTTTCAATTTTGTCTCCAAATAGATTCATGAATTTTAAAAAATGTTGAAAAGGTCAAATAGATTAAATGAATTTTAAAAAATGAAAGTTTGAAAAGTGATGAATTGTCCTCACACACGAAAGGTTTAGGAAAGTGATGGTGTCCTACATCTAAAAGGTTTAAATCTGGGCTCCTCTGCACTATAAAAACTTAAAGATTTATCCCAATTAGAAATACTTTAAGGCTTGAGTATTAGGCTCTGTTAAATTCCTCTTTATATTCTCAGTGCGAGAGTGAAATTAATAAGTTTTGGGAATTTTATTCATGTGATTGTAACAATTTTTCACATAGTGTAATTTTTTTTCTGTTCGTGGTTTTTTTCTCTGGGTTTGGAGTTTTTTAAAAGTTTATTTCTGCTAAGTAGTGGTGGGAAGTTTTTTTCCCAACAAATTATACATAAATTTGAAAAGTTAAAGATTTATTAACACAAAATTAATAGTTTATAATTTTATTACATATTTTTTAAAGTTTAAGAATCTATTATACATAAATTTGAAAGTTTAGGAATGGATATATACTTTCTAAAATTTAAGACATATTTGACTCAAGTTTAGAAGTTCAAGACTAAAAAATTAAATTGCCCGTCGTTCAATCTAACACCTATGAAATCAAAAAACGAACCAGTGCAAAATTAGTAAAATATCTATTAAAAAACTAAGATAAAATATTTAAAAGGAAAAAAATCATTTTCTTCCATCATAATTCTCTCAATAAATTGTCAAAATCCAATAATTGATACATCAAACAGAATAAATAACAGAAAACTTGTAAGAATACTGAGAAGCAAAAGAAAGGGTAGAAGAATAAAACTTTTTTTTTTTTTTGGGTGAAAATGAAAAGTAAAGAGGGAATTTGAATCTTGAAGCCATCAATATTTGCCATTTGCTTTAAAAAGGTAAAGCGACAATTAAATAAACATCTCAGGGGTACTTTTGAAATTAAAAAAATAACCACAAAAAAAAGGACTAATTTGAAGATATTTTATAGCAGAAAATAATAATGATAATAATAATAATAGATGAAATAATTTGGTGGCGTCGTAAAAGTTATTGTATGTTTGGATCCCATCATCATAAGTACCTGGAAAGCACTCGCCCAAGATGTGGAGCCCGTGAAAATTACTTTTAATGACGTGTACTTCATAAATATCAATTTAAATCCAATATTTGGTTTGATAAGAAAATATAGGCTAAATATATGAATTGACCCTAATCAGTGATCCTTGTTTATTTTTTTAATTCTAATTTTACGCTTAGTGTATTAAAATTCTACGTTAGATCATTTCATAAAAAAAACAAAAAGTTAAGAAATATAAAATTAAATTTACCACACTATATTAATTTAAGTTTTTGAATTGAATAATCATTTCAAATATATTAAAAAGTCATGTATTTCAATTTTATCATTTCTTCTTCAATTAATATTGACTTTTACTTATTGGACTAAAAATTGAATTTACTATAACTACTTGAATTTTTGCATTGATAGGTGATTTAATGCATAATATAAGCCTTTAGTATATTTATTTATTTTTTATAATTTTTTTGAAAATGATGAAATTAGAAGTAATTTATGTATATAGTTTTTCAATCAAGTAAATTGAAAAGTTGTTGGTTTGGAAATTTTAAGATGATATTTTATTATTATTTATGTCTTTAGCAAGACGGCCAGTAGCATTTTCAATGGATTTTTCGTTTTTTACTTAACACGGGTGGAAATTCGAATTTTTCATTTTTTTTTTTGAAAAATATATACCTTAATTAATTGGCAATTAAATTGATATTAGATTTTTATATTAAAAAGACAGTTTTAAGTTTTTTTTTTTTTTTTAATTTTATGGTGGGACACATTTGGCTATTAGTATTTCTTTTAATATGACAATTAAAAAAATTCAAATCTTTTTTGGTTTAACGATTTGCATATTGTATTCGAATCTTTGATATTTGGATTGAGGTTGATGATATATGTTTTAACTAGTTGAGATATGCTCAATTTGAAAAATAAAATTCATAAAGAAAGTTACTAATATTTGTTACTTCAACTATACTTAGATTAACCATTTAAATTAAAATTGTTTATAATTCCACTCAACTGAGTAGGCATTTTTAATGTTGAGTCGTTACTTAGGTTGGCAAAATTTAACATTTAGGGGTTGTCTGACCCCCTGTTTTGGAATCAAAACTCTGAGAATCAAAATTCTGAGAAGTTTGTTTTAGGGGGTTTTGAAGCCTGGGAATCATAAAGTTGTGTTTGCGGTGCAGTATTCTGAAACCTAGGAATAAGAAAACAATATTTGAGGTGCAGTGTTCTGAATCCTAGGTTTATGTTTTTTTTTTTTTAACTGTTTTGTTCTCTTATTTTTTATTATTTTTTAGTGGATGTTTTGTCAATTGTAGAAATTCTTGTATAACATAAATGAGTTACAAAATTGAAACTATATTTTAGAAATTAAGAAATTGGATGTTTATGTAAAAAATTTGGGAATTTAAAACTCTATTTCACAAAATATTTAGAAAAATATTTTTGGAACTCTATTTTAGAAATTAAAAAATTGAAAGTCCATTTAAGAAATTAGGGATTTAAAACTCTATTTCACAAAAAATTTAGAAAAGTATTTTTGGAACTCTATTTTAGAAATTAAAAAAATCGAAGTTTATTTAAGAAATTAAGGAATTTAAAACCCTATTTCACGTCACATAATATTCAGAAAACTATTTTTTTTAGAATTCTACTTTAAAACTTAAAAAAATTTGGAAGTGTATTTAATAAATTAAGTAATTTGAAACTATATTTTATAGAGTATTCAAAAACTTATTTTAGAATTGTATTTTAGAAATTAAAAAATTGGAAGTCTACTTAAAATGATTATAAAATTTAAAATTTTATTCTACAAAGTATCAAAAAATCTATTTTTGGAACTCTAAGAAAAGTGGTGATTGCGCTCAAGTTAGATCGATAGTTGATTGCTCGAATGATCGGGTTGTTGGGGTAGGCGTATACAAGTCTATTGAGTGGTTGTCGAAAGTAGTCGTTAGTGGTGGTTAGGTCGTCGATGTAGTCATCGAGTTGTCGTCGAAGGTAGTCGTCAGCAGTGGTTGGGGTCGCCAGTGTGGTCGTCGGAGGTAGTCAACAGCGATGGTCAGGGTTGACGGTATGGTCGTTGGAATTGTCGCCGGAGGTAGTCGTTAGCGGTGGTGAGGGTCGTTGGAGGTAGTCGTTAGCGGTGGCGAAGGTCGCCAGTGTGGTCGTCGGAATTTTCGCCAGAGGTAGTCGTCTGTGGTAGCAGGGGGGTCACCGGTGTGGTCGTCGGAGTTGTCATTGGAGGTAATTGTCAACAGTGGTTGGGTCGTCGGAGTTGTTGTCGCAGGTAACCATTAGCTGTAGTCGAGTCATCGGTATAGTTGTTGAGTTGTCATCGGAATTGTTGTTCACTAATCGGCAAAAATGGAAGATGACAAATAAAATAAGAAAACATGGAACAAACTCATGAGGTTGCACTGTTCTAACCCATGAAATTGTATTTCAAAACCAAAGATTTTAAATACATTGGACCAAACATAATTTTGGATTTGGAATCCAAAATCATTCAAATACAAAATAGGGGGCCACTTAGTAACATAAGAACTGACAAAACATAGACACGATTAAAAAAAAAAAAACTTTCACACATATAAAGGGATAGAAATAAAAATTTTATGAATTAGAAAAATAATTATTGGCAAAAAAAAAAATCAACATCTATATTTTCTTCCCACAAAAAAATCCCGCCATCTAAACATCATCTTTGACAAAACCAACCAATTTTGATAAATATTCTGGATAGAAGTTAGAACCCATCTCATTTTAAAACTTTATATTAAAAAAGTACACTGTGTTTTTTTTTTTTAAAAAAAAAACTAATGACGTCAAAGAAATAGATATAGATATTTCTAAACATAAAATAATGCAATATCTGATGGCGACGTCCACGGTTTTTGGCCATGGCCCATAGTTTCCAATGTCACTTCAAATATAAATTTAATTTTAAAATGTCTAAATTAGTAAATTACACGTAGATAGAGTCTAAGTAGAGAATAAAATAATTATAGATAAAGTAAACCAATCAAAAAGAGGGATATAAATATAATTAATAATTAGCTTAGCGAAGAGGAAAAATACAAAATAAATAATTGTGGTACTTATTTAAATTTCATAAAAAGAGAAGGGCAGGAAGGGGAATTTAAGAGAATGGTTTTAGGAACAATGCAACCACTACCACCACCATGGATTGTGACAAATAAAACAATAAATAAATAAAATTATTGTTAGAGAAAAAATAAAATAAAATAAAGTGAGAAAGAGCCGACTCATCTTCATCTTGATCTTCTTTTTAATTTGTTTCCATTGACCTTGGAATGACATTAGCAATATCCTCCATACCATAGAAAGCAACTACCATTATATTGCTTGGGTTTGCTTTTTGTTTGCTTCAAAGACAACCACATTTTCAAATTGGTATTGGACCACTTTTATTTAGATCATATTTGAATCTAAGTGGAGATATATGACTTTAGTGATAAGAACTTCGAGATTTACAAAAAGTTTTAATAGAATGTTTTAGGGTTTATTTTAAGTAGAATGATTAATAAGAAAAAAAATGTTGTCCTCTAGAGTTAGTTGCTAACTTGAGCCTAATAACTGTTTAAGATAGGAGTGTACAAATAACTTGATAACCCGAGCAACTCAAACTACCTAACCTAAACTGCAAGGTTGGGTTAGGTTAGGTTTTTTGTCAGTTTGGGTTGAGTTAGAATTTTGGAGAACCGAAATTTCAAGTTGGTTCTTAGTTTGACCTTTTTAAGCTCGGGTTGACATAACCCAACCCAACCCAACTTAAAATTATGTTTTTTTTTTTTTAAAAAAATTATATATTCTTGTAAATGAATTATTGTCCACTTTTAATGTTTTTCTTCTATAATTGTAACAAATGTTAAGATGTAATTAATTTTGAAGTTTAATATTTAATTTTATGTGGTTTTAATCACTAATTCAAACTTATTTTAAATAATTAAAAATAATAATAATTCAATCCAGTAACCCAACTTGAAAATATAGGATTAGATTGGATTGGATTGCACCTCATGATCGTTATTCGAGTTGATTCTCAAAAATTCTTCCACCCAACCCAACCCATACGCCCTAGTTCAAGACATATATCATTGAACTTCTACCTCCACAAGCCCACATGTAGTTGAACTGATATATATATATATATAATATAGGGGTGTACACGGGTTGGGTTGGAGTTGGGTTGAAGGGTTTTTTGGAACCAACCCGAAAATTGATTTGGTCGGGTTGTCCGATTAAGGGTTGCAACCCAACCCAACCCAACACTATATTTTCGGGTTGGGTTGGATTGGGTCGTCGAGTTGATTTTTTATTTTTTTAATAATTTTTTTAATTATTTAAAATATTTTTTTTTGATTTTATAACTAAAATCACATAAAATTCAATTATCAAACTTAAAAGTTCATAACATTTTAATATTTGTTAGAATCTTAGAAGAAAAACATTAAAATTAACAAATAATTTATTTATAAATATATAAAAAAAATATAAATTTTGGGTTGGGTTGGGTCAGGTCATCCTAAAAGGGTCAACTCGAGAATCGACCCGAAAATTCGGTTCTCTAAAATTCTAACCAAACCCAAACCGAAAAAAACATAACTCAACCCAACCCTTATGGTTTGGGTTGGGTAGTCCGAGTTGCTCGCATTACCGGATTATTTATACACCCCTAATACAATATAAAAAGGTTGTGGATGTTCACGTTTCAATTTAATTAAATTTTAGTTTAAAAACAGTAGTTGAATATCGGTTGATTTAAATATCCAATTCTAATCAAAATAATTGTTATGAAAATTAGTTTTGATTGAATTTTTTTTTTAGTATAACAAATGTGGAATGCAAAGAGATTTGAACGTTCGATCTCAAAGATAAAATGCATGCCAATTACAATTGAGATATGCTCTTTTATTTATTTATTTATTTTGGACTTGATGGATTTTTATTCAGTGACATCAATTTTAGCTCAAATTTTGGGGGTTGTATTAATTAAAATCCTAAACTAATAATTGTATCTATTAAACCCTAAACTTTCATAAAGTATCATTCAACTCTTTGTTAAGTTCATGACATGAGTAAACTTTTAATTGTATTAATTAAGGTCCGGTTTGATAACTATTTTAGTTTTTGAAAATTATACTTGTTTTTTCACAATTTATTTTCATCTTCTCTATAATGGTTTCCATCTTTTCTTGAGGTATGATAGCATGTAATTATGCTATCTTATTCTCTATTATTTATGCTAGTTTGTGATGATTTTATGAACTTTTATATCTATTTCTCTTGATTTTGTAGAAAATCGAGCTTGAAGAGCGAAATTGAGTGTTCGTGAGTATTGTGGTGAAGTTTGGAACTTTTTTTTGAAGCTTAATTGAAGATTCAAGAAAAATAGGGATGTAATTTGAGAATAAGACACATTGTAGGAGATTGTACCTCAAATCACGATTCCAACGAATCAAATCAAAGGTCATTTGGACACTTGAGCGAAGAAATATAGTAAAAAGTTAGATCTGTATCTCTTTTGGCGGTGCCTAGGTCCTACACACCATTAAAGCGAGATTGCCAAAACGAAGCGCCTAGGCACTACAACTCGGGTCCTTTGCGCCTAGGCGCTATTTCGACAAACCTAACTTTAAAAACTAATTTTTTAGCCATCTTGGGGTTGAAAATCAGTTCTTAGGAGGAGACAAGAGAGTGCATACTTGAAAACGCCACTTGAAAGACCGAAGCCATCAAACAGAGCGAGAAGTACGCTTGGATACTCGCCGAATTACTTGTATTTGTTCTTTTTTTCTCCTTTTCTTTCTCTTCTTCTGCTTGAATAACCTCTTTGATAGATTTAAATTGTTTTGTAAGGTTTTACATTATGAACTAAGTCTTCTTTCTAGAGTTTTGATGTAGTCGACATTCGAATCTTCTTTCTAGAGTTTTGATGTAGTCGACATTCGAATTTTACTTTTTCATAGTTAATTGTTGATATTTCTATTTCAATTGTGTGGCTGTGAGAATTTTTCTGTACGTAATGCATGTTTAAATCAGATCATTCTTTATATTGATCTTATGTCAATAATTTGAGGTTGAGAGACACAAATTGTGTGATGAACTGAATTGTTCTCCCCAATTTACACTTGAGATAGAGATATCCTTGTGGGTTCTGTGGTAATTTAGGTTCTACAAGCTTAATAGTTGAATTGTTTGGGTTGTCATAAAGATATAGACAATTAATTATTTTACGAATATCGATATAGCTTGATAAAAAATATCGAATCTATAAGAGTAGAACCTACCAACAACCTAGAAATAGACTACATTAACTATTAACGAACAAAAAGTAGGAGGAGAAACTGAGAAGTCATTGCTCTAGAGTTTTATATCAATTCAGTCTTGTCCTTTTCTAGCGATAATTCTATTTTTTTGTTGTTAATTTCAATTTCACCATCAATTAATTTGATTCTTAGATAAAATTGAGACTAAAGAATTTAGTAATTGGTAGGATTCACTCCTTGTGGAGAACGATAATCGTACTCATCCTACTATATTACTTATAACGATTCATGCACTTGCAAAATCAAGCAACAAGGTACCATTTAAATTTCTATCCAAATTTATAAAACAAACACAAGTTTCTTAAAACTACTTTTTTTGTATACAAAACTTAACTTGATTTTTGAAAACATTGGTACAAAGTAGATAAAAAAAAATATATAGAACCTCATTGGTAAAAGTAGTATTTTTATGCTTAATTTTAAAAAACTAAAAACACAAAACCAAATAATTATCAAACGGGACCTAAACTTCTAGACTTTCATAAGTGAATTAATTTAGAACATTCATTTCAAATGCAAAATGGACCCTTTTGAAATTGAGAATCAATTTTTTTATAGAAGTTGACATGCTTGGACAGTTTTGAAATAGAGAGTTTAAAATATTTGGTTTTTTTTTTTTAAAAAAAATAAAATATTTCTAATGAATCAACATTTCCCCCAGACTTGGTAAATATGTTTATTTATGAATTAATGGATCTAATTTAACACGAAAGAAATATTTTTTTTAGTTCAACAATATTTAAAAGCGAGGAGATTCGAATCTCTGACATCTTGATCGAGGATATATATAAATTACCGCAAGATTGAGGATACATGTAAATTACCCTCAAAATCAATTTCACTTTAGCTGATATGAAAGAAATACTGGGCATTGCTCAAAATTAGCAATATATTTATTTATGCATTGATCAAAATTAGCAATTAATGATAAAGGTAAGTTATTTGAGAGCTTTCCTGAAATAAATTAAATATATATATATAAAAAAAGTGTTGTCCTCTAAAATTGGTATTAAGATTATGGATGTTCTTACGATTCAATTTGGCTTGAACAATTAAATAATAAAGGTAAATTACTTTGGGAGCTTTCCTCAAATAAATTAAATATAAACAAAAAAATGTTGTCGTGATATTAAGATTATGGATGTTCATGACAATTTGGTTTGAGCAATTAAATAATAAAGGTATATTACTTGGGAGCTTTCCTCAAATTAATTAAATATGAAGAAAAAATTATGAATATTGATGGTCAATTAACATACATACATCAAATTATGATTATTTTTTTTAGTTCAAACAATATTTAGAATAGAGAGATTTGAAATTTCAAACCTCTAACCTCTTGATCGAAGGTACATGAGACTTGCAAGACGATTAATCGACACTTACTCTCGCTCACGAGTAAATTAGTCAATTCAAATTCGGATGCGCAGTAGCACAAAGGATCTATCTCCCAACCTCTACCTAATCCTCGAAAAAAATATTTAGAAAACAGAGTTAGAGAGAATTGTAAAAAACATTTTGGAAAACAAATGTTATACATTAACAAGCAATAAGGCAACAACAACGACCTGAAAGCATAAAATTCGATTAAGAAGATTTGACACGATAGTCGCATCCTATATAGTACATTATTGAGAAAATTGGCTCTAGCCTAACATAAGCATGAAACTGGCGATGAGTTATACACCAACAAAATTAGAAGGAAAGTAAGGGTCTGTTTGGTAAGTAATCTGAAAATAAAAATTTGAAAACAATGGTTTCAATAAAAACAGAGTCGTATTTCATGTTTTTAGATATGTGTTTGGTAGCAAATTTAGAAATTTGATTCAATTCTAAACAATTATTTAAAGTGTGTCCTATAACATATATATTTATAGATCATGAAATTAGTTATAGTTGCAAAACTAATTATTAGATTGAATATAAGTCGTTACTAATTAATTTATGAACATGATTTTATAAATTTTATAGAATTATCATTTTATAATTTATAATATATTATATTATACATATTTTTATTTAACAAAAGTAAATTGAGTTTATAATATCAAACATTGTATTTATTAAAATTTTTATCTTTGTTTAATATATTTCTGCATTTTAAAATTTTAATTCAGAATCTAAATACAATGAAAACATAAAAATGTTGTTTTCAGAATTTCTACTATTTGAATCTCAGAATCCGAAAACAGTTTTCGAAACACACATTTGCCAAACACATATTCACTGAATTCAGTCAATCTGAAAACATAAAACAGAGTACGAATTGCATACCAAACAAACCCTAAAATAACAATTGTAAAAGAAAGAAAAAACATAAAAGCATGATAAAAAAAAAAGAGATTGGAATAGACATGCAGTTACGGGCAACACACCGTAATATGACCGTGACACTAAGTTCACTTTGGCGCCAAATTATGATTGCTTTGAAAATTAATTTTGATTGAATTAGTCCGTGTGTGGTTCAACTTTAATTTAATTGTTTGGATTTTTTACTTGGATTTTTGTTTTGCAACATCAATTTTAGTTCAATTTTCATTTTAAAAAGGTTGGGAAAGTTGCGTGGAACACCTTTTTCTCACGCACTTTAATGTTGTTTGACATGTGTTTTGAAATTAATAACATATGACCCTTTTCATACTGTACATTTTATCCCAATTACCCGCAAAAACAACGTACTCTACGTCTTGTAGACTCGCTCGCTCTCGCTCTTGCTAATGATAGTAATAGTGATCGATGAGAACGAGTCAAGTGAGTGAGTGATCATTTTCAAAGTGGTATCGTGAGCAAGAGCAAAAATGAGTATGCGAGAGCGAGCCTACGAGTGATCGGGCAATCATTTGCATAAATTGTATCGTGAGTGAGCCTAGCGAGAGCGAGAGTTTGAGATCTGTGAGAGAGAGTCAATGTGAGCGAGTGATCATTTGCATATCCCTATCGTGAGCGAGTCTACGAGAACACAAACATGTGAGATAGGCCCAATACTGTCTTTCTAGGTAATTTATCGCGCCTTGTCATGTCAGAATAGATCAATTTTCATTATTTTAGAGCGTCAGAGCATATGTCATTATTTCGCTAGGAAACGGATCATCCATACGAAAATCCAAAAAAACTTTGAGGCCCCCAAAAAAAAAAAGCAATTTTTTCTTTATTTCATTTTCATCAAGTTTCGGAATTTATTTTCTTTTTAAAAGCAGTTCGATATCTTTTTTTTTTCTTTTTTGAAAACAAAAAGCAGCCCAATATCTGAAAAATGTTAAGATAATTTTTAAGGAATCACATTTCTGCCAAAGACTTGGATGATATATTTATTAATGAACTAAATAATATAATTTAATATTAATTAAATACTATGGATGGCTTAAAATCAGCAATTAAATAATAAAGGTAAATTGATTGGGAGCTTTCCAATTGTGAAACAAACATCTCTCAAGTAAGGTGTGTTCCTCAAAGCTTTTACTCAATAAAAAATATAAAAAATAATAATAAAAGAAGCTTTTGAATCGCTAAAATCTGAAGCAATTGACTACAATTTATTTATTTATATTTTTTAAAAGCAAAAAACATCTCAGAAATATTTGAGAAAAAAAATACATTTAATAAGCGTTTTATGAAATTCTTTTTGTTCAAATGTTTTATCATTGACATTAATCTCTTTCCCTACACAATTTCATTTACTAAGATCTTTTTACATTTTCTTTATATATACTCTCTTTCACCATCTTTCTTCTATAAACTCATTTTTTCTTACACCCCTAGTCACCTACTCTTCCTCCAAAATTAATAAAATGATAAGTACTTCTTTGAAAAGTGCTATAAATATATAAACATAATTATGATGGTAGTTGATATAAGATGACAACATTTAAAAATTTGGGAGATATTATGATACTAAAAAGTAAAATTAGCGACTAGATGAGCTGAATCCTCTCAAATTTATTTTTTTAATCTACCTTTTTTAATAGGACACAATTTTAGTGTTGTTCATGTTTCTTTTAGAACTTCAACTTTGCTAGATCAATAATAAAGATGTAGAAGATAAGAAATTATATAAAGAATAAAAAAAAAGAATAAATAAAAGTCAAAGTAAGGAGGTATAAAATTCCAAAATTTTGAGATAATTTTCCTACATTTTCCCATACATACAAATAATTTACATTTGGGGAAGGTTTATGGAAAGTGATAGGTAGGTTGTATATTTTAGGTAAGAGAAGGCTTGAACTCAACTTTCAATGAGAAAGATAGTTGAACACTCCATGTTGGTTTAACTCCAATTGTAAATTATTTTTGTTTTTAAAATCATTTTTCATTTGTTTGAGTAAGAAACCAATTTAGGGTTTTTATTAGTCTTTCACTTTCATCCCAAGTTGGAAGAAATGGTCAATTTTTTTAAAGGACTTTGAAGCTCAATTTTTTGTGTTTAACCATATATATAATTAAAGCTAAAGGCAATTAGATGAGTTGGAGGGGAAGAATTTATTATTATGGCATTTCCTTTTAAAAATTATAAGTGGACCATTTCTTGATAGTGAAAGGGCCTCAAATGATCTCTTAGAAAAAGTTAAACGTTTCGTTGATTTTGATTTTTGTTGGAGAAAGGGAATAGTGAATTAAGTTTTTTTTTTTTTTTTTGTTCGAGTTCAACAATAATATGTTTGAGAGTGAGAGTTTTGAACCTCTAACTTTTCGATGGAAGGTGTATTTAATTAAACTAGGTTGATTTTGACAAATAGTAATTAAGTTAATGATTTTAATTTCACTCATATGTAGAGATGTCTATTTTCTCCGCGAAGGTGGGGCCCCGCGTAGGGACCCTCTCCTAACGGGGGCAGGGAATGAGGGAGGAAGCAAGGACAAAATTTTCCTCGTTGGCTAAACGGGGACAGGGAATATATTCCCCGTCTATTCCCCGTCCCCGCCCCGCTCCCTGTTCCCGCCCCGATTAATTTATTTAATTTTAAATATATATATTTTTATACATATAATAAATTATAAGTCTAAAATTTTATTAAATATAATTTTATTTTTCTAAGAAAATTGAAAAAACGTCTATTAACTAAAAATATCTAAAGAATAATTAACCATTTAAATAGAATTTTTTTAAAAAAAAAAAGAAATTAGTTAATACAATTTAAAAAAATAAAATTATCCCTGCCCCGTTCCCCGCAAAATAAAATGGGAAATTTCACGAAGACGAAAAATGAAATGGGAGGCAGGGGCGGGGACGAGGAGCCATTCCCCAACCCCGCTCCACCCGTAGACATCTCTACTCATATGCATGGGCATGTTTCATTTATTGGGGTTGGAAATTTTAATCAACATGTTATAATTATTAGTGAACAACTTTTTTTTTTAGATAATTATCCTGAATTTCATTCCATCTCAATTAATTTTAGATATAATTCATGAATCAAACCGAATCATAAAATCTCAATCTATTTGAATTTAATTTAATCTAAACAAGTAATTTATATATGACTGACTCATTTTTTTTAAGTTAAAATATTATTTTGGTCTAGGTAGTTTTAGACTAGTTTTATTTTAGTACTTTGAGACTTGTTTTATTTTAGTTTATGCACATTAAATGTGCAAATTTAGTCTCTGTATTTTGAATTTCCAATAAAATGTAAAAATAGTATCAACTATTTATTTATGGTTAACTTTTTCGTAAAAAATAAATTTTGGAAGCATATTTATCTTAAGTATGAAAATTATTATCATATAATTAAAAACTATTTTATAAGGGGGTTTCGAATCTTATGACCTTCTTAGTCATAAGTCATACGTCATGCCAGGTGACTTATGCTCTTGTTGGAAAAAAAATCTTTATTGGTCTTACTTCTGGAGATTTTGAAAATATGTTCACATTGTCTTTTCTGGTATGAAAATTACTATTATTATTCAACGAATTTGATAAAAAAAATTAACTTTAAACTAATGGTAGGGGCTAATTTCAAGTTTTATTGAAAATATAGAGATTAAAAATTGGACATTTGAAACTCAAAGTACAAGGAACAAAAATAGTATTTTAACCATAAAAAATAGCTTCAAAAGATTAATTTTAAGATTTATTGAAAATTCATCCACTAACACAAAATGAAACCTAAATATGGAGACTAAAATCTTATTTTATTTTATTTTTACACTTTTTACATATTAATCGGTGAATAATTGATTGGCTTGGTTGGATAGTGGGGGTTTTCGTACGGATAACCCGTTTTCCCGCGCATTAATGACATTTGACCTGATATTTCAAAATAATGAATTATGACTCATTCTGACGTGACAATGCACGCAAAATTGCTCATAAGAGTAATATGAAGCGGTTTTTCTTGTTCACGCTCTCGTATGTGGAAACACTCTCGCTCCCGTTGTCTCGTTCTCGCTCTCACTCAAATGAGTGTCCAAAAATATAAAGAAAAAATGAAAAGGGAAAACTCAGAGAAAAACTAGAGTAGCAGAGGTAGAGTGAGAGCGAGTCAGCGAGAACGAGAGCGAGAACTGTAGTGCGATTTTTGTTGTTTTTTTTCTTTTCAGGAATTTTTGACAACTTCATTTACTATCGTGGTAAGCGGACTTGGCGAGAATGAATGACTTGAGCGAGAAGCGAAAAGAAGCTAGAAGTCAATGACGATCGCTTTACGATAATTTGGACGGAATGCACACTACAAAAAAGGACATATGTCATTAATTTTAGAACATAGGTCAAATCACATGAATGCGGCGTGAAAAAAGAATTTTCTATCCAATTTTCTCTCGGAGGATGGTGCTACTCTAAATCCTTTTTAACCCTTTATTTGGAGAGACAAATGTGAATAAGCCATTATTGTGAGTGGTTGGCTTACATTGAAGAAGATAAGATTGTTTGGTTGGAAAAAGTAGAAAAAAGTAAATGTCTCCATCATCATCATCAAAAAAAAAAAAAAAGAGCTTGCTTTGCCCTTTTTTCCCTGGGTTAGGGTTTCATGGAGTTTTTATCATTTGTGCAAGTTGCTCTTACACTTTTCCTTGCCCAATGAAGTTGAATCTTCATTTTATTATCTTTTTATTGATGAATTAAAATCTATCAAGCTCTTGCAGTCTCATGAATATAGTTTTTTTAAAAAATAATTTTCTAACTAATTAAAAAAAAAAAGATTAGTATGAAACAATTACGTATATAGAAAAGTACAAATATTGAAGCCAAATCGAACCTAACTTAAAAAAAAAAAGTAAAAATAATGTTGTCAAGGAGCAAACTTCTCCGGTGGCACCTATGAGTTGGTTTTTAGATTAAATTCTATATTAGTTAGTTACAGGTTAATCCTAAAGTTTTGAGAATTATATTTAAATAAGTCCTTAAACTTTTAATTTTATGTCTAATCTTTAAACGACTTAAAAAAGTATTTTTCTTAGTATAACAAAGACATAGGGATTTAAACTTTTGACGTTAAGGAAAATATATGATAGACGTCTTAACAGCTAAGTTATACCTATGTGGATTTTAAAGAGTTTCAATTACATGTATTTTGACTTCAAGTGACTATGTTTATCTTTTAATTTATTCCCTATAATTAACGACAACCTGAGTATAATTCAATAGATTAAATTTTTTGACAAAAAAAATTCAAATGTTCGAATCTCTATTTCTGCATATTATTGAACTCAAAATATATATAAATGGATAGAGCCCAAATGACATGCATGTGCATGTCTTTGATATTAAATTTTTTTAATATGTTGATGAGTGTTTGGAGTAATGACAACCGCAGGTTGTCAAGTAACTCGTAAGATTTTAAAAACTTGCAATAGATAGTGTCAATAATGCAAATACAAACGTAGATGGATGACGACATGCTAAGTAATTAGATATGCGTTGGCTGAGGAGGAGCGATGACAAAGTCTGCCGTTGAAAGGGGAGGACGGAGGATTGGATGGCGGAGGACGGAGGCGGAGGACGCCGCTCAAGAAAGCACCGGAAACAGCTCCGATCACCGGCGCTGTAATATATATCCATATGTCATCGAAAGCCCATGAAACAATTGCCGGCCCTAGTGATCTTGCTGGGTTCATTGACCCACCTGAAATGGGCCTGCATTGGCCCAAAATCCACCAGGCAACAAAAAAACAAAAACAAAAACATTCTAAAGTAAGCCAATATCACCTTTAATTATAAAAATAGATTATATTTAATTTTATAATTTTATATCTAATATTTTATATTTTATAATTTATAATTTTCTTTTTCAAATTTCTTACCATCATTCTCATCTTTCATAAAAAAAATATTTAAATTTCGAACTAAATTTCATAAAAAAGAAGAAAACACACTCACACATTTTTAAAAGTCAAAACTTGAGTTAGATTTTGAAAACATAAGTAAAAAGTAAATAACAAAACAAATGAATTATACTATCTTTTAATTTTTATCAACAAAACAAAAAGTAAAATCCTAATGAACTGGACATACCCAAAAAATAAAAAACGACAGACGGACTTATTTGACCTGTAATAAAATGCTTGCTGCTACTGAAGTGAGTTTAACTCTACGATAAATTTTATACATATATTCATTCTCTTAAAGTTGGAGGTTCAAATTCCTATACGAAGACCACCTACCCAGTGATGAACACAGCAAGCCCAATGGCCATTCCAATGACAAAACCCGATAACTGATCAACCTTCACCTGCATCACATTAAAGTTGGCCCAATAAGCCCAAATCATAATAACTACTCTAATTTCTTTTCTTTTTTTCAAAAATAGAAAAGAAAAGAAATAACCACTATAATTTCATTTACAACAATATTAGATATAATTTAAATTTACATATAATTATTCATCATTTAAGGCCATAATTTTCATTATCCAATTTCTTGTACTCTTGTTAGACCACCTAAAAGAAGGAAAATATTAATCTATGCAAAAAAAAAAGAAAGAAAAAAATTTGTATGCATGTAGGTTGAAATTTGATTTTGTCAAAAGGGCTGTCATGAAAAAACGAATGAAACAAAAAGGGTAAGTCGATAAACTGTTTTTTTTTTTTTTTAACTAGAAAAATATGTATTATAAACCAAAGAACGTGTGTGATAGATACAAGAGAAGAAGAATTAGATGAAAGTAAGTTGACAATCCAAATCGAAAAATCCTTTGTCGAAAGCATCACACAATTTGATAAACCCGAACGAGTGAAACCATCCGCTAAGAAATTGTGATCACGATGCACGTGCACAAAAACCACTTAATGGAAGATTCAATATCATGAATAGTGTGTTCCACCAACCATTCAATCATAACTAGTAAATAAACAGTTAATAATGGCGAACTACTAAGTTAGTATAGATTATATGATGAATGAGTGATTTATAAGGGGGAAATGATGAAGAACAAAGTTTAAAGTTTTTAATTGTAATTTGGCCTTACTGATTGGGCTTGATAAGCTAAAGAAGCAACGAGGAACATGAGAATGAAGGTTGCAAGAAGCTCAACGAAGAAGGCAGAAATGGAGCCATGAAATGGTCGAGTGGTCAATTGTTCTGGTTTTATGCCATAAACAAACATTCCTGCATATGTTGCCATTACACAACCTGTTGTTTGTGCCACTGTATACGCCATTACCTTTCAAGAAAAAGAGACCAAAATGAAATAAGTATCTCCCTTCTAGGTTTGAAATACGCTCTAAATCAAAATATTTACTTTATTAGGTAAATTAAGAAAATATGTGCGTTAATTTTTTATTTTACTAAATGATTTATGAAAAAATATTTTTGTGTTATCGAAATATAAATATAAAAAATAGAAATGTAAAATGATAAATAAATCCATAAATAATAATAGGATAATTAAAGAAGAGAGGATTACCCTACCCTGGACCATGGAAAATGACCGAAAATGGCAGAGGCAAGAGTTATGGCAGGATTGAAATGAGCACCGGAAATGGGAGCGAAACAGAAAGTCAAAACGGCCACCGTCAAACCGGCGGCGGCGGCGTAGTCCAATAGACCCACATGACCCTGACCGCCCATTACCTGCCCGCTCGCCGCCACCCCACTTATGCAAATCATCAACAAAAAACTGCCCACCATCTCTCCCAAAACCTACACCAAAACAATAACAAAATTCAACATCATGCAACTACCTAGCCAAGAAGGAAAGAGGGGCAATTTCCTCTTATATTACAAAATTAAATAAAAACATTAACAATTAAAATTTTTGTCCTCATAAGAGCCGAGCCAAGAGAGGAGAGACCTGTCGAATATCCATATCTAAAGATGAAAAGACTTCACAATTTTTATAAAATACATCAGTTACTCATCTCATTGTTAATTTATTTTGATATGAAAATTCACGTTTATCTAATATAATATTCGAGTCTATGAAATCCAAATTGATCTTCGATCTTAGAGAGTCATCATTTTGTGGGGCATGTTGAGAGTTTCACGTTGGGAAGATATGAAGACATCACAATCTAAAGAATTTAAAATTTTCTCTAAATTTTCAAAATCGAAAGAATATAAATACAAAAAGTTAAATACTAAAGTCCTGTTTGATAATATTTGGTTTTTGAAAATTGTACTTGTTTTCCCACAATTTATTTACAATATTTTTCATCTTCTCTAAAAACATTACGCTTCTAGCCAATTTTTTTTAAAAAAAATTAAAAATTACTTTTTTTTAGTTCTCAAAACTTACTTGCTTTGAGTAGGTAAAAAGTATATTAGAAAACCTGAGAATTCATGGGTGGATATAGCGATTATGATAGGAAAATATGAGGGGAGGTTAGTTTAGGAGCATTACTGGACGAGCTGGATTAGGGTCCATCCGCGGTGGAGAGCATGAGCAGCGAGTGGCAGCAGCGGCGGCGACGACGGGCGTTGGAGTATTATTAGAGGCCATTTGTTGGGCAGTGGGTTGTTGTTGAAGGGTAGTTTAAAAATTTTAAAGCATGATTTTGATGATGGTGTTTAAAATAGGTGTGTTTTGGTACTAAAAGCTCTGTTGATTTGAAAGTTGTTTTGGTGTCTTTCTAATCACAATCTACTTCTTCTTACAAGCCCACGTTGTTTGATTGTTCACACTCTTTTGGCTATTCTCTTTCCAAAAGTAGCGGCAGAAAAAACTTGTAACAAGATTTTTTATTATTATTTTTTTCAAATGCAGTTATCTGTACCTATACCTCATTAACAATTACATACCCAACCCAAAAAAAAAAAAAAAAAAAAAAAAAAAGTGAAAGTGAGAAATAGAATTTTCGACATCTTGATGATAAGGACAACATACTTTCACGAATCACAATGATAAGGATATAATTGTCTATTTTAGACATAAATTCTCATGACTTTGACCTCGTTTCATAATCATTTCGTAGTGCTTTGTTCTATTTGGTGTTGATGGAGGATTTCTTTCCTCAACTTAATCTGTTCCATTCATCCATAAATCCAAGTTTGTAAACTCAGTGACAAAAAGATTCTTGACCTTATTGTGAGAGGTTAGCTCTTGTGAATTACAAGGAAAGCCACTTTCATCAAATATAACATGCCTCGATAGGTACACTTTATGAATACACAAGGGTAGGTTCTTTTAGCAAACTTGTTCTCGTTATACATTCTTAAATAAGGGAAGCAAAGACAACCAAAATTTTTTATGCAATTGTAGGGGAATTGTTTGTTGAGAAGAGTAGTATAGGGGCTTTTCATGTTAAGAACTTTTTGATTGGCATTTAGTTTATGAGATAAGTTGTTGTACCAATATCGTGTGGGAGTTTTATAGATTGATAGAGAAGTGATAGACCAGTATCTTCTATGTGTTATGCTTTCTTTCTACCAAACCATTTTGTTGTGGTGTATGTGGACAAGAGAATTGGTGATAGATGCCATTATTTTCAAGGTGTTCTTTCAAAACTAAGGATTTGAACTCTCCCCTTCCATCACTTTGAAAAACTTTGATTTTTCTGTCAAGTTGGTTTTCAACTAGTTTTTGGAATTTGACAAATCACTAAAAAAATTCAGATTTTCTTTTCAAGGGGTAAAACCAAGTGAACCTATAGTAGTTATCTATAAAACTAGCATAGTATCTAAAATGTTTGTAAGGGAACAAGACAAGTATCATTAGATGACTTATAGGTAGTTGGCAACGTTTGCTCAATTGACAAAGATCACAATGCATTTTTGTATGTCAATTCTAACAAGTGACAATCATGTAAATGCTTTAAAGTAACATCAAATACGTTTTGTCATATATGGTGTATAACTACCTAGAAATTTTAAGTAGTTGAGGTCCTTGCTCCCTTTTTCCAAGGCATAAAGTCCAACTATCTTAGAAAACACAACGAAGGTAATGAAAATGATAGAACAATCATGATTGCTTATAAACAATAGATTCTTTTTCATTATAAAATACCATTTTAAGAGGGTATGTATTTGTGTATAATCAGCAACATGCGAATCGCTTTCCATTTATGTGAGTCGTCGGAGTTTTGTGTATAATCAATATATACTAGGTAGGATTGATCACATATATCATAAGATTGATGCTCATTTAAACTCAAGGCGACCAATGCTTGTGTGGAATTTCGTCTGCTTGGTATGCATGATCAAACTGCTTCCAACATTCTTGGGCAGACTAGTTCTAATTTGGCCATGAGGGATGTATCTCACAATGAAATTTGATTGATTTCTTTTGTGCACTGTGCTCGATACTGTAAAAGAGTTTCAAAGCCACTATATTGGATTGATAATTATGTTTATTTTTCTTTTACATATCCTCCTCTTTCTTATACAGAAAAAAAGGTGCACAAAAGATGGTGTCATTTAAAGCAAAATGTAAATGAGGAAAGAATCAATGAATTATTTAAATTTTTTTTTTGATAGTACTGCTGGGACTTTTCATGTAGGTGAAAACCAAATTAAGAAGTAGATAAATAAATTAAACAAATATGCTGATATGGAGAGAGAATTATGTTACAATCCATTGTTGTTTTGTTGCCCAAATTTAAGCTGATACTATTTTGTTGTTGAGTGATTCATGCCACAACTGTCACGTGGTGTGCCAACCAAGATATTTAGATCACCTTGATCTTGGCACATCAACATTTTATCACAATGTAGATTTAAATAATCATTTATAATTATTTGACTATATTTTTAAAAGATATTCTTATATTGCATCATCTATTTTGACTAATTTTGCACTCATTTATCCCTTTTGTTTTTAAAGTTTTCTTTTAAAAAAAACATAGTTAAACTAAAAATACTATATATCCTAGGTTCTCAAGTTTTTTATAAGACATGATTAATATAAGTTAAATAAATCTAAGTTCCTTTTTTTCTAATTATTTAACAATAGATATGGATGTAAATTTAAATATCTGACCTTGCTCTGATTGACCACAATTGTTTTTAGTACAATAAAGGTAGGAGGATTCTAACTATAGATCTCATGATTTGTTAACTCATTGATATGTCAGTTAAGTTATGATCTCTTTAAGGGGGTGTTTGGCCCATTGGTTTGGGTTAGGGTTGTGTTGGGTTTCAAACCCAACACCATGTTTGGTACAAAGGGTTCCAAAACCAAGGGTTTTGAAAACACAACCCCATGGGTTTTGAAACACAACACCATGGATTTTGTACCATGTTTTTCACTTCTATTTGTCGTTTTTCATTTTCGATGACTACTTCAACAACAACAACAATTCTGATGACAACTTCTACAACAACTCCGACGACTACACCAGTGACCCGACTAACTCCGATGACAACTCAAACGACCACCAACAACGACAACTCCAACAATTACACTAGCAACTCAACCAACTCCGATGAAAACTTCGATAATCACACCGACGACTCGACCAACTCTGATGAAAATTCTGACGACCGCACCGGCGACCCGACCAACTCCGATGAAAATTCTGATGACCGCATTGGTGACCCGACCAACTCCGATGACAATTTCGACGATCACACCTGCGACCCCGACCAACTCCGATGACAATTCCGACAACCACACCGGCGACCCCCGACCAACTCCGATGACAATTCCGACAACCACACCGACAACCCGACCAACTCCAATGACAATTCCAACGACCACACCGGCAACCTCAACCAACTCTGATGACAATTCCGACGACCACACCGGCGACCCCGACAAACTCTGATGACCATTCTGACGACCACACCGGCGACTCCGACCAACTCCGATGACCATTCTGACGACCACATCGCCGTCCCCCCGACCAACTCCGATGATAATTTCGACGACCACACCGACGACCCCGATCAACTCCGATGATAATTCCGACGACCACACCGGTGATCCCGACCAACTCCGATGACAATTCCAACGACCACACTGGCGACCCCGACCAACTCCGATGACAATTCCAACGACCACACCGGTGACCCCAACCAACTTCGATGACAATTTCGACGACCACACCGGCGACCCCGACAAACTCTGATGACAATTTTGACAACCACACCGACGACCCCGACCAACTCCAATGACAATTTCAACGACCACACAGGCGACCGACTAACTCTAATGGCAACTCCGATGATCGATCACGATCACTACCGCAGAACGAAAACTTCAATGACCACACCGACGACGACCATCGCGGCGATTACCTCCATCGATAACTACAATGAAAACTCTATAGATTAATTTAACGATCGCCCCTACGACTCGACCACCCAAATAACTTGATACTTTGATGCCCCAACCACCGCCAATCCGAAAAGAGTTGTTCAACATGAGACATTCATCCGCTCGAAATGTCATTGAGAGAGCATTCAGTATGATGAAAGGTCGATGGGCGATACTAAGAGGAAAGTTTTTTTACCCAGTAGGAAGTCTAGTGCGGGACTATAATCGCATGTTGTTTGTTGCACAACTTAATTATACAAAAGATGGACCCATATCCCACATTGAAGAGGCACACACAAGTGACCCCGATTCAACTGGGATGAACACAAACAACGTTGGATTTGTAGAGACAACGGATGTATGGTGCGAATGGGAGGAACATCTTGCAAACCATATATGGATGAATTGGAATGAGGATTGACGATTGTTGAATTAAACATATATATATTGATTAGATTTTGTATATATGCACTACATACATTGTGGTGGATAATATTTTTTGTGTAAATATTATTAATATAATATTAATTATTAGTAGCTCGAATGAACGAGCTATATATGCAAAATGAAGGCAATCCTGGGGATGACAAAGGCAGGATCGCATGGTTGTTGCAAAAACGCTTCTCTCGAATAGTATGATGTTGAACTCTTTCTTTACATGAACCACCCCAAATTGGAAGTATGATTACTGTGTGGAAGTTCTAGGGAAAGCACCGACAACCTGATTCTATTTCCACCTACCACTCTCTATGACTTTTTTAGAATTTTATGTTTAGTTGAACTTCGTTGGGCAACTATCTCTACTTTTTTTTATTATTTATTTCAATCAACGTAACATGTTATCTTTAACCAACATATTTCTATGTATCGATTGTTTTACTTTATCATTGGTGCCACAACTCTTTCATTACACATTACAACATATAATTAGTTGTTTTATTTTATGTATCATGAGTGAAGTGCATTATAAATATAATATATACTCCTACAAAGTATTATAAACTCAAATTAGATACATTAGATAAATTGTTGATAGGTAATTATGTAGTTATGAAGTTAAAAAATAAAGTAAGAAGACAAAATTACTATATTTAAAAAATATTAAGTATTTATTTTAGAAAAAACAGATCGCATTACACCTAACCCAACACAACACTGCACCCCAAACACTGTTTTATGCCACTCATTCCAGCACAACACTCCACCCCAAACACTGTTTTCTGCAACACAGCCTAACACAACCCTGCGCTCCAAACACGCAAGTCCAAAGTGTTTCGATTCCGACCAAGAAACCAGGGGTTTTGAAACCCAGGTTTCGATTCCAACACATGTGTAGGCCAAACAACCCCTAAAACTCTAAATTTAACACGTTATACACTAAAGTCATAAGTTAGAAAGATGGTAATGTATACCACCTATTTTAATGAATATCCTATGATATTTAGTTCTTTCAATTCTCAATAATATATAAAAAAAATTAGAAATATATACTTTCACCAATCTAGTTAGACTTAAATGGACTCTTAATTTATTATTTTATCTCCGTATTTTTTCTCTTCTTGAATTTGATTATAATCTTAAGTATTTATATAATTGTTATTACAACCCTAAATAATTATATAAAATTATAGACCATCAAGATAGAATGTATTGTGGACATTTGAAAGTCAATATTCAACGTTGACTGCTCAATTGAAGATAATCTATTTTTATTCTTTTATAAATAATTAAAATTCTGAATCTTGTAAGTGAAGCTTGGTGAAGGGTGGAAGAAAACGATTTGTTTTCTTTAAATAAATACGTGTATAATATTAGCATTTTAATTTAAAATAGGTTAAAATACCATTTTCATCACTGTATTTTGAGAATTATTTCATTTTGGTTCATGTATTTTTAAATTATCAATTTTAGTCTTTGTACTTTCAATAAAACTTAAAATTGGTCCATATGATAAGTTAAGAGTTAATTTTTATCAAATTAGTTACAAAATGATAATAATTTTAATACAAGAAAAGACACAATGTGAACATATTTTCAAAATTTGTAAGTAAAAAGTTAATGAAGACTATTTTTTTAAAAAAATAACAATAAACCAATGGTAGAGACCAACTTTAAAATTTATTAAAAGTACATGGACTAAACTTGGACATTTGAAAATACATAGATCCAAATAGAACAATTCTCAAAGTAAAAAGACTAAAATAGTATTTTAACCATTAAACATTAATAGAAAACAAAATTTCAAACAAGTACTGACCATTATTGAATTTTTATTTTGAAATTCAACCACATGTATAATAGAAAATTTAAACCTCTAATATCCCCGTTAAAGTTGCATATTTTATGTTAATTGAACCAAGGGCGCTCGAGATCATATGAGGCCTTAGCAAAATTTTGATATTGAAAAGGTTTTAATTATTTCAAATAAATAAATAAGAAATATGAAAGCTATGTTGGGTGGTTAATACATAGAAATATGAAAGCTATGTTGGGTGGTTAATACATTACATATGCCAAGAGTTATTCTCTTTAGTCCTTGTCTTTATCAGTAGAACTATATATATATATATATATATCAAACAATAAATCACAGTCATGCCACGTAGAGTCCCGTTGTAGGCCTTATTTGCTGAATCTACTTGTTTTTCTTTTTTTTAAGGAATTTGAAGCCTTAACGGAAAAGAGAGGGAGAGAAGGAAAGGAAGGGGAAAGAGAAAATGGACATTTAATAAAAAAATAAAAATAAAAAAATGGACACGTATTCCTATTGTATTGGTCTATGTGGGGGTAAATATAAAAATTTCTACTCACTAGGGCAGCAAGTATTATCCAATAATAATTGGTCAATGTTGGTTGGATATTTCTTTTGCAACAAGTATATGAGATTTTTATTCAAATAAAGTAAGAAATTCTTCAAGTTTGAATTTGGTAGCATCAACGCCTTTAACACGGGTATACATAGGTTGAGTTAAGTTGAGTTAGGTTGGATTGAAAGAATTTTTGGAACCAACTCCAAAATTCACGTTGATGAGGTTGGCTATCCAAATGATATGATCATGGGTTTCAACCCAATCCTATATTTCGGGTTGGATTTGGATTGGATCGTCAGATTAATTTTTTATTTTATAATTTTTTAATTATTTAAAAAAAATTCTTAAATTAATAACTAAAATCACATCAAATTAAAATATCAAACTTCAAAATTCATAATATCTTAACATTTGTCGAAAGTCGAGAAGAAAAACATTCAAAATTGAGAAATAATTTATTTATAAGTATATATGTAATTAAAATAAAATAAAAACATAAACTTTAAATTGGGTTGAGTCAACCCAAAAATCGATCGGAAGAGTTCTCCAAAATTCTAACCCAGTTTGGGTGGGGTAGTTCGGATTGCTTATTTGTATACCCCTAGTACTAAGTTTTAAAACTCCACATTTTAACTATTGAAGTTTGAATTTAGTACCATTTTGGTCACCCCATTCAATTTTTCATTATCGTGACATTTTTTATTTAAGAAAATGAATCTTTTTAATTTTTTAAAATAAAAATATATAAATTAAAAAATTAGACCGTAACAAAAAATAAACTCAAACCTTAGGGGTTGTAAATGCTACCAAATCCAAACTTTAAGAATTAAAAGTGTATTTTTTCCAAAACATTGATAAGTGAATCAACTTTTGCTAATACATAATTTAGTTTGAAATGTTAAGTAACATTCAAAAGATATGTTCAACAATCTAATGGTACCTCTATTTCAAAAAAAAAAAAAAACTAATGATAAGTCAAAAGCAAGAGCGAGCATTGTTTAGTAGCAATTGGCTTTGTATCATTCTATAAAAGAAGTCATAGGTTAAAATCTTCTATCCAAACGTTGTTAAACTAAAGAACTTTTTATAACAAATATTTTATACAATAATTTAATTGAGATTTCTTTTTTAAGAATCTAATCTAAGTATAGTTTATTAGATAATATATCAATTATCATTTTCAACACAATTGTTGAGCTTAAAAAACATTGGGAATTTTTAATACAAATTAAATAAATTAAAGACGAAATTGATAATTGCCTAAAAGATAAACAACCATTTATTATATTTAGAAAAATAAAAGTATACAATAAATTAATAATAATTAATGAAAAGCATCGCTTTCTCCGAAGCCAGCAACTACATTTAATTAAATAGCAATTTTTGGCACGCTCACACGACTTTATACAAATCTCAAATTAAATGCAATCCAAATCGAGCCCCCTCATATGCGGGGCACCATCCAACCATTATATATATATATATATATACAAATAAAGAAAACAACAATTAAAAAGCTTCCTTTCATAATTTTATTTAGTTTTTAATTTTTTTTTTTTTTAAATCAAACTTAAAAATACTATTTTTATCTATAAATTTCTATGTTTTCTTTATCTATTTTTTCTTATATTTTTCAAGCTAAATTTTTAAAAATCAAAATAAATAGTTTTCAAAAACTTATTTTTATTTTTTAAAATTGGACTAGAAATATGAAAGTAAATAGATATAAAATGAAGAGTTAAACAACTACCCATTATAAAACCTATCAAAAGCATATTAAACATTTATGGATAAAATAATAAAGCTTTGATGGCTTCATATCCGTAAATTAGTCCATCACAAATCACAACCCCAAAAGATACAAGTACAACACAACCCTCAAAAACACATTTTCCAAAAAATAAAAATAAAAAACAAAATACAAAATAAAAGCACTTATCGATGGATAAAATAATAAAGCTTTGATAGCTTCGAATCCATAAATTATTCAATAAAAATGATACAACGCAAACCTCAAAAGCAGCAACACTTATTAACGGGCACATTAAACATTCAATTAAAGTTAAATAATCAAGCTTTAGAAGTAAAGTTGAAATTAGCACAAGTAGTCATCCGACCCAGAAGAGTGGAACTAAATCCAAGTCTGGAAGTGGCCAAATCAAATTCAAGCAAATTATCCTCAATCTGGTGGGCGCCAATAACAATCGAGGTTCGTGGGTTAACGCCACCGTCCACAAATCCCAAGCACAAAACGTCGTCGTTCACCTGCACCATGGAATTCGCACCGAAGATTCTCCAAATCACCTTCTTCTTCTGCAAAATCAACTCAATCGACGGCACGCCCGGCCCGAGCCGGGTACTCGAGAGGCTTTTCGCTTTGAAACAAGCCCCGAACGGCGCCACCGCCGCCGCTCTCGGAACTTTCCGGAGCTCGGTGGTGAAGGTTTTCAAGACGGCGTTGTAGATCGAGGATTCTAAAACGGTGTAGGGATCGACCGTGCTGATTTTGGTGCCGCCGACGCCGTTGCTGTCGATTTTGAGGAGGGTGGTGTTGAGTGGGACGGTTTTGGAGTTAATGACGATGGATTTGACGCCGATGAAATATTCGGCTGATTTTTCGCCGGCAGAGAAGACGCCGGCGGTGCTGACGGGGTTGATGAAGAGTGGGGTGTATGTGAGGGATTCGGTTAGGTCGATGTTGGGTAAGAAATGGTAGGGGCCGTTGCCGGAGAAGATGACGCCGGGGAATCTGGTGGAGCCGCTCAGGCAGATGGCGAATTTTCTGTTGAAGCTGAAGGCGGCTGCGAATTGAGATGGCAGAGAAATCCCGGTCCTGCCGAATCCGGCCATTCCAGTTACGCCGCCGGCGAGGCCCTCGAGAAGGAACGTCGCGCCGCATACGAATAGGAAGTTCGGCACCGACACGGCCCTGTGGTGATTTAAGAATGTCAATAAAACACTCGGTTTTTTTTAAATTGTGTTTGTTATTTTTTTAAAACTGTTTTTTTCAATCTATTTACTATAGCTTTCATTTTTACATTTGAATTCTTGCCCCCGACTCAAATACAAATTTTTAAAAACTACCATGAACATGACACGATTTTGAAAACATTGATTAAAAGAAAATTATTAAACATAGTCTTATTCAATAATGTCACTAAAATGTAGTTGTTTTAAATTTTGATTAGGTACAAATTTGAAATATTTTTGTAATTTTTCTACTACTTTAATTATACAAAACTATGGTAGTTTGTTGATTTTGACATGGAATTAAAATAAGACTTTTATTTGTTTTCAAGAAAAAAAAAATAATAATTTTTTCTACAATGTACATAAGTCAATGCCATTAACTTTAAAGAGGGTGCAAGTGCAACACTTGCAGATAAATCATGAATCATGTGCAGTCAAAAGAGCTATATAATGTTCTCGGGAGCGTTATCTCTTCTTAATTACTACTTAGAGTAATTAATATAATAAAAAAAATTATTACTGGTTAGTCCGTCAACGTTATCCATACTAATTACGGACAAGTTTTTCTCACTTTTTCCTCTTCTTGATCGAAAATTTAATTCGTAGTAACAAGAGATATATACTACAAGCATAAATTTTTTTAAAAAAATCCATTACAAATTTAATTTAGGAAAATTTAAAAATTTTAAATTCCCACCTCTATAGGTGATCATCGGTCGATTTTTTATCCCAACTAACTCGATCGGTTCGACCGACTTTTTTTTATTAATTGATTAAAACCGACCATCGGTTCGATCAATCAATTTGGTCAGTTTAAATATATTTTTAAAAATTTATTTATTTAATTATTACTCACTATATTTTTAGAAAATTTTTATAGTTTTTATTTTTTAATTATTATTATAATTATTATATATGTATATATAATTTTAAAAAAAATCGGGCAGTTTACTAATCCATTTCAACCGAAAAGTCACAAAATTAACCGACCGTCTCGATTCAGTTGATTTTCAGTCTTTTTTTCCTCACTCTATAAGATTAGATATAGAACTTAAAGTTTTATTAAATATAAACTTTGAATATAGTTTATATTCAAAGATCCATTAATTTAAAAAAATTGTCGAATTTAAAATAGTTAAAAAATTTATTAAAACAAACTGAGAAATTTAGAAGGTTATTACGTATTAGACTTTTTTTTTAGTTGGAGAACAAATGGACAAAAAAAAAAATTGTTTGGCCCACTGATTATTATAACCAATGTTATAATACTCTGCACCCAAAATATAATCTATTATAATTCAGATTATACTACTTTGCATTTTAAATTTAAAGATTATAATAACTCAAATTATACTACTTCACATTTTAAATAATATTATATGTTTAAAGACTATATAATCCACCGATTATTATAACTCAGTGTTATTATAACCCACCCGTCTTCCATGGAAAAGTAATTAAAAAAAACAGAGAAAGTTAAAAGAAAGGAAAAAATGACCTGGTTGGATTAAAGCCATCGGTGGAGGAAAGAGAAACGAGGTCGGAGGCAAGTTCACCGCTAGTGGAGAGATGAATAATGGTATTGGCGGGAAAGAGACCGCAGGTGTTATTATTGCAGCCGGGCCTTGGCGGCGAGAAGCACTGACCACAGGAACTGGACTTGGAGGCGAGGGAGCACTGAGCCGATCGGCAACGGGCAGGCTTGTAAGTGGAAGAAACGTAGCCACGGTCACAGTCTACCCACATGAACTGCCCGCCCAGGTCCACGGTCAGCTTCACCGGAACCAGAGGGGTCCGCTGTCGGATCTGGGTAATGTACTGCAGAGATGGGTGTTTGGTGACGGGCAGAACCAGAGCTTTGGGGCGGAAGGAGGTGGCGGCAATGGAAGTGGAGAAGAGGAGGAAGAGAATGGTGGAGAAGAAAGAGAAGGATGCGGCGGACGCCATTGAAAGATTTTTGGTGGTGAGTGTTGAAGCGATGGAGATTGTGGATTTATATAGCCAGGGGAACGGAACAAAACTTCTCTATGCCACGTTCCCAAACATGTTTTTATCATTATTATTATCCTTTTACTTTTGCAAAAACAAAATTAATAAACAACGTTACAATTTTTCAACTTTTAATTTCATTAATCTGTCTTTTTACTTTTACTTTTGTTATGTGTTATCATAAATCTCTTTTCTTAGTAATGGTTAAACTACTATTTAATGAGAGTTCACACATGTTAATAGAAAAGATCACTAAATTTATTAGTCACGGATCTTGAAAAGAAAAAAAAAAAGTATATGGAACTAATTGCAATCTTTAACCAAGTATAGGTTTTTTGATAAATTTAAAGTTCAAGAAACTGATGGAGTAAATTAAAAATTTAGAGATCTGATTATAAACAAACTTAAAATTGAGGGAGTTTTTTTATATTTTTTCTAAAAACAATGTGTTACATCTTTCTCTATTGCTATTAAAATTTTGATTGATGTTTACTTTTTTTGAAAAAAAAAAACATATATTTTTCTTCCTTATTCAACAAACTCAACCGTGATATCTGATATGTAGAAATTAGTAAATAGAAAATTATCTTATAAGTTGTGAGGTATCTCTGTTTATCATTCTTAGATAAGAGATTTCTCTGATATCCTATTAGATTACATAAAGTTTATTTCAAAAGAAATTTCTCTTTATATAAGTTTGAATATCTTTATTAGATTATATAAAGTATTTATCTCAAAATCAATTCAGTCCACGTAATATATAAGTTATAAAGATATTGGAAAAAAAATTATAGTGCTAATAAAAATTATTTGAAGGAGTCGTTATAATGTATGATTAGTAATTTTGTAAGGTTAAACGTATGAGAGTGAAACAGTAAAATTACTTCAATTTTATATTTAATAATTATTAGGAAATCCAGCGGCATTCTTTTGTTCAAATCTGGAAGGCTTTGAAAAGAGAGATAAACGGTTGGCGCCTCAGTCCACGTGGAGCCTCAGCCTCAGATCCTCCAGCTGTTTGCCTCTATTGAATTGGACTGTCTTTGAAAATAAAATAATGCAGCACCAGTCATTTGACTTTTCAATCAAAATCAAATCTTTCTTATTTTTTATTTTTAATTTATTTGGAGTTAATTCTTATCTATTGTTAAATAATAAAAATGGCACGACTCGGTTTTCTTTTGTCTCATGTCTACAGATCTTGAATGACTTTCATCAATAGATGATAGTGATATAACATCAATTAGTCCATTATTGTCATTTGGCTGGGTGTACGGATAAATCAAAATCCTTTTCATTCTACTCCCTTAAATTAGGGATGAACCAAAAAAAAAAACCAAAAATAGGTATCGAAGTTGGCCGGTCGGTTTTCCAAAAATTCGGTCGAGTTGGTTTGAACCGACCGATTTTTGTTTTTAAAATATATGCATATTATTATTATTATTATAATAATAAAAAAGGCAAAAACTATAAAATTTTACATATTTATATTATATCTCACAAATATATTAATTAATAATTAAAAATTTTATAAATCGACCAAACTAATTGACCGAACCAACCGATTGATTGGTCGATTTAATCTCTATCGTATAATGTATTTTGAGAGAAAATAAAAGAAATTTATGTAAGGTTAAGCTTAAAGTAAACAATATCTTATCATTGTAAAAATATATAGACAGATTTTTTGTCTTTATTTATTATTATTTGAACTTCTAATTAACTTCTTGATAGAAGGTTCTTTGTGTTGGTTAATAGTATTGTAGTTGTACCATCTTACAATGTGATTGTGATTAACCCTTATAATCTAATACACAATGTGTTATATAGAGAAGATGAATTGCCCTAAATAAAAATAATTGGTAAAATTAAAACAAAGGAATAATACAAAAACCAAAGTTTTAAAATATGAGGACATAAACTAGGGGTACCTATGATTATAGATGTGGAGAAAAGATTGCCAAGAAAAAAATTAACATCTTGCGTGTTGATAACTTATGATGTAACAGCTAAAGTCGAATTTTTCAATTAAATAATATAATATCTTATGTTAAAGCATATTAAATGTCACATCAAGGTGTCTTTGGCTCTTTGTTGATAAGATATTGGATTACGTACTACATTCATCATATCCTTTCAACATTAGTTTCTACGATATTCTACCACCTTGTAAAATCATCATAAAAATAATAAAAACAATAGTATTATTAGGGATAGTTTCAGGTTAATTAATTATTAATTAATTAATTTGGTGGAAGACTTAATTAATCTTTTACTTTTAATATAAAAAACATTTTTCGTTGGGTACAACAGTTGGTTAAATGACATCAAATGGAAATAGAGTTTTCAATAGAAAACCAAATTTTAAATTTTATTTGCAGTCCCTCAATTGTTTAAATTATTCCATATTAGTCATTGAAAATTAAATAATATAAAAGAAAACCATTTTGATATTTGTATTGTTTTGCCATCTATTATTTTTATGGTCAATAATTATTTTAATCAACTTTTATTACTCTCATATATTCCTACATCAATATGTAGATACACAATACTTTGATGTCACAATATTTATTTGTTGAAAGTACAGTAGCGGCAAGGACAATTTTTTTTTTAAAATTTAAAGATTAAAATAAAATTTTCGAAAGTTTATGAATTAAAATGAAGGCCATGTAAAAGTTAAAAAACTAAAAAAATATTGTCAGCTTGAACTGAAAGAGTCTAGATTAAGAAAGCGGAAGCAATTTTTGATCTTGAACACTCTAAGTTGATCAATTTTATAAAATAAAATGCATGCTCAAACCTGGAAAAACAGTGGGATAGAATACTCAACTTTGAAAATCAAATTCTCTTCACCCGGTGGAAGGTTTTCAACACGAACACTTCGTAGACAACCGTTAGAGTCTTCCCTACTATCTTCGGGCCTTAGAACGGATCGTGGGATCCTAGGTTGAGAGAATTTGAAAGAAAAGACCTCAAAGGTCACTAATTCGGGAATTTAGAATTTTCTGCAAAATTCTCACAACATCTCTCAAATCACCATTATATAAAGCTTCAATAGAGTGACAACTCAAGGGTGATGAGGATGCTTTGACATGGAGGTGGCCAATTTTGGTGAATTTGACGATGAGTAAGATTGGGCAAGTTGCCAAGTTGGGTTTCATGGAAATCCTTGTTTTTTTCATTTAATTTTAATTCAAAAATAAATATTAAATTGATTTTTACTTAAAATTACTTTAATTAATTAAATTATTAAATTATTAATTAATTAATTAATTTTTAATTTAATTTAATATCAAATATTAAATTAAATAAATTGCCCGATCCCGATCGATTTTTCGAGCATGAATCTTTATTCATGCTATAAATCGATCCAATATTTAAATCATATTTAAATATATACACCTCCTTTTAATCATAATTTAATTCATAATTAAGCTATGATTCGTTAAATATATCACATATAATTAACGCTTTCTCACAAACTCGAATTTGAACAATTCAAATTCTTTTCTCTCAAAATGTTGCAAGGCTTAGTCCGAGCTAGTAAGGGGGACCTAATGGACCTACAGATCATGAGCTCCAACGATACGAGATTAACCGGCCAAACTCTTTAGCCTAGCTAATCAACATTCGTTAACCACTGGCGCACTCCACTAAAGCCCAGTGGCTGCACTCTCCTCACTGTAGATATATTTCTGTTCATTCGATATAACCATGATTAGTAAGTCGATCCTTCACAGGTTGTTCGTAATTACAGTTGGGTCGAAATTACCGTTTTACCCCTGTAATTACCTCTTGTTCCTTAAGTCTTACTGATCTTCTAATGAACAATTGGTTTGTGGTCCAACATGCAAATCGAATCCCTCTCGGGCCAATGGGAGGGGTGGGCCCATTGTTCAAGACCTGGAGTCAGCACTTAAGGGAACAACTTCTCTACATATCCCTAAAGCGGGTAGGAGTGAATTCTATCTTGCAGAACTATGTTCCCCTGCCTAACCCAGACTTTTCTTTGAAATGGGGACTTATCACGAAATGGGAGGCTTATTGAGTTGACAATAAACAAAGTTATCTCGGGCCACTCTCACCTATGCAAATCTGAAGGATAATCTGAATGACAGTGGAGTTCATAAAATGCTCGGGATTAGAACGAGAGTTACAGGTATCATCTTGATCCACTTTTATATGAATATTCATCGAGTTAAAGAGTTCTTTATGAGAGTTATAAAGTCTAAGTGACTATTTCAATATCAACTCTTATGCAAACTCATTTTGCATGAGTTTTAGGGGCCAACATGAACCACTCACATGTCTCCACATGAGCGATTTAGGATCACATCGTGTTGGGCACCAAAATAAAATAACTTTTTTAAAAAAAAAAAAAAGTGGTAAAAAAAGTGATTTGGATTTGGATTCGGAGTTGTTTGTGTATGGGGGAAGGTGTTAGCACCCCACAACACCCATTTAGTGCCAAATTTTAATCTTGAATTGGAGATTTAAGGAGAGAAGTTTAATTCGGGTAAAAGAAATTTTTTTTAAAAAAATGTCTTATTTTATCCCCTCATTACTCAATATTGGAGTCATGACCCCATAAAATAAGTGGATTTAAATCCATTAATGTGTAATACATTGAAATTATTTCAAGATTTTAGAAATAATATCATCTCAAGAATATGAGAAAATTTTACAATTTCTCAAATCGTTTCATAGGATAGCCTTCATATAAAACAAAGTTTTTTTTAAAAAAATATATTTTAATTAAAATTCATTTTTTCTTGGGATCAAAATCTCGTACTCCCAAAGATAATGATCCCTCACCTCAAGAATTCTAGAAAATCGGACTCCCAAATATTTCTAGATTCCGTATAAATCGATCTTGACTTCCAAAGAATCGATTTCTCCTAAAAGAAAAAAAAATGAAATAAAAAAAAAAAAAAAACCAAAAGTTTGAACCTCACTTAATTAATAAATAAACTTGATCCATTAGTCCTCTTGTATGTATAATAATAATAATTATTATATAAAACAAATTTATGTCACACATAAGTTCAAGTATTCATCCTATAGCCAAGAGTTCTTTATTGGATTAAGGTTACATAATACACAATTCACTTTATTCAATAACACCTTTATGTTTTACTTGTTTACTTCTGAATAAATTTCAATATCAACTTTATCATTTTTTTAAATAGAATATACATTCAATTTACAAAACGTAGACACGAGTTTTAGGACATAAAACCCAACATGAACATCTCAACAAGTATTTTATCGTCAACTAAAGCATAACTCAACTGACATTAAGTATGACTTATAACTAAAAGATATGAGTTCGAATCTCCTCACTCCCAATTATTGATGTACTAAAAAAACAAGTATTATATCATTGACCTAAATGTTAAATGTTCAAATTTCACGTTCACATACTATTGAAAAAAAAAACTATCATTAACAATTTTAAAATTTAAAAACTAAAATAAGATTTAAAATAAATAAAAATTAAAAATTCAATTCAACTTCTTTTATAACTACAATTTTATTCATTATCTTATCTTTTGCTCTCTTTTTAATTTTTGTTTTTTTTTAAAAAATATGATAAGTTGAGGACTAAATTACAACTTGTAACATTATATCTATTTCTCTCTAAATTGTAAAAACATTAAATGTTCTTAAGTTTTCATATTTGTAATTGAGTGTCTAATAGGTTCTTGAATTTTTAATTATAGGTCTTTCATATAGTTGATATTCTTTTAAAAATGCATGGATCTACTAGCTACAAAATTTAAAGTTTAAGGCCATAAATTAAATTTTATATCTAATAGTTCAGTTAATTTTTAAAAATTTTCATAAAACATATTGGATATTTTTAAAATTAAAAAATCTATTAAATATAAAATTAAAAATTCATAAACTTATTAAATGTTTTTTAAAAATTAGAAAGAGATAAGGAAGTTCAATTTGTAATTTAACCAAAATTCATTTGGATGACTAATACATATTGAAGTAGTCCTCTAAGGTTCATTTTTTAAAAAATTAATAAAGTTAAATTAATCTAAGAAGTGAATTTAAATTAGAACTTTTCCATCTTGATTAGATTATATCTATATTCCTAAAGTAGATTCATGGCACAGTTAGCAAGACTTTGACCACCAATTTATTAAAAATAATATTTTAATTTACTGTAGGTTTGAATTCTGTGTAATACTAAAATACGTGTTGTAAGTTGTAACCCTATATATATTTTTTTCAGATATGAATAGGGATCCATTTTTTTTTTTTTTTTGAGTTGGAGGAAAAAATAATTTTAAACTTAGTGTTAAAAAATTATTTAAAC
Source organism: Trichosanthes cucumerina (assembly GCA_036507285.1). NCBI lineage: Eukaryota > Viridiplantae > Streptophyta > Magnoliopsida > Cucurbitales > Cucurbitaceae > Trichosanthes > Trichosanthes cucumerina. Next base: position 7,412,932 of record CM071844.1, read on the forward strand.
TCCAAATACCTTATGAAAAATTTTAAAGGAATGAAATTTTATGAATTGAATTATTGGTCGTGGGTCTACTATTAAGAATTTTATAACGATAATGGTTCACTGTATTGTGAGCATTTTGTCTGAGAGTAGTGATAGTACACTATTTGAAAAATGTGTTTGAGCATCAATTAAGAGGGTGTTACATTTTGGAAATAAACTTAAGAGGCGGGACATAAATTTTTTTCTTCAAGATGGTTCGATACTAATCTGCGAACTTGCTGCTATTTTCCTTGGTTTATCGAACATTGCGGACTTTTCCATTCCTCTATTGGTTGAATCCGACTCAATGAATGTCATTTCCACGATCAATGGTAAATGGGTGGATTTAACGGAGGTTCAAGAATATGTACAATTGGTGAAGGATTAATCAAAATGTTGAGATTCTATACGTTTTGTTTATTGTCAGCGTAGTACTAATGTAATGGCTCATATGCTTGCTAAGAGGGTCCAAACTCACCCGTGCATTCAAGTCTGGATAGGTGAGAGTTGTAATTCTCTGACTTCACTGTTATCCTTGTAATACAAGTTCTCTTTTGTTCTAAAAAAAAAAAAATCTGAAATAATCAACATAATACATTATAAATTAAAACAACAACACAATAAAATAACAAATAAAATAGTTTGTAATTTCTGAATTGATATACGTCAATAAAATTGTCCATAAAAAGATGTGGCCTCCACTCTGAAGATGCAACCAATCTTTTAAGAGGCTTTGTGTCCAGCTAAACCCTCTTATCAATCGCTTGTATGTTCAGATTTGAAAATCAAAATCTCAACAATGATATAACATTTACGCGTTTGATAATCATTTGATTTAAATTAAACAAAAAAAAAATATTACTTCATTTTTTTATTTTTTTTTTATCTATTTTGTTTCTATGTTTTCAAAAAAGCAAACCGAATTTTAAAAACTAAAAAGAAAAATTAAAGTAATTTTCAAAAACTTGTTTATGTTTTTAAAATTTAGATAAAAACTTAAATAGTTTCTCAAAAAAAAAGATGGGCATCATTGAAGAGAATATGAAAAAAAAATTGTGAACAAACAAACATAATCTTCAAAAACAAAAAACTAGCATCGTTGATAACTATTTAGTTTTTTGTTTTTATTTTTTTAAAATTGTGTTTTTTTTCTCACAATTTCTCTACAATGATTTTCATATACTCTACAATAATTTTCATCTTCCTTAAAAAAACATGTGAGTTGTTAGCAAAATTTCAAAACCAAAACAAGTTTTTGAAAATTAAAAACTAAAATAAAAAATACTACAAAACATGGGAGTTTTTTTAGTTTTCAAAATTTTGCTTCATTTTTTAAAACATAGGTAGATCATACATGAAAGTATTTATAGACTTAATTTTCAAAAATAAAAACTAAAAGTTAAAGCCCGTTTGATAACTATTTTGTTTTTGGGTTTTGAAAATTAAGCCTAAAAATACTACTTTCACCTATGGATTCGTATGTTTTCTTATTATTTCTTACCTATGTTTTAAAAAACTAAGCCAAATTTTGAAAACTAAAAAAAATAGTTTTCAAAACTTATTTTTATTTTTGAAATTTAGTTAGAAACTCAAATGGTTGCTCAAGAAAAATGGAAATTATTCTAGAGAATATGAAGAGAAAGTGTGGAAAAACAAACATAATTTTCAAAAACCAAAAATAAAAAAACTAAATAGTTATCAAACGGGCCGTAATTTTCAAAATTTTGTTTTTGTTTTTGAAATTTTTGAAACTTTGACTTCAAGAGATGAAAATCATTATAGTAAAATGAAAAAAAATTGTGAAAAATAAATATAATTTTTTTTAAAATTAAATCATCATCAAACTCGACTAAATAGTTATCAGATGGACTTCAATAATTACCAAACCTGCCTTAATTTTTTTTTTTTTAATTAAGGAGATGGCTCTTTATTAGGTCTCAGAAAGTTTTCTAGGAAGATTTGTAAGTGGTCAAACCACCATCCGATTTCACTTTCTATTTTGATAGGAAGAGTGAATTGACGGGATAAAAAATAGTAAAATAATAAATCATAATAAAATTAGAAGAAACTTAAAAACATCCAACAATCTTCAACCATTTTTAAGATTTTGAAAATAAAAATATAAGAAATATTAGAATATGTTTAGTAAGCAATTTGAAAACAGAAATTTGAAAATAAGGGATTCAATGAAAATAGAGTTGTATTTCATGCTTTTCATATATGTGCTTGGTAGCAGATTTAAAATTTTAATTTCATTCTAAACAGTAATTTAAGGTGTGTTCTATAATATATTTATAGATAATAAAATTAGTTATAGTTGCAAAACTAAATATTAGGTTGAATATAAGACATTATTAATTAATTTATGAACATGTATTTTTTTTAATAAATTTTATATAATTATTATTTTATAATATACGATTTTATATTTTATAATATATTATATTATACATATTTTAATTTAACAAAAGTAAATTAAGTTTATAAACATGAAATACTATATTTATTAAGATTTTATCTGTGTTTAATACAATTCTGCATTTTAAAATTTCAAATTCAGAATCTGAGTACAACAAAAACATGAAAATGTTGTTTTCAGAATTTTTACTATTTGGATCACAGAACCAAATCAATTTTTAAAAACAGATTCTCATAAACATGTATTCATTGAATTGGTGAAATCAAAACATAAAACAAAATCTAGATTGCCTACCAAATAGGCCATTAAAATCTCAAATTTCGTTTTTCCCCAAATAAATATACATTTGAATTATGAACCACAAAATCAAATTTTAAAATATACCACAAAATGAAATCTTTACTTATGGGATTTGTTTTTTTAATCTAAATTTTATTAAATAGATCACAAAATAAAATTTTAAAATTACATCAATTTGTAAGACCATTCTAAAGGATAAAATTACATCTATGGAGTATACAAACTCTAACTTCTAAACTTCATTGTTCAATATAATTCAAATATAGAACCATTCTAAACTTCAAACACCATTTTAAAAAATCAAATCAATATCAAACAGAAATTTAATTATAAAAAAGAAATCATATTATAATTTTTATTTCCCCATAACATATTGAAAAAAAAATCAACTTATACCCGTAAACTTTAGAGTTATATCAATAAAAATTGTAAACTAATAATTGTATCAATTTAAACCTTGTATTTTCGTAAGTGTATCAATTTACACCCCCTATTAGATTTTGTTTTAAAAATATTAGTTCACACATGTGCAAACTTATAGTTACATATCAATTAAACTCCTAAACTTTAAAAAATTAATCAATTTAAACATTTCATTTTAAATAATTGACGATTTTAAAATGGTGGATCTAGATTTTTTTTAAAAGTCTACACATATGTTAGACTTCATGCATGTATAGTTTTGAAATTGAGGGCCTAAATTGATTTTTCACTTATAGTTTAGGGGTTTAATCGATAGAATTGTAAGTTTGTACTAGTAAATTGATTTTTTTTTTCAAACAGAATCTAACAAATGGTGTAAATTGATATAATTATAAAAGTTTAGGATTTAAATTGATACTTTTCAATAACATTTTTAAGAAGTAAAAGGTCATCATACTATTCCTTTTTCTTTTTGTAAGAAAATTATTCCTCCGTTACAATGCATGAACTAATATATTTTATGAAAGAAGTCTTTTTCTAAAAAAAAAAAAAAGAAAGTATTTTATGTTTTTTTTTCTAAGTTATTATTATTATTATTCTAATTTTAATAATGTTTTAAAAATGAATTAAAGACTTTTCTGTCGGCACAAGGAAAGAAATGATTTATTGATATATTTTTTTTAATTAAAATTAAAAGGTGATTTATTGATGATTTAATAGATTAAACTCCATAATTGACAAGAATTCAAAATAATGAAGATGAAAAGTGTCATTTATATATTTTTTTAAAAGAAAAAATTAAAAATTAATTGATCTACGAACTTTTATGTCTAATGGAGTCTTTTTTTTTAAGTGCAAAATGAATTAAGAGCACAATTGGAAAGAAGTGATTTATTGACTTTTTTTTTACTTAAAGAAAGGTGATTTATTGATGAATAGAGCAAACTCCATAATTGACAAGAATTCAAAATAATGAAGATGAAAAGTGTCATTTAAAAGAAAAAAAATTAAAAATTAATTGATCTATGAACTTTTATGTCTAATGGAGTCTTTTTTTTTTTTAGTGCATAAAAAATTGAGATTGGGAGAATTGAACCCATGACCTATTGATCGTGAGTTATACTTAATGTCAATTAAGTTTCTTGTTAACTGTCTAATGGAGTCCTAAACTTTTAATTTTATGTCAAGTAGATTCGTGAATGTTAAAAAAATTTGAAAGATAAGACCTTGTTTAATAACCATTTAGTTTTTGAAAATTAAGTTTGTTTGCTTCTAATTTCTCTACAATAGTTTTCATCACCCTTAAGCAAGTATTTGAATTTTTAGCCAAATTCTAAAAAACAAAAACTAGTTTTTTTAGGTCACGTTTGATAAGTATTTAGTTTTTGATTTTTTGTTTTTGAAAATTAAGCATAAAAATACTATTTCTACCAAAAAGTTTCTATGCTTTCCTATCTACTTTGTACCTATGTTTACAAAAACCAAGCTGAGTTTTAAAAACTAAAAAAAAATAGTTTTCAAAAATTTGTTTTTATTTTTGAAATTTGGTCAGAAACTTAAAATAACACTTCAAGAAAGGTGAAAATTATTATAGAGAATATGAAAGGAAATTATGGAAACACAAGCATAATTTTAAAAAATCAAAAATAAAAAACCAAATAGTTATCAAACGGGTCTTAGTTTTCAAAACATGGTTTGGTTAACAAAAGTACATTCATGAGTAGGAGTAGTATTTATATGCTTAATTTAAAAAAATAAATGATTATTAAATAAATCCTAAAGTATTGAATTTGTAATTTTAAAAATTTAAGGATTAAATAGACACAAACTTTATAATTCACCACATTTATAATTTAAACCAAAATGTTTTTTTGGGTTAGATTATCAAGGATCGAGGTAGGGAAATTTCTCGAAGAAAAATTTAATTCACTAGGAAAAAAATTAATACTTACGATTTTGAAATTATATCATATATATTTTTTCTAGGATTCAAGAATGTCACAATTAGAATATTTTTTTTCTACTTACGATTTTGAATTTAATTCAAAATTATAATTAAAATAATAAATTAGATCCTATTTCATCTTTAAATTTTCAAAATTATAAATCCTTTATTTGAATAACCATTTATTTTTTGATTTTTTTTATTTTAAGAATATATATTTTTTTCGTACCTACAATTTTGAATTTAAATCACAATGATTTTTTCTAAGATCAAGTTCGGAAAATGTAATTCCTATCCCGAACTCAACCCCATTTAAAATAGAAAATACACCTTGTTTGAAGAAGTACATATAAGTTCCATCCTATAAAAAAATTTGAGATTGTTTGAAGTGTGAGTTATAATAATTTATAAAATAATTTACACCAACACTAAATAAATCTACCGTCAACCTTTAATAAAATATCTTTGTTCAGTAGCGGTAAGTAAACCGTTTTTTCCAAAAAGAGAAATTAATAATAATGAATCGTCGTATTCTATTTATTTAGATCATTTTTTGGGCCGATGCAATTGGGCTGCACTGCAGCAGAGCCCTAGCTGGTAAACTTTCCCGTTTATCCATTTTAGAAACAAATTTGCATGGGGATTTCTATTAATTTCTATCTTAAACTTTTAATTTCATCCAACTAAACTTTACATTTGAATTAGTTATTGTACTTTCTAATAAGTTTTTAAATAAAATATTTTCATGTGCATTTAATGAATTATTTAACTTATGTCTAGTATGAAATTATAGAACTTCAAAGATAAACGATGCTAGAATTAGATATATGTTTTTAAATGGAGGTTTATTTCTTGTTGAATGCTAGTTTTGAAATTGAACTGATAGTAAAAACTGCCACATTTATTTAGATCTTGGATTCAATTTTATGAAATTAAAAATCTAAGCTGAAAATTAACCGACCTTGCCAAGTTTATAGCGAAAATTGTACTCTTTTCTTTTCTTTTTTAAAATTATAGCATTTCTCTCGATGGCTTAAAATTCTAGCTAATTTTAGTTGACATACAAGTCAATTAATTAGAATTACTTCATTTAATTAAACCATTGATTGATTAGTTGTTGGATATTAATCAGATGTCAACCACTATATTTACCACACATTTGATAATGTCAATAATTAGATTTCAATTTGACCATGCCATTTCATTAATTTTATACTTTAATAATGTCAGTTCTGCTCTTTCAAAAAAATAAAAAAATAATGTCGGTTCTGGCCCAAAATTTTCAAAACTTAAAAAGGAAGTTGGGCTGAAAGGTTTTTATAACAAAGAATTAAAAACCACACAAAAGTCAACATTTTTTTTTCTCATAGTATATATTACAATTGAGAGGGGAAAATTTAACTCTTCGACCTATATTGAAGTGAAAGTTACTAATGCCCCAACAGTTGAACTCTGGTTTATCAAAAATTTGAAAATATTTAGTACATTTCTTTGATATATATAATATATATATTTTATTTGCAAATTTTAATTCTAAAATAAATCATGTTTTTTTTCTCATATTTTATTTACTTGAGCTTGTTGGTTGTTGGATGGTCAAATGATATGAAGCTTTCACTCTTACCATTACTTATTCGATGAAACAACTAATCAATGAGAATGTACCCATTAATACAACACCAACGGTTCGTTTCATAACCATTTTGTTTTTTTTTTTTTTTGTTTTGAAAGTTTAGTTTATTTTCATCTAATTTCTCTACAATAAAAATCATTTTCTTAAGTAAGCATTTTAACTCTTAGCTAAATTCTAAAAACAAAGTCAAGTTTTTGAAAATATAGGTACAAAGTAGATAAGAAAGCACCCATTAATAGAAGTAGTATTTTTAGGCTTAAATTTCAAAAACTAAAAACTAAAAACAAAATGGTTATCAAACGGGCGCAACATTATTTGATTCCAAATTCTTGTAAAATTGTTGAGAAATTCTTTAAAGCTTCTAAAATTCTTGGAATAGTAAAGACATTTGAGCAATATTATATGTAGAAAAATATTTAGGGAATCAGTTTGATTCTATCCCTATTTGATCCCTTCTAAAAAGGAAGGATTCTAAAGAATCAATCTTTCTTGTAGTGGTTTGATCAATTAAAGAGAAATTTGTTGAAGACTTCACAACTCAGCCTTGCATGATGAAATCATTAAAGATTAGAACTAATTTTCAAACTCTGTTTTGTGTATATATATATATATATAAATATTTTATATTAAAATCAAATAATCAAATAATCTTTGACCATCATCTTCTAATACTAAAAATTTTTTCCATCAAACTTTTTGGCTCCGTCATAACTTGTTGACTCCACGTATTCCATGACCCTTGAACCAAAAGATCCGATGTCAATTGTTGGAAGAAAACAATAATAATTATTACAATATTATATTCTCCTCTTCCATAGGATAAACCAACCAAAAAAGAGTTATAATTAATAAATTTAAAAAGATAGGGAAATGAGAATGAGACCGAAGTTTATACTAATTTTCCTAAAATTTGGGACTACGTCTAGTTTTCTGCAATTGCAGATACCACTTTAATGAGAGATTACAAGAAACCTCAATTCTACCATGTTTTAAAAAACAAGCCAATTTTTGAAAAAAAAAAGTGATTTTTTTTTTAAAAAAAAACTTATTTTTGTTTTTATAATTTAACTAAGAAATTCAAATCTTTTTTTAAAAAATGTGATCAAAACCATAATAAAGAAATTAAAAATTAAATAGTTATAAAACGAGACCTAAAAGATTAAAGATGAAATTGAGAATTAACTCATCCTTTCTATCCAAGACTATTTTGTACACATTACCTAACTCAAATATTTCCAAAAATGAAACCATTAGAAAACGAGATATAACAATCTCTACATTAAAAAGGTTGTTTGGGGAGTGGGTTATAATAAAATGTGTTATATAATAACGTGTGGAGTACTCTAGCACCTTAAACATAGATTATTATAACATCATAGTAAACAACTTTACATTTTTAAACAATATTATATAATTTCAAATACTATTATAACCCATTTAGTGTCCTAATCACCCTCTAAGTTTTATAATTATAAATTATTTTGAAGTAAAACATACTTTTGAAGTCTTAATAATGAACTAAAGAAATTGACTCCCTCATGCATGCAAATTGGTATATATCAAAAGAGACATAATGAGAAAGAAGTAGTTTTGCATGGAAATAATAAAGTGGGTGAAGTAATAATGTAAAGAAGAGGTAAATGTTGGCAGTTGGCACAGAGAAAAAGAGCAAAAATTAAAATTAAAAAAAAATGAAGGAAGAAAATTATAAAAACTCACTCTTTTGGGTATGCCTTTAAACTCACGAGGGGCACGTAATTGAGGGAAAGCTATTAGGCGTGAGACGCGTAAAATACATGCAAATATTAAGAACAAAAAGAAAAAAAATTAATTAAAGTGAAAGGGGAATTTAAAGAATTTATAATTGAAGTAAAAGAATTCTCACGAGAACTACAACATGTTGCATTTATTATATAATTGTCCAAAACCCTAAACCATATCTTTGTTTTTACACATATAAATATAGTTCTCAATCATCTTCTCTTTTGGTCCCAAAATCATCTATACAAACCATATTACATAATGGCTCATATTGCTGTCGAGAGAAATAGGAGAAGGCAAATGAATGAACATCTTAGGGTTTTGAGATCTTTGACTCCTTGTTTCTATATCAAAAGGGTCTTTTTTTTTTTTTAATCTCGATCTCGTTTTTTTTTTGCTATATATATATATATATATATGTGGTTGATTTTGATATGTTTTAGCGATGTGAGATGTGGGTTGTTTTGTTTTTGTTTTATTAGGGAGATCAAGCCTCCATTATTGGAGGAGTGATTGAGTTCATCAAGGAGTTGCATCAGGTTTTGCAATCGTTGGAGTCGAACAAACGGAGGAGGAAGAGTGTAAGCCCTAGTCCTGGTCCGAGCCCGAGGCTGCAAACATCGGCGGTTGGGTTTGAATGTGGAGTTGAGGTTGTTGTTGTAACTCGTCGGTCGCGGATGTCGAAGCGAAGATTTCGGGTTCGAACGTGCTATTGAAGATCATTTCTCGACGAATTCCCGGGCAACTTTCGAAGATGATTAGTGTCTTGGAGAGGCTTTCCTTCGAGGTTCTTCATCTCAACATTAGTAGTATGGATGACACTGTTCTGTACTCTTTTGTTGTCAAGGTATATATCAAAATTGGGCCGACTGACCTTTTAGGGTTTCTTGGTTGGGGATTTTACAGAACACCAGAAACCCTAATTTTCTCTTGCTATAATCCTTCTTTATTTCACCCATAACACCTTGATTTGATGAGGCCAGATACAGAATTATCTATTTTAATTAGATAGGGAATTATGAAGTTGTAAATTATCTTTTTACTCCTATAATTAATCAAGATATGGGGAAAAATTAGGGTTAATTATAATACATAGAGGGGTTGGAGTGGGTACTATAGTATTCAGTTATGAAGTTGATCAACAAAATTTTCAAAAGTTTGTGTTCATATGCATTTGATATAGAGTATAAGAAGTATTCGTGAGGGAATAATCTTTCATTATGCATGATAATGAAAGAATTTGAAATTAATTAACAAAATATTTTTTGCTCAAAAGTGGCTCTAGCTACACACAACTAATTAAACTGTGTTGTGAGCTTATTTTTTTTTTTATTGAGTTCAACCACGGTGGGAGTGGAAGATTGAACCATGCTCGGATTGACATTGGGAGCTTGGTGTTTAAGTCAATTTGATCATATTTAGAAGTGATTTTGAAATGATTTAAAATCACTTTGTTTCATGCTCAAAATCATTCTAAAACAGGTATGATTTAAATGTTTAGTTTTGTAATTTTAAACACGATTTTCATAATATCAAAATTGATTTGGAATAATTTAAAAGTATGTTCAATGGTCTTTTTTCTTGATTTATCTCTATCAATTATTTGATAGTGAACTCAACAGTCCTAAGTTTTTTACTTTAATTAGGTTTATGGGTTTCCATTTTTAGCTATGAATCCATAGATTTAAATGCATGCATGCACGTACCCATTACAAATATATGTAAAATATACAAAATTGACTGAAACTATAAACTCTATACCCTAAAATTACCCCAAGGTTTTGAGTACAAATCTAGAGTAACTTATTAGGACTTATACGATGACGAGTCTTTCTTATTTTTCGTATTTACGTAAAATTGCTCATTAGAGTCTAAATCCACACGAGTGTATTTTTAATCTCTATTTATGAATCCATGATCTCTATTTCTAATTAATATGAGACTTTTTGATTGCATTGATATATATATATATTCTACTAATGATCATTGCTTTTGTTTTCCTTTTTGGGATATTGCAGATAGGGCTTGAATGTCAGCTAAGTTTGGAGGAATTAGCTTTTGAAGTTCAACAAAGCTTCTGCTCTCAAATTTACTTATGCCAGTGAAGAATATAATTAACCTTTGAAGGAGTTAATTATATGCTTAATTATGGAAAGTTTTTCACATTAAGGATAAAAATAAGAAAGCTTGCTCATATCAGAGAAGACACTTTTTTTTTTTAGTATCAAAAGTTTATATATAGGCTGTTTTATGTATGATGAGATCTTCATACCCAATCAAAAGAGAAATCAATCATTTCTCCCTCAAACTTAAATTGTTAAATTTCCAAATTGATTTTTTTTCAATGCTCTTGGGTTAGCTTTTTTAGGAGAAAATCTATAGAAAAGTTTTTTTTTTTTTTTTTATTTAGAAAAGTAGTTTAAACTTATTAGGAGGTTGGTTTGGGGTGCGTTTATAATAGTCAGTGGGTTATTAATAATCTGTGGAATCATATAATATTATTTAAAATGCAGAATAGTATAATCTGGAGTTATAATAGTATGGTTTGAGGGTAGAATATTTCACCGATTATCATAACACAAGTTATAATAATCTATGTTTGGGATGTAGAATATCTCATAGGTTATTATAACCTGTGCCCCAAACAGACTCTTACGATTTTCTTTTATCTTCTCTCTTGTTCTTACAAATATTTTCTAAAACAGTTTTGGATCAAGTGCTTGATTATTAATGGTGATGTTTAAATAATTATGGTGAGGTTTAAATCTTGATTAATTGTAGTTCATGATTTTTTTTTTTTTTGAAATATGTCGGAGTATTCAAACCTCAACCAATAATATGTAAAATTAATCGTTTGAAGTTCGGATGCAACGGTTGAAGATCACACATTAAAAAGATGGAGAAAAACCTCACAACTTATAACATATATGAGCTAATATGGTATCAGTCCATAAAACCTAATTAGGATTCCAATTACGTACTATGGTTCGATTCGTTTGAACTCAAAGAGAGAAAAAAAAAACTGAAATCTTACATTTTATGGAAGCTAATATTCCTGTAGCTAATTAATGTACACCAAGTCTTCTTAATTCTTTGAATTCAATTAATCCCTCTCGTCTACGTTTATAGTGGTTAGATTTTTCTATTCTTTTAATAATTTTACGAGCCATATAATTATTATTAATCGTCATTTAAAGTCTAAAAACATCATCATAATGGCAAACAAACTTAGATTCAAATCTCATACTCTCAATTTGTTGATCTACTAAAAAAAATATAAAAAAAAATCGTCATAATGATGACTTTTTTTATGTCAATGAAAATTCATAAAAAAAGCCATTCTTTACACATACAATTTGCTGGCTTCGATTTGCATATAGTTATTTCACTAATCTTTTTCAATACAATTTTTTTTTTACATTAAACTCATTTATTTTCTCTTATTTGTATTTCTCTCTACACATATTTATATTTTGGGCAAAATATAATTTTGGTCCCCCAGGTTTGGGGTTGATATCTATTTGGTCTATGAGGTTTGAAAAGATACACTTTAGTCCCTCAGGTTTGCAAAATCATTCTAAATGATCCATGACTTAACTTTAATCTAACGGAATGCTTATTGGACCATTATGTGATGACATGGATGAAATGAAGAGTCTATATTTGTTGAGGTTGACGTGGATGGAATGATAGAGATTACTTGTCAAATTAGTTAAAAAATCAATTAAAAGTCTTAAATTATTAAGTTAATTTTAAAATAGTCTAAAATATGAGCCCATTTTGTCGATATTCCTTTTCCTTTCAAAATTTTCAATCGCAAAGCAAACTAATCATCGGTCGCCGTCCTGCAGCCCATCCCACTGATTGAAGGATCCAACAACTGTCGTCGTCCAACAGCTCCTCATCGTCTTACTTTGAATTATGAAAGCTTTCGGTTAAAAAGACAAGTCTTGAAATTAAATTTTGATTTTCAATAATCCTACACAATTTAAAACTGACTTTCATCGTCCATGTCTTCACCAGCGCCCGCGTAAGAACCATCGGCCAGCGAGGACGGCATCGTACTAGGATGCTTCAAGGGAATGATCTTGAATTGGTCGGGTCGAGGCAGGCATGGCGAAAAGGTCATAAGCAAAACTAGTCGCGCTAGGTGGTGTGTATGTAATTTTGTAATTCACTGCTGAAATGGTTGACTGAGATTTGACATCGTCCGTGGGAGGAGAAAGCCTCTCACTGTCTATTATCTGTCATAGTTCAAAGTAGGACGAAGAGGGTTGATGGATGACGACAGCTGTTGGATCCTTCAATCAGTGGTCGGATGGGCTGCAGGATGCATTGCGATTGAAAAAATTAAAAGGGGAAGAAATATCAACAAGATGGGTACTAGACCATTTTTATATTAACTTAAAATTTTAAGATTTTTTAATTAACTTGCCATCTAATCAAATGACTAAATCTATCATTCCATCCACGTCAGTAAATATAAACTTTTCAACCCATCTATGTCATCACATAAAGCATTCTGTTAGATTAAAGTTAAGTTAGGGATCATTTAGAATAATTTTGCAAACCTGAGAGACTAAAGTGTATATTTTCAAACCTCATAATCTAAATAGACATCAACCTCAAACTTGGGGGACCAAAAGTGTATTTTCCTCTATGATTTCATTCAAGACATTACCTAATTGTCTCAAATCACCGTTTAGTACAATTCGTCATGTTAATAATTTCTTACTTAATTTGATTGAAATCATAAAATAAACCGTTGATATTTTTTAGAAGAAAAAAATTAATAAAAATTCCATCACTAAAAGAGACAAATAATTCTAAAAAAAATATCTGACAAACAACGGCGATGCAGACTGTAGTATCTTATACGAATAATAATCCAAATATAACAAAAATAAGGTGCAAAACAGATTTGATATTACGCTAAAATAATTACACATAGATAATTTAACACCCAAAAAAAAAAAAAACTGACAAATCCATCGGGTTTTCATACGGACGACCCGTTTTGTAGCACATCAATGGCATCTAAACAGACACTCCAAATAATAAAAATTGACCTATTTTGATGTGGCATGACGTAAAAATTACCTAAAAGGGCAGTATTGGATCTGTATTGCTTGTTCACGCTATTGTTATACGCTCTCGCTCTCGTTCTCACGATACAATTTTGCAAATGATCACTCGCTCATGTTGACTCTCTCTCACGAGCCTCAAACTCTCGCTCTCGCTCATGGTTTCCCTAGTCTCTTTATTTTCTCTAGGATTTCGACCACTCATTACTATCATGAGTAGAGGTGATCATCGATCGTCGGTTTGTTTTTGACTGACTAGCAAACTAAAGTAAATCGATTTATATATAGATTTTAAATGTTTATTTAATTAATTTTAATTATTATTTGATTATTACTTAATATATTTACTAGATGTAATATGAAAATCTTTTTCGTTTTTGTTTTTTAAATTATTATTATATATATATATATATAATTTTCTTTAAAAAAATCAGTCGATCAAGTCGGTACTAGAGAATGTGATGGCTTAGCGATAATTTAAACGGAATACAGACAGAGTCTTATGTGATTAATTTTAGAAAACATGTCAAACAACATTAAAAGGGTTGAAAAAAAAAATTATCGCAAATTTTTCTAAATCCAACAACGAAGAGTAATAATGAAGAATTGAAGCACAAAACGACGTCGTAAAAGGCCTGTAAAATTCTCTCTATCTAAACCATTGAAACCAAAAGGAGCAACCAAATCCTCTCTATCTAAACCAAAAGAAAAACCGTTGACATTTTTTTGACTTTGAATGATAATCAGGTACGGTCACTGCTTCACAGGCGTGTTCTCTCTGACTCGTCGGACCCACCATAATTCTTACAAATAATAATAATAATAATAAGTAATAAAAAAGATCAAGCCATCAAGGCACGTGTACACAAAACGACGACGCATTTAGTCTACGGCCTGGATTCGCTACCATGCTTGCCACCAGCGCGGCACAGGCGATTGGAGTAATTATTAGGCGTGGGAAGGTGCACTCTGGACTTACTCTGGGCCCCACTTTTCCTATCAAATTAAATAATTTATTTTATATATATATATATAAAATAATATTAATAGGACTGGGAAGTAATAAATATATATAAGCCGGTTCACTATCCGGTTCAGCCTAACCGATAAACTTAGCCCTTTTATCGGCTTCCTTTCTCATTTCCCCTTCCTCTCTTGGCTCGGCTTCGCTTTCATTTTCTTTTTTCTATTTATTATTAAATTTTATGCAAATCATGTATTATTATATGGATAATAATACGTGTCAAATTATTTGATTGGACATGTTACTAATTTGTATTTGCATCAACATGTTCGGTTATTAATGGTAGAAAATGATTATTCAACTATTAACTTATAATTATATACTTCCTTGATATGAAATTGTCCTTTCTTTGTTTTATAGTACCTTATTTTATTACAAGAATCAATAATTGTTAAGAGTCTTATATTTAAATTTATTTGCTTCATTTTATACCATTTATTTTTATCTTTTTTTAAAAAAAAATTGAAGCTTGTTTACTACGACTTATTATGTCTACATTTTTCACCTTTTAGAAACTCTCTTAGAAGTGTTGACAACTTTTAAAGACAAAATAATAATAATAATATTAAAAATAAATGTTTTAAAATTATTTATTTTTGAGGTAGTCTCTTAAAAACACCCAAGTTATTTGAAAGACAGATATTATTTTCAAAAATAAGTCCAAAAGTAAATAAGTAATTTTATTATTCAACTTCCTATTTAAAACTCTCCCTCTCACAAAGGACAATCCAAAACTAGACAACTAGAGTAATAAGAACCTCAGATAATTTTACCTTAAAATTAATTTGAACTTATTGATTAAATTATAAAAGAATACAGTTAAATATATATATATATATATATTAATTTTTATTTGAAAATGGGCAAAGGAATGATAAATTGGACCAATAATGTGATTTGGATACTGCATTTTTCTCGGTCCTCAGTCTACTTATTATTCAAGTTTTGATTTACTTTTTTTTTAGTACATCAACATTCGGGGTGGGGATTGAGCCGTGACTCTCTAGTCGTATAAGTTATCTTAATGTCGATTGAGTTATCTTTCTTGTTGGCAAGTTTTGATTTACTATTACTTCACAATTTACTTAAAACACCCAATTACTTTTTTTTTTAAGATAAAACACCCAATTACTTTGTCTCCTCTAATCAACATATAAATTCTTTTTTCCCTTAAAAAATGATTTTCCTATTCTTGTTTTAGATATTAAGATTCTTAAAATGTTAGTTTTGGACTCACTAGTTTTTACCTCATTCAACTTTGTTCTTCTTCCTTTTCATTTAGATTCTTAAAATATTAAAGTTTTAAAATGAAAAATTTTCATTTCCCTTTTCTTAAAATGAGACTGAATTTTTTTCTAAAATTCGAGTTAGCCATTTTGAACTCTCTTTGAAATTGATTCAACACTACTTAATCAACACATATCATAGTCTTACTTAACAATATGCAACAATAGATGGAATTTTTATTTTTGGATGCACTATATACATTTTTACATCACATCGCTCTGATATTTAAAATCCTTTTTTTTTGTCATCTATCATTAATTTGATTATCAAAATAACTTCAACTAGACACTATATGACTCTTTAGTGATTCCATCTCAATAAATATTCAATACTTTAATATAGAAGATAAAGTTATGGTTTAAGTATTATAATACAACATTCTAAAATCTAGCAACTAGAATGAAAAGGAATAAAAGAGGATTGGGAATCATAGGACAGCTTCTTTCTGTAATTTGGACCATTCAAGAAAAATGTTAGCTGACTCAAATTTTCTAAAGCCTATTAGTCATGATTTATTATATTTGTCACTATTATATGAGGCTAATTAGAATAGTTTCCAATTCTAAGAGAGGATCTAATAGCAAGGGCCAATGGGATGTATCTGCCACAACTCAATTAATTAAATTACATTGCTACAAAAATGCAACCAAAACCATAGGTGGGTAGCTAGGTTGGTCAACATAAGGAATGGGTTATATATTATAACTATTGATAACATATTTAATAGAATAAAAACAACAATACAATATGAATAATCCATGTTTATCTCTTGTACCAAACATGGTGTTGTGGCTTGTGCCTGTTTGCCAGTTTCAGTGATGGCCCTTTACATTATTGTATGAAACCTAATCCATTAGGGCCTGCTTAACTTATAGATTGTATTTTTATAAGTCTAGATTTAAAAAGTCAGACTTACTTAATCTAGACTATAGATTTACTAATTTAATTGACTACAAAAAAAAAAAAAAAATCATATTTCATAATCATACCTCTCAAGCTACACTCTAACTTGCCAACTTGAGCACAACTTCACTTATTAAGGCATATACCTTCAACCAAAGGGTAGGAAGTTTGCATCCATTACTCCCATGTATTGTTGAACTAAAAAAACTTGGTTAAATTATAATATATACTCCTGAACTTTGTCATTTGTTTAAAAAATTACCCATATTCTTTTAAAAGTTGCAATATTATCCTTGACTTTATATCTAAATGTTGGAGCAGAAAAATTATTAGAATGTTAGACGAAAAGTCGACATGTCTAAATGTTGTTCTTTCAAACTTATCTATGCAAGTGTCCTCGTCACTGCCACATCCTTCAAGGTCACTTACCACATCGATTTTCTGTCCAACAATCTAACAGATTTCTATTCCAAAAGCAGTTTTGAGCATTTGCAAAAGATCAAAGGAAATATCAATTTTTTAAAGAATGAGTATTTTTTAAACAAAATAGCAAAGTTCAGTAGATTTTTTTTTTATAATTTAGCCAACAAACTTTTATAAATAATAGTTTACAAACCAAACACGAGTTATACGAAGACACCTGGCAACTATACAAATACAGACTTGACTAACTTTGTGAGCCAAACATTTATTAAAGTGCTAAAACGAGGACAGTTGAGGATGGCTTCTTGTTCATGCTCCATGGGTACCCCTAATTGAGTAATAATGACTATGGCATTGAAATTAAATAAATAAACCTATTGACACATTTCCTTTTGGCTATTTTCTAATTCACACACCAACTTTGCATACCAAAAACACTGAAATAAATTCCACTTTCGAACTTCATTATACATACAGAAAGAAAGATGGATGGGTTCAGTTGGGATTTTGTACTGAAATTGCGCAAGTTGTTGGGCAAGAAATTGAAGCCTAAAATGTCTCTGCCAGTGAGATTCCAAGCACTGTGTAGTGCTTATGCTCCAAACTGGCTCCACATAGACTAAAGTTTTCTTCCTAACAAAACCATACATTATTGAGCTTTGGGGGTCTAAAATATAATTTGATGTCTCATCCCCAACAGACAATGCATATGATATTCTTTTCCTAAAAATACTTTACATATATTTGGTACAAAATAGGCTTTTATCTGATCTGTAAAACCATTATTAAATGGTGTATATTGGGTGTGATTCAGAGAGAGGAGTACTTAGAGTGCTGCATAAGTCTATGATCTTATGCTTTTAGAAATGTAATATCTTCATTAAAAGACACGGCTAAAGGGTTACCTTTTTGAACCTTATTATGACCTGGGGTGGAGTAAAACCAAAGAATTTGACCATTTATAAAAGCATAAAATATCAAATACCAGTAAAAAAAAAAGGTTATGCCTCTGTCAAAAGCAGAGTGCTTTTTCGGTTAGAGGGAGAGGTGAATTTGGGTCAAAGTGTGAGGTGAGATGATCATTCTTGCCCAAATCAAGACAATTAGTAGGGTCATCCTTTTTATTTAAATCTAATCATAATCATTTGAGGCATGGTATCTCTCTCCTCGAAAGGCAAAGGCACGTGAAGATTACTGGAAAAGTCTTTGGAAAAAAAAAATTGAAACGGCTTATAATCATCAGCTTTTGTCTCAAAATTATCTTTTCTTTCAACTTAATCAAAACTTTAATGAATAGTGACAACTCAAAGTAATCATTCTGTAGCACAAGTCCAATCTGTTCCCCTCCCGAACCAAAAGGCTGCAATATTTCTGCTCACCCAAAGGATATGTCCTAGTCTAGTTAAGCACTTCAAGCAGTTTACCATTCCAATTGATTACTTTACACTTTCGTGCAAGTGAGGGATAGTTTCTGTCAGTATATTCATAAAAGATGGCAAAGAAGGCTTCATTTAGGCATTTCATCAAACACATACAGGGCACCAACACAATCCAATTCAATCGAATCCCATGAGGCCCTGACATCTCCCAAAATGATACATAAATAATCCCTGATAAGATCAACTACTTCACCAATGGCAAAAACACACAACAAATTCACAGGGCATTTTATCAAACAGGTTCAGTGCAACAGAGTCAATGAAGTTCGCAGCAGTTAATCACAAATGGGTTCAGTAATTATAGCGAATAAAACACATAAAACAGAGAAAAAATAAGAGGGGTTTGACTGACTGACCATTTTCAAAGGGGGGAGAGCGAGAGCGAGTAGAATAGGGAGTCTGATACCCACTTCTCGTTGTGGGGTTTTGGATAGAAGTGAAGGGAATGTCGAAGAAGACGGGCACTAAACGTCAAATCTCGGAAAAGCTGCCTTTGACTCGGAGAAATTATATTCTTTTGGCAAATGTAGTGAGTGATTGAACCCGGAATTCAAGCAAGGAGCAGGTGACAAAAAGCATCAATTTCAATGGCGCTCCCCTGTCTTAATATAATCGGCTTCTCTCTTTTTTGAGTTGAATGAAAAGTCCCTTCCAACACTCGGCTGCAGAAATTTATGAAATAATATTTTGGGCCCGTGATCCGCGGGACTGCCGATAATGGAAGTTCGTAAAATATCAAATCGAAGGTTTTTTTTTTTTTTGAAT
The DNA here is from genome assembly GCA_036507285.1 of Trichosanthes cucumerina. Lineage (NCBI taxonomy): Eukaryota > Viridiplantae > Streptophyta > Magnoliopsida > Cucurbitales > Cucurbitaceae > Trichosanthes > Trichosanthes cucumerina. The sequence continues at coordinate 7,432,356 of CM071844.1, forward strand.
GGGATTCAATGTGTGTTGATGAAATGATATATAACACCATTTCTACTGTTGGTCGTGCTGATGAACAAAGAACAACAAAATGAATTTTATTAGTCTTTATAAAACTATTTTTTTTTCTTCTTTCTTTTTTGTATAATTAAGTTTTTAATTTGTCTTGTGTGCTATGTCTCATTTTTTCTTTTTTATTGGACGAAGTTAGGAAAATTTTGTAAATAAGGTTGAACAAGGATTTCACTTTGGCATTGAAAATAAAACTGCCTATAATCTTTCAGGTTTGACATCTTATTCTGACAATTTTTAGTCGAGAAAGAGCGTTCGTCTAGCGAACTTTTTGTCCCTCATCTTTGAGAGGAGGTGGTTTAGTCTATGTTCCAAAAATAATAATAATAATAAGGATTTCACTACAAGTTATCAAAGCCGAGAATATAATAGTTAAAGATATTTATTCTTAGTTAAATTATAAAAAATATCCAAATTTTAGAAAGTTTTATTTTAACTCTTGAATTTGAAGTTTATTTCAAAACAGCTCTTTAAGTTTTTTTTTTTTTTTGTTAAATTTATAGACACAAAATGTTATGTTTATATTTGTATTGCTGTTGTGAACATATTTGAATATATATGTTAAAAAAAATCAAAACATATTCCAATAATTAAGCATTTTTTTAATGTATATATAATTAATAAACAATATCAAGTTATGCAAAAATAGAAGAAACTAACCATTACCTTAATAAATTTAAAATTTGGATGTTGTAACATGATCTCATGACCTTTTGCAAAATTAACCTGATTTAATATGTGATATTTATGTAACATAATATAAATATCTGCTTTTAAATATGGAGAAATTCAATTTTTTTTTGCATAATAAAAGTTAAATTTATGCTATATTTGTAACAAATTAAAAGTTACGAAATTTTTAAACATGCATATTAAATTTGTGTCAATTAGTGAAATTTTTGTTTCAACATATTTAGTTAGTCCCCTAAATCATATGCTTTTATTTAAAAATATTCTATGTGGGCATTACCAATACGATTTTCATTAGATTAGACAAACAATCTGTGAAACTAGATGAGACCATAAATACAAACTTAAACATTACTCAATTGGTTTAGGTATATATTTTCGATAAAAAGGTTAGATTTTTTAATCTCTCACTCCCATATGTTGTTGAACTAAGAAAAAATTAGAGCTACAATTTGATAAGCAATCTGAAAACAAAATTTTGAAAACAATGGATAACAAATTTAGAATTGGATTTCAATTTAAACAATTGTTCCAAATGTGTTCTATAATATATTTATAGATCAAGAACCTAGCTGCAGTTGCAAAACTAAATATCAAGTTGAATATAAATCACTATTAATTAATTTATGAACATATTTTTTTATATAAATTTTGTATAATTATTATTTTATAATATCATATAATTTATAGTATAAGATTATACATATTTTAATTTAACAAAAATAAATTGAGTTTATAACATGAAATACTATATTTATTAAAGGTTTTTTTTTTTTATCTTTTTTAATTTTTTAATCTAATTTTACATTTTAAAATTTCAAATTCAGAATCTAGATACAATAAAAATATTTAAAAAATGTTGTTTTCGTAATTTGCTCTATTTGGATCACATAATCTGAAAACAGTTTTCGAAAACATATCTACCAAACACATATTCACTAAACGAATATGAAAATAGAATCCAAATTGTCAATCAAACAAACCTTAAGCAATTCTATTAGTTCATAGTTTAAATGTGAGGGAAAAAAACACCAAGTGAGTCTCCACACAAAGTTATTAGGTAGAACATGTATAGTTTAATTGAGTGAGACTAAAGGTGTCCAAAGGGGAGATATAGCAAATTCAGAGAAACGAGTTGGCTTGATATGTTATCGCTCGAAACAAAACTCAATAAGGCACAAGTTTGCAATTGGTACAATCTAGTAAGTTTACACAGCTGAAACTTTGATTGATGAGACATTGTGTAATTTTCATGTACGTCTAATTAACATAGTCCCGGTAAACATCTCATATATATGAAAATAAATAAGGAGTGAAAGTATACACTTTAATTACTATTTTAAAAATTTTCTTCAACTTAGAAATTCAAATTGAATTAATCATTAGAATGTTTTTGGTAGATACCACACAAAAATGAAATGATCTTTATATTTGTAGGTAACTCTCCGACTCATAATACTTTACCTTTAACTATGTTGACATGTGTACGATAAATCTAACTAATTATCAACTGAAAACTATGCAACAATACTCAACAAACATAAAATCTACCTTCATAAATTTAAGAGAGGATAATTAATAAATCTTTCTATGATTAGAATTCATCATATGTCACTCTCTATGTGTGTACTTCATAAATTATATATATATATTTTAATTGAATCTTAATTAAAATGAAGCCCTCATTTAAGGGTTTCCAAGCTCAACCAGTCATGACATCTTGAATCACTTTCCTAAATCACATAATATGAACAAATCTCAAATTGTATTTATCTATTCATTTTTAATATATCCAAATAGTTGGTGGATCACACCATTAAATCATCCAAATTTCAAAAAATGAGTATCATTAACAATAAAGACTAACAATGAACATAATTTTTTTTTTTTTGAGAAACGATGAACATAATTAATAAGTCAAGATCTAATTAAAACTTTTTATTGTTATAATATAATATTGGAAATACATAGACAAAATAAGTAATTTAACCAAATTATTACAAGAAGTTACCAAGAGGGTGAGTGCAAAAATGAAATTATTTGTGGAAAAATCAATAACTTTGAAAAAATATAAATAAAAGTTAAAAAGTGCATAAAATAAAAATAAAATAAAATAAAATAACACTTTTAGTCCTTGAACTTTCATAGAGTAACAATTTACTTCTTATACTTTCAATTTTGTAACAATTTAATCTTTGGGTTTAGTACATAACAATTTAATTAGTCTCTATACTTTAAAATTTATAATAATTTAGCCATTATTGTGAAAAATATTCTTCAGATTTAATTAAATTTCTTACATACATAGATCGATAAATTGATTAGAAAGCAAATACGTTTATAAACTATAAATACTAGATCATTATATAATAAAATCAACAATTAATTTTTATTGATTTTTTAACGGTAGGAATTGAATTGTCCAAATTTTAAAGTATAAAGAATAAATTATTACATACTAAATTTCAAAGACTAAATTGTTACAAATCTTTACCTACAAAGGTTAAGAACTAAAGTTGTAAGATTAAATTTTTATTTTCATAAAAGTTGAGAGAGCAAAAATATTGATTGTTGTCAAATTTTGGACAGGAAAACACACTTGACCTCCATGTGAGAACTACGATAAATTTGTAATTCTTGGGTTGTGGTGTAGGCCACACAAGCTCCGATGCTTAAGTCAGGTAGTGTATAAGAGAATTAGAGAAGAGTTTAGGTCTATTTGGTAAGCAATCTGAAAACAGAAATTTGAAAACAAGGGATTCAACGAAAACAGAGTTGTATTTCATGTTTTCAGATATGTGTTTGGTAGCAGATTTAGAAATTTGATTTCATTCTAAACAGTTGTTTAAAGTGTGTCCTACAACATATTTATAGGTCATGAAATTAGTTGTAGTTGCAAAACTAATTATTAGATTGAATATAAGTCATTATTAATTAATTTATGAAATGATTTTATAAATTTGATAGAATTATCATTTTATAATATAATATTATATAATTTATAATATATTATATTATATATATTTTAATTTAACAAAAGTAAATTGAGTTCATAACATGAAATATTATATTTATTAATATTTTTATCTTTGTTTAATATAATTCTGCATTTTAAAATTTTAAATTCAAAATCTGGATACAATGAAAACATAAAAATGTTGTTTTTCATAATTTTTACTATTTGGATCCAAAAATCTGAAAACAGTTTTCGAAAACACATCTGCCAAACACATATTCATTGAATTCAGTGAATCCGAAAACATAAAACAGAATCTGGATTGCATATCAAACAGACCCTTAGTATTTTTGGTGACTAGAATAATGAACTTATCTCGCTCTCCCCTACTGGGAGAGCTTAAATAACTTTCTTCTGGGGTCCTTGCATCTGGTCGGCCGAGGTCGAGGCCAATCACGAAACTCCTTTCTTGGGGTGTTGGGCGATGGTAGAGCCCAAATAGGAGGGCTCTACCCTTGTCGGCTTCAGGTCGAGGTCGACTACGCCTTGGTTCAGTCCTCGTTCAATTTTGGTCTGTTTTGACTTTATATCGAGCTTCTTATTATGTGCTCTTTCTTTGGTCATTTGACCAACATATTCTCGTCGGTCCAATTTAACTCATAACATTCGTTAATCTAAAATAAAACTTGTGGAATCTTTTGTTTATTATTAAAAAAAAAAATGGAAGTGGTGGTGTTGAATCGGTGACACCGAGAAGAGTAATCCAATTCTTTACTAACCTTGAAACAGAAATCGATTGAAATATTAGACGAAAGATCGATGTGGCGATAATCTAAAACAACATGGTGGTGATTAAGATACTTGTTGAATTCAATACAAAAGAACAATAATTAGACACATCGACTTTTCGTTCAACATTCTAACAATCTTTCTATTCCAAGTGTAGTTTGAACATTCATAAATGGTTAAGAATAATATTATAACTTAAAAAACAAACCGGAGTATTTTTTAAAGTTGGAAGGTATTTTATATAATTTAGCCTTATTATTCCTCCTTTTACTTTTCTTATCTAAATATCTAACACGTGATATTCCTCCTTGTTTTCTTCGTTGCCCTAGTATTTTTTTTTTTCATATTTTCTTGTTTCTTTATAATTTTTTGACAAAAAAAGAATCAATTTCTACCCTTAATTTTTTTTTTTCCGTTCAACAATGGCAGTGGAATAGAGGATTAAACCGTCATCCTCTAAGATGACAATTAGTGTTTTATCTCTTAAACTATGTTTCAATTTACACTATTCTAAAATTTGTTACATTGTATCAATTTTATCAAATTGAATCAGTAACTTAGATAAATGTTACATAGTTCAATTTTCTCTAACTCATCCTTTAATTTTAACAAAAAATAATACAAAAATCTCCTTAAACTCAAGTTAGATTTGCACAAAAATAAGTTTAGCTACATTAACCATTGAATACTTTTGCCAAAATTCACATATTTTAGTAAAATATCTAGCTCTAATGTTGTTTTTCTTTGCATTTGTATCAATTTTGTATCCTACGTACATTTCTATAATTCATTGAACCCATAAGAAAAAAATATTGACGATGTTTGGAGCAAGAATTTATTAGAGAGAGTTAAAATTGCAGCTCTTGCAATACTATCTAGGCTCGGAGTGTAATAAATTAAAAGTTTACGGTGAAAATAAATACAACTTTCTAAATTTAAAAGTAAAAATAATTTTTTTTCCTTAATCTTTTAGAATATAGTGTTTAATTTTAGGGAAGATATTTGAATTTTTAACCAATAAGAATAAGTTACCGGTGTCTAGTTACGGTCCTACTGACTTATATTTTATTTTTTTGAACTAAAGAATGAGGCTTTTTTTAATTAATTTATTAATTATTTATTTAAATCTACTAAAGAGTTATCTTACCATTCTAAAGTTTTCAATTCGAGCTCAATTTCAACCGTCTCCATAACTTGAGTTTTATTTTAATTTTTTATTTAAAATGTAGTCAAAACTTAACAAAGCATGCTCATTAGTTCACTTATGTGATCAATTAGAACAAAGCTCAATTGACATTAAGTATGGATTTATGACAAGAACTTATAGTTTTAATCTCTTATTTAAAAATATTGTTGAACTAAAAAAAATATCCGTTAATATAACTATTATAGATATCCCATGTTAATATACATTCAAAAGAGCATCATCCAATTATTTTTTTAACAATTAACCGCAACATAAATAAAGCTTAAAAAATATAATAAGAGAAAATATTCTAATAATAATAAATTATATTATATAATTATATATATAAATAAATAAATAAGAGAAAAGAATTAAAAAAAAAACTATGGACTTAGATTGACACTACCGAAATCACCAACATAAATAGACATAAAAGATGTAAGCGAAAGAAGAAATTAAAGAAGAAGTAGAAAAAAATATATCGGGTTTATTCAATCCATAAATATAAATAATTATAAAAACTTAATTTTTTATTTATTTTATTTGTTCTTACAATTGTAACAAAATCACTCCATTGATGGGGTAACGCACAATTTTTTTTTTTTGAGTAGTACAAATTTTTATTTTTAGTATATATATAGAATCAACTAATTCATTTAAAAGGTTTAGAGACTCAATTAAAAAAGCCATATTAAATTTTAAATCTTAGTTTATTTAATGTAAACATGTTATGAAAATGAGTCTCTCAATATTTTCATTTTAGGCTTAAATTTACATAATTTTAATTTTAGTTTTGCTATAGCATTTAATACCAATGGAGATATTTCTACTAATAAATTCCAATTTTTCTTTAATTCTATTTGAAAAAGGAGGATGCGATTATTTTTGTCAATCAATTTTGTCTCTAACTCTCAAAATGTCACATTTTTACTCTTAAGTTTTGAGTTTCGTTTTCATTTAGTCTCTAAATTTTAAAATTTTATATTTTTATTCTTGAATTTTAAGTTTTGTTTTCATTTTGTATTTAAAATATTGCACTTTTACTCTTTAAATTTTAGTTTATTTTTCATTTGGTCTACCCATTTTAAAATGTTACATTTTTACTTTTTGAGTTTTCACCGATGCTCACTTTTGATCCTTAACCTAACATAAACATTAGTTACCCTAACATAATGCAATCTAGAATTTTGTTGGGTATATTTAATATTATTTATATATTTTCGTGGTAAAAATATTTATTTTTATAATACTTCTATAAGTGATCGTGGTAAAAGAAAATCTCTCTTTCTTGTCCACCTCATTCTCTCGCTTTTTTTTTTAAAAAAAAAATCGTTATGATAATTTATGAAATATTTTACACCATAGACACATATTAATAAGTAGAGAATTACTTGGGCTCAAGGCCCAAAAGTCACATGATGAATGGAAGTGTTTGTCCCACATGATGAATGAGAGTGTTGGTCCCACATTGAAAAATTTGTGGAAGTAAGAATGATTTTTATATCTTGGCTCACATAAGAGTTGGCAAAAAGTGGATATAATGGTAATAAAACATCTTCCCACATGTGTGACGTTGTCACCGTCTAAATGGGTGGGTTTGGGTTATTCTCTTCCTCTTTTAATTTTGTTTTAAACGTTATCTTTAATTGTGGATCTAATTAAAATCAAAACATTTTATTTGATTGATGAGAAAAAATGCTTTACTTTTTTTTGGATCCAGATTTAGATTTGTAACGTTCTTCTTCTCCATTTTTTAGTCTCATTTGGATCTGAGTTACGATAGGGTGTTATGTTAACATTAGGGAGCAACTGGTTGTAACGATTTAGTACCGTGGTCGTGTCGAAATTACTTTCAAAGTAGTGGTTCTCCACGGCACAACAACGTTCATCGTTTTCAATAACATTATAATCTAAGTTATTATAACTAATTCGACGTTCAAACACAACCATAAAATTCATATGTGTGACATTTTGGAATCTAAACACTAAAATAAAACCAAATTCACAAACCAAAATGTAACTTTTCCATGAAAATATTATATTTGAGCACTTGTTCATCAATAAATAAAAATTTCGAAGAAACACTTAAAATAATCAATTGAAAATTTTCAATGTAGAGTAAATAAAATATTTATAAATAATAGATAATTACTTTTGAATAAGGTAAAACCAAATAAATTTGTTATTACAAAAAAGAATAAAGAAGTAAGGATAACAAACATTTTTTTATTGAAAGTATTTTTAAAAAATAAAAGTGGATCAAATAGAGAAATGCACACCCCATTTTATAGTTGGGTAGTAAAGAGAAACTTTTTAATACCACCTCAGTATCATTCTTATATTTACACTATATTTTAGTGTTAGTAGACTCCATATAATTTATGATAGACCCTATATAATTATGAAAGAGAGGCTGACGTGGCGAATAACAAATTAGAGTAATATGAAAAAATTTCCATATTATGTAGTACTAGAAATTTTCCAAGAGTCAGCATAGTGATTAGAAACATATTTAATTGCCTTGAAAAAGAAGTCTAGGAATAATACAATAACATGAATACTAATTCCTTTACTGATTTGTCCCATAATATTATTTAAGAATAATACAAAATCTAGTAATATTATTTTGCCCTTCAACTATATAGAGTTGGTTTCAATTATACCTAAAATTTGAAAAGTTTCATTTTAATTTTTGAACTTTGAAATTTGTTTCAAAATAATATTGAAAATTTTTCAAAATAATATTGGAAGGTTTTTTTTAGATAAAAAATGACATATTTGCATATGTTTTGTCAATAAAAAATGACCATACAAATGCAAACACATCATTCTTCGTAAAAAACTTTCGAGGGTTGTTTTGAAACAAACTTCAAAATTAAAGAACTAAAATGAAACTTTTTAAAGTTTGGGATATAATTAAAACCAACCTTATAGTTTACGGGTATTTTTGATAATTTAACCATATCTAAACTAAAACGAACCAATCACTTAAGACTTTTGATAACCATTTGGTTTTTTATTTTTGATTTTTTTTATTGGAAGATTATGGTTGTTTTTTCACAATTTATCTTTATTTTCTCTACAATCATTTCCATAAGTTTAAATTTAGAGTTAAATTTCAAAATTAAAAATAATTTTTTGAAAACTAGTTTTTTTAGTTTTCAAAACTTAACTTAGTTTTTGAAAACATAGATACGAAGTAAATAAGAAACACATAGAAACGTATCGTATTTTAAAATATATAAATTTTTAAAAACCAAAAATGAAATGTACTTTAGAAAAGAAATTAATTTAGGGTATGAATACGAGAAAATATATACCATCAAAATACCAAAAACTTTTCTTTTTATCCCTTGTTCTCGATTATAAATTCAAATATTTACCATTTTATATTAAAAAAAATCGATCATAAATTAAAATCTCTACCATCTTACATTATAAAAAACCATTATAATTAATTTAAATCTTTAGCATCTTACATTATAAAATAAAAGGAAAAGAAGCAAAAATGTAATATAGGAATAGCATGAAGGACACGTGGTGCGTAAGAAGAGAAAGAGAATTGAAAGAATTTCCAAGACCCAATAACAAGGCAGGCATGGGAATTGGGATTTGGTTTTATTCCAGGAGTCTGTTAGCTTATCCTCGCTACCAAACAGATTCACTGTCACCAATATTAATTGCAGTCTCAGGCTACGTGCCAGCAATCGTGCAACAGTCTGCAAAACTTTCCACAAACTCAACCCTAAACCCCCAACCAATTCTATCTCATCTCACCCTCAACTTTTTTTTTTTTTTTTTTTTTCATTTTAGGTTAAAAAAAATATTAAATTATAAGTTTATTATCTAAATTTTGAAGTTTGTGTCTATCTTTTTGAACTTTCACATCTATACTTATTTTTGTAAAAACTTTTCAAACGTTGTCTCATGCTCTCTTAAACTTTTAACTCTGTATCTAATAGATCCTTAATCTAGTTGACGGTTTTTAAAATTCATGAGCTACAAAATTGAAAGTTTAAGTTTCTATAAGACATAAAATTTAATTTTATATCTAATAGATCTATTAATTTTAAAAAAAATTTGAATATGTTAGAAACCTATTACATACAAAATTAAAAGTTGGTTAAATTACAAGTTTCGTTCTTGAACTTTGAGCTTTATGTATATTTAGTCTATGAACTTTAAAAAGTGTCAAATAGGTCCATAAACTTTCAATTTTCTATCTATTTGGTCCTTGAACTTCGAGGTGTGTCTAATGAGTACTCAAATTTTCAATTTTGTGTCTAATAGGTCCTTGACCTAGTTGATGTTTTTTAAAATTCATGAACTTACTAGGTACAAAATTGAAAGTTTAAGCTTCTATTAGACAAAATATTCCATTTTATATCTAATACAACAATTAATTTTAAAAATTGTGAATGTGTTAGAGACATATTAGATACAAAATTGAAAGTTCAAGAACTAATTACGTATTTTCAAAATTCAGGGACTTATTAGATACAAAATTGAAAGTTCAAGGATAAAAAAAACACAAATTTCAAAGTTCAGGGACTAAACTTGTAATTTAACCTTAAAAGTTCATAGATTAATTAGATATTTTTACTGTCGAGGGATTTATTAGATGCAAAATTGAAAGTTCAGAGACACATTTGACACTTTTTAAAGTTTAGAGAGTAAACTTGTAATTTAACCCAAAAACAAAAATAAAATGATGAATCTCTTCAGTTTGATTAAGGTATAAATTTAGTATTTTTCTTCGTCTTACATTCCAAAAATGTAATTCAAATCTATAAAGTTATTTAGTGTTACTTCAATATTCTTAGCTGTTGATATTTTGTAAAACTTGTTTTGTAGTTAAAGATGATAACAAAATTGGACATAGTTGAAAATGTCATCTCTATATATGCTGACCTTGCAGAGATTCTTAGTCTTTTGTCCTGGTCTCATCTCTCAATTCAGGGAGGAGCAGCCTCAAGATGAAGGAATCATTATATTGTTTGAGAATTAGGGTTTTCACCAAGAAAAATCTAATATTTTTAAATTTTAGTTTAAATGCTATTCTCATCTTAATTTATGTAATTTTAAAACATCTGTTTTAGACTATTTACTTTTAATGTTCTTTTTTTTTTATAGTTCTCGGACTTTTAATAAATAATCATTTTTGGTATATGTTTCAAAAATTATAATCTATATACTTTATATGCAATAGAAAGTTCTTTCAATATATAAAGTTGTAGCTAAGTTTTAAGAAATGTATTAAATATAATAATATGTTGAAATCACGAGAAAAAAAATGAAGAGATGTAAAGGTTAATAGAACTAAATCAAACTCAATATTTTAATATAGAACTAATAAGAGATATATATACTAACCATTAAGTTAGAAAACTTTTTATATTTTAATTTAATTTTTTCATACAAGTAAAAAATTTGAGGGAGCTCGAACTTATGGACCTTAACTAAATCCGCATCCGAATAAAAATACGAAAAAAAATATTAAAAAACTTACTTATTTGTTTTACACGAAGATTTTTTTTATAATCCATTTAACAATATACAATATTTTGTAAATAAAATTGAGATAAAAAGTTAATAAATATATATTAATTATTTAAAAGAAATGGGGATGGAGAAGGACATAGAGAATTTAATCTCAATGGATAAATTTACCCTGACTGACCCCATTTGAAACAACGATTCTTACCCTTGTTTGAAGTAAAATTCTTGCAGGTACTAAGACCCCCCCGACCCTACACAGATTTTTACCATCACTGCTTTTATAATAAGTTAAATAACTAGTGTTGGAATATACCATTTTAATAAAAGTGTTTAACACTAGAAGAGATACATTGAAGATAATTTTTTTGCTAATTGGTTGCTTTTTAAAAAAAAAAAAAATTGGTTTTCAAGTTTCAATGTCAAGAAAAAATGTCAATGTTTCTATTTTATGAAAATAATGGAAATGTCAAAAAAGACAAATTGTTATTAATAGATGTTCTTCAAAAAAAAAAAAAAATTATATAAAGAGATTTTGAATAGGTTTGGAAGTGATTTTTAATATGTTCAAAACTATTTTTGTTGTTGTCAATATCACTCCCACTTAAAAATAATTGTGTTTGGTAAGATACATAATTAATATTAAAAGATACAAAATCATTTTATAATGATTTAAGGTCATAAGTGATAAATGTTTAAGTGACTAACTAAAAGTCACACTAAAAAAATATTTTTTGAAATATACAAAATGGGAAAATATATTTGTTTAAAAATTTGTCCAAAATATAGGAAAATTGAAATAGCTATTGGTTAGTTTTTCTCACACACACAAATAATATATATATATATATATATATATTTCCTTTCTCACCCTACTCAAACAGCTAGGCTTTTTAATGCTTGAATGAATTTTCCATCAATAAGTATGTCTCATAAGTTTTTTTTTTTTAAAAAAATAAATTAGAATCTAAAATTAAAAAATAAATTAATAAAAATAGGTATTTTGAAAAAATAATTAATTGTAATTCATGATATATTTAAAAAAATAAAAAATGGTTTTAAAATCATAGTTGACACGATATATTAAAAAAAATAGATTATTGAAAAATTTAACAATTTTTTTAATCTATAATACATAGAAACGATTATAAATTAAATTTTTTAAAAAAAAAAAAAAAACGCCTAAACCACAAAGTCTCGTTTTCTCTTCTTTTTTTTTTTTTTTTTTTTTTTTTTTTTACTTTTGGTGTATATAGAGAATTATATGACCGCGCTGCACTAGAGAAGCAATAGAGATGCATATCATGACTAAAAATAATTATCTCCATCAAATTTAGTAGGTAACAATTTAATTATTTACTTTCAAATTTGTAATTAATCTAATCACTATCATAAAAATATTTATTAAAATTAAATGTTGATTTTCATTATTTAATGATTGAGTCTCTCGGTAGTTTATAAACGTATTGAATCTCCAATCTTAAATCACCAATCAACTCAAAAACTTAAACTAATAAGTTGGGGTAAATATAATAATATCGACACTAATCTAACATTATATCAATACTAGTCTAATACCTAGTTTATTGATCTATCTATATAAGAAATTCCATTAAATTTTAACAATAGTTTCTATGGTATAGACTAAATCGTTACAAATTTTAAAATTACGTTGTTATATACTAAAATTTTGAAATTAAATTATTATAATTAAAAATATAGAAATTAAATTGTTAAAAATCACAATTTATGGACTCAATTTTTACTTTCAAAAATTAAAAAGTAGTTTGTAACTTTCATAAAATTATTCAAATATAAACGGAGGAGTGTTTCACACTCTTTAATAAGTTAAAATCTCTTATTATTAATATTATGTTCACGTGTAAAATTCTTAATATTTTATTGTAGTTGTAGGTTGTAATTGCATTAATGAATTTTTAACCTTGATCAATTAGATCTAATACCGTGTTAAACATTTAAGGGTGTGAGGGTATTTAAACTCTATAATTTAGGGGTGGATTATGCCTTTTTTTTTCAAATTTTAATCTCAAATTTAAGTAAAAAAAATGTCTTTTTTAATCTTTTTAATTAACCATTGAATAGCTAAATATCAAAAAAAAAAAAAAGAAAGGAAAAAAAAAGGATAAATTTGAAATAATGGAGGATGGGGTGGGATCAGGTGGGTGTGGCTCAAGAGTATAATAAGGTGCATCACTCATAGGGAATTGAAGAAAAACAGACAAGTACTTAAGTGAAAAAGTAGGTGGGTCCCACATCAATCAGTGTTTTTAAAAAATATAATTCTAAATTTTAATTTTAAAATTAATTAAATATATATATTTTTTTTTTATTAAAAAGACATGTGGGGCCTGCTTGGGGCTTCATCATGATCATCATGTGACATATCCAGCACTCGATTGGGAACCGATTCTGAGTCTGGATCTCTTCCGTCCTTTTCTTTTTCTTCTTCTTTTTTTTTTCTTTTTCTTTTCTCTCTTCAAAAACAAAATCAAAAAATCAAAAATAAAAAAAGACAGGACACGTACCAGAATTCGTGTCAACGCCGTTAGATTTTCCAGACATCAAAAAAAAAAAAAAGAAAAAAAAAAAAGCTGTTGGGTTGTATTTTTTGTCAACACGTTCTTCTCCCGTTTGTTTGTTTGTTTTCTTCCACATTTGTCCCGAACTAGAACGCCCCACTATCCCTGTTACCAAACATCTCAAACTGGGTCCCTCCAACGGCCATAAATCCATTTCGACGTTAAATTATTTCTTTTTTGAGATAAAATAAAATAGTAAAACAAGACAATATATTATATATCCTTTTGGATCCTAAAATCAATGTTCTATCCCTCTCCTCTTTTATTTTTCCCTCAACATTATCCTGTCCCATTTTATTTTATTTTTTGTATTTTATTAAATGTTGTTTCAAAAGTTGTATAGTTTTATGCATTTATACATCTTACTCTTTTATTGGCTGTGGTTATAATACTTATATTAGTACACTTAGTGAAGTCACATAATACATTAAATAATTAGTGTGTACCAATTTTGTTTAACGTATAACATTATTTTACAAACACAAGAATGCTCCCTCCAAGGATAGGTGATATTCAAGAATACTCTTGTAATTGACATCAATTTTAACCTTTGAAGCTCGGTATTAGATTCTTGTAACTATTATTACATCACTGAAAAATTGATGAAATATAATAAAAAGATGTGAAAGGTTGATTTGTTAATTTGTTAATTTAAGTCTTTTTTTATGATTTTTTTATTTTTATAATCACTTTAATATATATATATATTAAAATGATTATAAAACCTTGCTTTGAGGACAATTATATTAAGGTTGAATATATTAAATAGTTTAGGTTGTTTTAGATAATTCTTAATTTCGTCTCTAATCTTTTAAAAATTTTAAAAATTTTCTTGAATATATAACGAGATAGTTTATATGTCATTGAATAATTACTTTATATTATTTGGGCATGACCTAAAAAGAAAAAGGAAATAAACTATATAGACATGTTAACACGTGAATTTAGACTTACAAATTTTAAAATAGTAGATTTTGTTGATGTAGGAGTCATATTTTGATGTTGTGCTAGTTGAATTTTATACGTCAAGTAGTATGTATGTGTCTAATTAAAATCAATAATTTAATAATACATAAAAATTCTTCTAGAATGTTTAGCAAATCTTCCACAAAATGATATAATGAGCCTTTTTTAATATATATTAAAAGAAAACTTGAAATTTTTAAAAGATTAAAAGATTAAAAATCGAAATTAAAAATTATTTAAAATTTGGGTACCATTTCTTATATTTATCTTTTTATTAAATTGAGTCACGATAAACCATTTTTGTCTTTAAGACCATTTATACAGTTCTCAGCATTCTTGTAGTTGAACACAAAATAAAATTGTGTTGGCTGAATTTTTAATTAGTTTGAGACATTCACCACTAGAGTCTTGACTTTTTTTTTTTTTTTATACACTAAATATTGTAACAAAAAGTCTAAATATTTTTTTTTTAGAACATATTACTCAATTGAGCTAGGAGTAAATTTGGACAATTAGATCAAATCTAAAAAAATAAAAGATAATTAGATCGAATAAGGTTTAATGGCTAGGGTGAAATTGGGCCTAAAAGGAGCAAAAGGGCAACAAGTTCAGAAGTCTAACTTGATGCATGTCGAGTCGAGCCAATTGAGTCGGTTCGGGCATGTGCAGACGTCTCTGTGCACACCCACAACCCAACAAATCTTGAAGACCTCTAATTTTATTAGGAGAGAAAAAATATCATATATAGGCAACATGATATAAATACTCCGTTATGACTTCTTTAGAAAATACTTCTACTTAATCCTCGAACTCAAAAGCTTACTATACTTTCTTTTCTCTTTGACTACATCAGAGTGTGTGTCAAATATCATATTGGTATCTAATTTTTTATTTTTTATTTTTTTAATTTACATGCAACTTCTTTTCTTCACAAAATACAAATTCACTATTAAAAAAATTGATTTCAAATGTTGATGTTTGTCACTTAAATCAAAATTTATGCAATTTATTAATTAGTTCATGAACTCTTTCTGCTATTTATATATGTTCTTAGTTGTATAATACTTGAATAATTATAAATAATTCATTAGTATTCTTACCCTACTAAAAAAACACATACATATTCTACCACTTTCCATACACATTCAAATTTCTCCAATAAAAAATTGATCGAACATCGAGAAATAGTCCTTGAAGTAAGAAACTACGAATCTAAGTCCAAATTTTTTTCAACAACTCTAGAAATCTACATGTTCCCTATAAAAACTCATTTAAAAATATTTGTTTAACGATTAGGCCTTAATCAGAAAAGAGTTACTGATAGATTCTAAAAGATAAATAAAAATTTCAATTTCCTTCTTCAGAAAAAGAAAAAAAAAATCAATTTTTAGTCTAATATATCCATTCCTATCAATCTTTATTGTAATCATCAATTTCATCCATAGCTAAATCCTAAACCTAGATAAATATTACAATCTTTTATTATCAATTCAATTTCCACTAATAAAATTAAATTTGATGGAGGTACAAATTAACTATTAAATACTTTTGTTAAAATTTATAAATTACAATATAAATTTAACAATAATGTATATTTTCTCTAAATTTTAATTAAGTGCATAAAAAATATACTTGTAACTATTTAAAAAAATTAGTAAAGGGTTAAAATTGTAACATTTATCTAAATTTAAAAAATTATATGTTGAGTGGACATGAATTCAACTTTTAAGGGTAAAAAATGATTTTTTTAAATCAAAAATAGAATTAAAATGTGAACAAATAGGAAAAAAGATTGAAGTGAGGCAAAGCAAAGAAATGGGAATTTACAATCCCCATTCTCGATTTTCTTTTATTGTTGTTTATATAACATATAAACACTTATAAACATGGCGTCCCAAAAAAAAAAAAAAAAAAAAAAAAAGGCAAAGCTTAGCTCACTACCATTTTTGCATACTTCCTTGCCAACTTCTTAATTTAATTATCTATAATTACTCTTTTTTTTTGCTTAGGATATGATTAAAACCTCTAATCCAGCTTCAAATTCCAAATATGGGAAGAAAAAAACAAGCAAAATCAAGATCACAGAGAAAGGCTAAATTTAGAATAGATAACCATTCCCAAGTAGCTTAGTAGAAGAAGAAGAGTATAATGCAGATTCCGATCTTGAAATTCCGGCAGCATAACCGCCGTCCACGGCGGCGGTTTGGTTTCACATGATGTTACAACTTGAGGGGTTCTCGTCGCTGAAATACGTGTAGGGTTCCGGCTGCTGCGGCGGATACGGGTGGTACGGCGGTGGGTATGGGTACGGCGGCGGCACGTAATTTACGGCGGGCGGTGGCCGCGCGTACATCATCGGTTGGTGGCCAAGCGCGTGTTGTTGGTTCATCATTTGGGCCATGTACGGTTGCTGCTGTTGGTGGTGTTGGTAGGGGTTCGCGGACATGCCGTCCGGCAAGAACCTACCGGCGCCGCCGCTACCTCCACCGCCACCGTTCATGGCTGCTGCCGCCGCTGCGGGAAGACCTTGAACCGCCGGAAGATTGCCCATTTGGCCCATCGGACGGTCACCCATTTGACCCATTTGGACACTCATGTTGCCCATTTGACCCAAACTGGACATTCCCAATCCATGAGCACCGACCAAGCTCTGTAAATCATGGCCCATTCCGTTTACCCCACCGGCCGCCTTTTGACCGCCGTTCACCCCATTATTGCTCCCATTCCCACCGCCTTGGCCGTTTTTGACATTGCCCCCACCGCCACCGCCGTTGAAATTTTTCGCATCGTTATTCTTTCCTCCGCCTCCGCCCCGCCGCCGCCCTGCTTCTGGTTACTCCCACCTCCACCGCCATTTCCCTTACCTCCTCCGCCGTTACCATTCTTTGCATTGTTATTCCCCTGAACCGGCACAGCTCCGCCGCCTCCACCGCCTTTCTTGGCGTTACCTCCGCCATTTCCACCGGCGCCCGGACCGTTCATCACCGGCGGAAGATTCCTATTCATCATCATTTTCGGAATCTGGCCATTTCCCATCATGGGTTTCATCTTATTCGCCGGAGGGAGGTGAAGATTACCCAAATCATCATCAAGCTCATCTTCATCATCGTAATCATCCTCGTCATCGTAGTCGTCAAGATCATCCTCATCGCTCAGATCATCACCCTCGTGCAAATTGAACTTCCCGGCCTTGGGAAGATTGGGGTTTTGATCTTTAACGGGCAATTTCAGGCCCTTAAATTGGGGTGGGAGCTTCAGATCTTGAAACCCTTTCATCTGTTGTAGCTGCTGAAGCTGCTGAAGCTGTGCCTGCGGCAGCCCTTGCCCCTGTCCACCTTTCGGCTGGTTGTTTCCTCCGTTACCGCCGCCGCCTGCGGCGGCGCCCTTCTGGTTCTGGCCCTTGTTCTCACCTTTGGCATTGTCAATTTGCATGTTTTTCATCTGATTAGCTATGTTGTTTTGCTGATTTTTGTTGTTCGCCGGTTGGCCGCCCCAAATCTCTGCATGTTTGCCGGATTTTGACAGCTTCTTGATGAGCACGGCGGCGTCTACATTTCCGGTGACTGTAACCTTCCCCTGTTCTGAATCTATATCGGTGGTGAAAACCCCTAAAGAAAACAGAGGATTAAAAAGAAAAGCCCAGAAATTAAAAATACAGAAACCCCATCAAACTCTAAGACTCTGAAAGAGAAAACAAAAGTAAAAACAGTCAAAATCAAGTAAACGGCGAAACACAACCAAGAAGATACCACAAGAAAACAGAGTAAATGAAAAAGAGTACCATCGATTTTCTGCAAGATTTTCTTCACCTTGTGCTTACATCCATCGCAGTGAATATTCACCTTCAACACACATTTCTGCATTCACAAGCAAAACCACCAAAAAAAAAAGCCAAAAAGACCACAAAAAAAGTGAACACACAGTGGATTCAATACAACATTAGAGAAAAACAACAAAATATCTCGAGTAAACAAAGCACCTGGATCTTCAGAAACTCTTCTTTACTCATAGCTTGAAGTCAAACAAACAGAGACAGAAAAAACAAAAAAGAAAAGGAAAAACAAAGAAGAGGAGAATAGATCTGGGAAATGAGAAAGAGAGTAGAAAGAGGAAGTTAATGGGTTGTTTGTTGTTTGTAGTTTGTGATTCTCTTGGAACTCAACCAAGGAAATCCAGAGAAAGTAGGAATCTTGAGTTAAGAGAGGAAAAAAAAGGAAGAAACCCAACAGAGAAGACCAAAGTTCAGAGAGACACAGAGATGGGATAGGTGTGTTAAAGGCTCTGTAATTCACTCGTTCCTCTTTTTCAGGGTGAGAGAAAGAAAGAAAGAAAGTAAGAAAAATGTTAAAACAAAACAAAACAAAGAAAATGGGGGCAGAGAAGAGAAGAGAAAGAGAAGTGAAGTGAAAAACGCTGGGGCTGCATCAAAACGTAGAGGCAGAGTACTCTTTATTTTGGAACTGCCTTTTCTTTTTTCCCTTTTTTTTAATTAGCCCCTTTCTTCTCTATTGGTTGTTGCAGTTGCAGCGATTTCGAAACGAAAACCCTCAAAAAATTGAAATTTATTTCAGAGCCGAGCTGAGCTGAATTGACAATTAGGATTGACTACGTTGTACAGAGCTTGGCTCGGCTGACTCGCCGGTCGGGAGTGAAACGTCGTCGTTTTGGTGAGTTTTTTTTTTTTTTTGTTATGATGAGGTTCAGACAAGATTGATTTGTGGCTAAAGCTAACATAGATGTCTCCCCCTCCTTCTCTATTACATGTGCTAATTATTATAACACATCATATAAAAGAAAGGCAAAATCTTTTAACATTGATTAAGAAACAAAATCAAGGTTTTTAATGCATTGTTGTGTGAAGGGGACTTGAATCCACGACTAGGTTGATGAGGTTACTAATATCTTAATCAAGTTATGTTTATGTATGTTGTTAGAAGTAGGATAGGAGGCCTGTGGGCCAATGACCCATATAAGCAATCAAGAGCCATGTGGATAATGAATGGAATTGGTCATCGACGAGGCACATCGAATTGAGAATGTACAATTGATGGAGGTGTAAGGTCAAGTAGTCTATTGAGCTCAATAGGAGCCACGTCAAGGTTTGTGTCACTGCCACCTATTTGTCTAAATTCTCACTACCATATCAAGCACAAATCTACCAATAGGACAATAGAGAATTCTATAAATAGAGGAGACACATCATCCCACCAAGTACTTACGTAATATTATCCTATCTCAACTCGATACTACTTCAATCTAAGCACTGACTTAAGTATCGAAGTATGTTGGACAAAACACCAAATTGGTGTGAGTATCTCCTTTACAAGTCAGCTTGACGCCTCAACACGTCACTTAACTAGGAAGTAGATATAGACCTATGACCAGATTTTTCCATCAAAATATGTGATGTTTTTAATGCAATGTCAATTTTGAATTATGAGAATTCAACCGAAGTAGAAATGATTGATTAAAAAGAGAATCTTTTCAAAATCTTTATACGAAAGTGATAATAAATAGACGTGATTTTTCTTTAGTACTTTTATATGATCATTATATAATACCTTATTATACAATTTTATCGATGCTTTTTATTTAGATCGAAACTTATGCCTCACCTCTCCAAGGAAAAAAAAAAGAATCTCAATGTAAAGTTCTTTTAGCCTTTTAAGGCATTACACTATATATGTGATAATAGTTTAACAACAATAATGTGGTTATCTCACATCAATAAGTTAAGAGTGTTGAAGTAATTTGTGAGAAAGGCTAGGGTCAAAGTTGACCAATAAAAAAGTTACAATGCACCATTTTTCTTAGGGTACACACCCCTTATAAAAGGTCACATTGAGGGCTTCTAGTCTAAGAGGCACTTTACACTTTAAAGAGTACCATCAAAAAGTGTTATATTTTGTGATATAGACATTTGCAATATTATTATATCTCTTTGACAATGATGAAATTTTCTCATGAGATATTTGCTTTGAGCATAACTCACTTCAACTACAATTTTTTTTCCCTTTCTAGTTCTTTTTTGTTGCTTTGTTTATTAAGTTTTCTTTTCCTTATGTATATAACATTGTGCATTTAAAATAGCTACCAAAAGTCAAAAGTATCTATGCAATACTACAATATAGGTTAAAATATCATTTTAATTCATGAACTTTGAGTTTTCTTGATACTTTTTCGTGTCTAAATTTGGTTTCTAATACTTTTAATAACTTTTTTTAATTAGTTCTTATTAGTAGTTTGGAGTTAATTTTTATCCAACTTGACAAAATAATAAAAATAATTTTCATTCAAGAAAAGAAATTATGTGGATATGTTTCTAAAGTTTATATAGGAAAGGCTAATGGAGACTAAATTGTTCATGGAAAAGTTAACAATAAACTAACAAATTAAATGGATTAATTTTCAACTTTAATGAAGTATGATGACTAAATTTGATCCTTTGAAAGTAAAATAATTAAATACAACAAGTTTTAAAATACAAGAACCAAAATGGTACTCTAATCTGAGAAATATTTAAAGTATGCCTAAGTTTGGAGAAAGTACCCAAACTTATATTGCACCTTTTTTTTTTTTTTTTGGTAATATATATATATATATATATATATATATAGAAGTGGAAGATTTGAAACTTCAATTTTAGAGAAGTTAATAATACCTTGTCCACTAACCTATGTTATATATAAGTATATTATATGTATAGTTTTTGCTCCTATATCACATTTGTGGTAATTTAAAGATAACAAATTGAATATATATATGATATGTGGAATAATTAATCTCATGAGCTAAATAGAAAATTTAAGCTCATTCCTCAAAAAAAAAAAAAAAAAAAAAAAAAAAAAACGCTTATGAAAACTCATACTTTATACCCCATAATGTAGTCTTACACCTCAATATTTTTAAAAATAAAAAATAAATATTTTATAGTTTCTTTTTTTTTAGTAACATATTTTATATTTTAGTCTTATACCCATTATTTTATATTCTCCACCAATATTTTAAAAAATTAAGTTTTGAAAACTAAAAAAAAGTAGTTTCTAAAAACTTATTATTGTTTTTGGAATATGACTACAAATTTAAATATTTATTTAAGAAAAATGAGAACTATGAAAAAAAATTTAATTTTCAAAATAAAAAATAAAAAAATAAATGGTCATCAAATGACACTTTTGATTCTTAAGGAGCTATTAGAGGCGTTGTGTGAGTTATAATACCATGTGTTATAATAGTCTATAAAATTATGTATTTACGGTAGAGAATATTTCACAGACTATTATAAGTCATATTATTACAACAAACGCTCAAAATCGTGATTTTGGGCCAAATAATTGATAAATAATGGGTTTTCAAATCGAATATTGTTTTAAATTTTAAAGGATCCTAAATCACTCTTAACTTTGCCCTAAATTTTTAAAAAGTTTTTTTCCTTTCTAAAATATTGTCCTTTGTTATCTAACTTTGCTCTCTCTAATTTCACCCCTCTTTCTCACCTTTTTTTTCTCTTTTATCCATCTCTTTTTTTTCTCTTCAATTTGTTTTCTCTCTGACTTTATTTCTCTCTCCAATATATTTTTTTAACTCTCTCACAAATTTTTTCACTCCCTCTCTAGCTTTATTCTCTTTCTAAAAGTTTTTTTTTCTTTACCATTTTGACTTTTCTCTTTGTAGAATTTTTGTATCTCTCCTAACTTTTTTTTTTCACTCTTTAGATTTTTTGCCTCTTCCTCTAATTCTCTCTCTCCCTCCAAAAAACTCTTTATCTCCACTGTTCTAAAATTTTTTCCATGTCTATATTATTCTCTCTCTAATTTTTCTCTTTCATTCAAATTTTCATGCCTATATTTTTGTTTTCTCTATCTAAAATTTTTAGCCCTCTTTTTTTTTTTTTTTTTTTTTTTTCTCTCTCCATCTCCAACTTTTTTTTTCTCTAACTCCTAACTTATCTTCCTAAAAACTCTCTTTCTATGTCAAACTTTTGTCTCTAACTCATAAGTCCATAACTTCCTTTTTCCTCTCTTCAATTTTTGTCTCTCTAAAATTTTTGCCTATCTCCCTATTTTAACATTTTAAGCTAAAAGTTAAAATAATGTATAATTAACAATAATTATAATAAAAGCGTTTTAATATTAAAATTACCTCCAAATTTATTCTAACAAAGATGGTGAGTGAAACATCCCTCTTCTGTGATTTACCAGTTTACCCTTATCCCATAGATTCAAGTTGCAGGAAAAATGAGAGAAAAAAAACGAAAAAAAAGGAAAAATATGGTACGTTAGGGAGTTCAAAGTAAATGTATTTTTTAGTCAAACCTCCAAATTTTTATGTATATGAGTTTTTTTTTTGTTTTTTTTAACTCAACAATATGTGGAGTGAGAAATTCGAATCTCTAACCTCTTGGTCGAAAGCACATGTTATATGCTTGGAGGTTATTAGTTGTCATTTTTCTTTAATTGAATGCCCATGGTCTTTTAATAGTCATAAATCTTGGATGATAAATATTTATTTAAATAAATGATTTCAGTTTGATAGGAAGGTGTAACATTTTTTTTTTTACTTCGACAATATGTGAGATGAAGTTGAGAGCTTTGGATCAAAAGTATGTCCTAACCAGTTGAACTATACTTAAATTGACTCTTTTCTTTTTAAGTGTACGTGAAAAGAGGACAATGACAACAAAAATATGAAGAAATACAAAAAAATTTTTTTATACAAGTCCCTACAATATTTATTTGGTTGAACTATAAGTTTTGTTCTTATTCAAAATTGTGTAAATTTAATTTATGTGCGTCAAAAGTGTTTAATACTAATGCTGGTAGATTGTCAAAATGAACATAACTCAACCGTAATTGACATGCATTTCTTTTTTAAGGTTGAAGGTTCAAATTTCCATATTCTAGTACTAAAAAAAAATCTTGTAACTTCAAAAGATTCAGTTTTGTCTCTAGTAAATATTTGTTGTTAAATTTTTAGTTCAATGTTACTACGCGATGAAGGATGGTGTTGTGCCTAATTAAAAGTTAAGGAAGCAGACTCACAATATCATATTGTTCGAGAATATCCATCAACAAACACATTTTATCAATATTTCCATCGACGTTTCAGAATATCCATAAAAAACAATATTTTATCAATATTTCCATCGAGTGATAAATTTCCATCTACGTAGACATTTCAATATATGGAGACAAAAGGTCTGAAAAGAATAATAATTCATGGTCCTACAATTACATAGTGAAGGATAAAATTTCCATCCCAAGTATGAACCTTTTTCTTCAATTCCAAGCAAATTATTGCCTCTTCCTCAAAAGCCTAAACTGACATGAAACCCCAAGTAACTTTTGCTCTTTTGGCTTTCTTTTCCCTCATATAGAAACAAAAGGTCACTTTGACTGTGAACACACAGGCCTCTTAAATTATTGCCAAGAACCCTAAAACAAAATGCCCTTCTCAAAATACAACATAAAAAAAAAAAAAAAAAACAAGTAATGGGTTTCAAAATAATTCTAAGTTCAACATAAAATCATATCTTAGACAGATCATTTTGGATGATAGGGCAACCTTGAGTAAATTATCTTTTATCTCTGGGTAAATAAAGGTAAATAAATCTTTGCCTCGTGACCGATTTACCTTCGTATGCTAAAACTATCCTATTTTCGTCTATACTCGTACGAGTACATTAATTTCGAAAAGAAAAACTTAAAGAATTAACCCAGTTGCATTTCATCAATCATCACATCACATGAACACCACATGTTCAATAAATAGTGGTTCATAAATGGAGAAGCAAATGAAAAGGCCATTTATAGCATGTTACCAACAATGTCAACATTGCATACATTTCCCACATATCATTTAAAAGAAAAAAGACAAAACAAAGAGATTATAATTTGGGGAGCCTCAGTCAGATGCAAAACCAATTAATCATCATTTCCCCCCAAGTTAACTCATAACTAATCCTTCTAATCTTTGTTGAGATTCTTGAATTTGCCTCACTCACTCCCTTGTAAAACCAAAAATAGGTAAAAATACGAACCCGAACCCGAACCCAAACCCAATTCTTGTAATCAATCTTCATAAACATGTGCACGGTCTCTCGCATGCACATTAACACACCACACACAAAAACCCATGAATATTGAATGTTCATATACATACATTACAGTAGAAAGCCAGCTCTGAGATGACGGGTATGACATTATTCAATAGTTAGACATGACATGGAGATATCTAGTTGTGAATACTACACTAGTATTATGTATATGAAGAAAAAAAATATACATATGTATGTGTAAAAGAATGCAGTATGTGTGACTATGACACATGAAAAACCAAAGAATTTAACAGCCATACCATGCCATCCAACATAGGATGAAGAGGCAACTCTCACTGGTCGCTATTATTTATCTTGATTTCTATAAGTTCTTCGATCGGTTGACGACAAATAGGACATTTATTAGATTGAAGCCTCAGTTCCTTGGCACACTCACTGCACATGCACTGCAAACAAAAAAAAACACAAATATAAAGGAAATGTAAGTACAGAAGTGATTAAAAGAGGGAAGGGAAAAGGCTCTTGTTTTTTTATTTAAGTTACAATATACATTCGAAGAAATCAAATGTAGCAGATAGATTATAGAAGTTTCATCGGATGCTGCTTTGAACAAACACTCAAATTAGAGCCTTACCATATGTCGGCATGGTAATACAGCGGTATCCTTGGGTTCAGTCATGCAAATCACACACTCCTTCCCGGTGTCATTATCGTCAAAACCTTCTGCTGATGAACTCCCTATTCCAAATATCTCTCGCAACTCATATCGCACTCCATCAATCCAGAGTAGCTGCCTAATCACTCTAACTTGGAAAGGACTGCCATTTTTCTTCTCCAGAACAGCTTGAGTGATTTGCATATGTGAATTATCTGGTTGAGGCTCACCAATTCGTTCATCATTGGACTGAGAGGGTGAACAAGTCTCAGCTGATATAACAAGAGGGAAAACGTCTTCGACAGGTGAAGGTTTTGAGAGGTCATCCAACTCAAAAAATCCCAAGTCAAAGCCAGTTCCCTCAGGCTGAAAGAATTTCTGGCCAGGACCCTTCTGAAATGGGATTTTTACTGGCTTGAAGGCATCGGGATATACTGGAACAAATCTACAGTTGGGCTCTTCCTTGGCAAAAAATAGAATCGTTATGCTGTTCATCATTTAAAGAAATCAAATTAGAAACAGGTAACAAGAAAGTATCTTCAAAGCAGCAATTAGGAAGCTGATGACAGTAAAAGTACAGTGGAACTTGGAAACACAAAGTAAAGTACCTAAGCTAAGCTAATAACCTAGGAGCAAAACAATATAGTTCAATCAGTTACTATTTCATAGTTCATTCCTATTTCCGAAAGTAAATTTGTTTAGAAATGATTATTTTTCCTTTCACTCTTTTTTTTTTTTTTTTTTTTTTTTTTTATGAAATACCGAACTTCCATTGAAAATGAAAGAATACACGGGTGTACGAAAAAGAGAGAAGCCCACAAAAAAGAGGGGAGCCAACTAAAAAAAGGGGTTCCAATCTTGAAATCTTATCTACAAGAAATTCATCCGAGCAATATAGGTTTAATCTCAATCCATTTACAGGTTAAACCAGAAAGAACCAGCCTTATAGCATAGGCCTTTTTTACTCGCCTGTTTACTTCTTTCAGTGACTAACTCCTTGACAGTCTTTCCTAAACGCTCCTCTAATAATGAATTTCCTTTCATTATTTAGAATTTTATCCTGTTACAGATAGTCGGCCGTTTCACTTTTACCCACCTCCAATCAGTATTTTTAAAGGCTCAAGGCGCAATGGCTCCTTGGGGCCTAGGCGCAAGGCGCATGTTTTTTTTTTTTTTTAAGGCGCACTATATAAAAAACATATATATATATATATATATATATATATATACACACACCGATAGCAATGACTTGAATTGTGGACAAGTTTGTATTCCCAACTGCTTCGAATGACCAAGTATGGGGTTAAAAAAAAAAAGGAAAGGCGCACTTTTTTACTTGCGCCTCGCCTCTTAAAGTGTGCCTTGCACCTAGGCGCACGCCCGAGGGTGCTTTTTAAAACATTGCCTCCAATAACAAGAAATATGGATAATAGATTGGGATCAATAACGTCTTTCGAAATAATAATAAACAAAACATATTTATGAGATACATTGCTCTCTGCCTCATGTCATTCATGTTGTTAATTGTTGTGTTGTCAACATTGACCAAGTGATTTTTCCCTTCAGAGAAAGAAAATCATGGCCCATATTTCTTATAACCTGGTAACAGAGCCCTACCCCACTAATCCGACAGCACCTACGCCCACCCCCAAGGTCCAAACCTAAAAGACATCAAGGGTTTAAGACAAAAAGCTCGATTTAACTCCTTTTTCACAACAAATATAATGGAACACCAAACTTTTATGGCATTTAAATCAGTGAACCTAACTATTCAAGCTAATAACACAATTTCCCAATTTCCAACCTTGAGTGTTAAGTACGCTTTTCAAGCCCTTCACCCCTTCTTTTCCTCACTTCTTAAATGAAAGTACCAAGCTAGAAATTCTTAATTGATACAAAAACTGCAGTACTAAAAATTATGACTGTACTCATCTGAATAGAATGGCCAGGCCTCTACAATAACACATGAAAGCAACTATGTGGTACAATAATAGAAGGCAATGATCAAGATGAATTGCTTGTAAGGACTCTACTCAATGGTGACAGGCATAATTCAGTTTCTTTATTCCTCCCCCTCATTATGTGCCTGTTTTTTTTTCTTTTTTCATTTTTATATTTGTGAGTATCCGGACTAGTTTACGTGCACGGCGCACCTCGATTAATTTCATAGGACAACCAGATCCTACCACATTTGGTGTCAAGTAACACGTAGGATATTAAATCTTAGGTAGGTGGCCACCATGAATTGAACTCATTCCCTCTAAGCCTCCATCATGTGTCTGGTTTGTGTTAAAACAAGATTACAAATATTCTTAGATTACCATCAATCTAAGAAATTATGCTTCATGAACACCGAAAGAGTGCAAACCAGCATTGTGAACTTGCAAGCAGCAATGAGGAAATTATATCATGACAAGCATTTTCTACTAAGCCCCTTAATTTAGACTAGCTAAACTAAACCTCAGCAAGGTTTCCGAGAAATGCCCCAACTCCCAAATGCAGCAAGTGAAATCCAAATCATGAATCATTTCAAACAATTCCAAATCATTCTACTGCCACCCGCATGCCCAACACAACACTAATCATAAACTAAAACTACAATTAAGTGTAATTTAAGTAGCAAATTCAAGTTACCTTCCATCATACAACGCATCGAAAACGAAAGAAACCAAGTGATGATCAGGGTTCTGCTCGTCCACCTCAATCCTCAAAGTATCCTTATGCACATTCACATCATTTCTAACCTTCTTCGCCTGCCGATGCTCCACAAACGGCAGAGGCGGTGGCGGAAGCAACGGCGGCCCCATCGCCGGCCGAATTTGGGACCACCCATTACTTTGATTGGCATAATAAGGGTGGAAATTGAAACGCCCCATTGAAGAATTCCCATAATTACACGAATTGTACCCACCAGAAAAGTAGTAGGAGTGAGGAGCAGGGGCAGGAGGAGGAGGAATCGGAGGCAGAGGCAGAGGCTGAGGAGTTGGAACGTAAGGGCGGCTGTGCAGGCGAGGAGAGTGGGAATTGGTGAACTGATGGGTCGGCGGCGGTGGTGGCGGAGGTGGCGGCGGAGAAAGGGATGGGGGTTCAGAAGGGTAATAGAAAGAGGAAGAAGAAAGGTAAGGCGGAGGAGGAGGCGGAGGTGGGTTTTGAAGATAGTTGTTTCTTCTTCTGTTACTCCATGAAATACCCATTTCTAGATTCAGAGATCGGAGGAGAAGAAATGAAGATTTGGGAATTTTCTTGTTTCTCCTGTTCTGAAGAATTGGGAAAAGTAGTTTGTGTGGAGTTGAAGAAACAAGTCCTTGTTCAACCGTTGACCTCCTCCGTTCTCTATTTGACGGTTCTACGTTTATCCTGTTCCGACGTGTCGTTTTTCAATGCTGAGAGGGTCACTCTCTACCGACATGTAGGAAAATCAATCAATCAATCATCACTTTCCTACGTGTCGTCTTCGTTGTTCCAACTTCATAAACTTCCAATTCCTCAACTATGGAATTTTCGAAGTTAAAGTTTTTTTTTTTTTTTTTAAAAAAAATGTTGTCGTGGGAGAGAGTCCAACTAAATAATAATCAACATAAAAAAAATATATATCTTTTCGAATCTTCAAAATTAATAAAAAGAAAAATGGAAACAAACATTTTCAATTTAGTCTAAACTTTTACTATGGTTTATATTTTGTTAGAGTATTATCAAATTAAACTTTTGAGGGAAGTAGTGATTTATTTTATTAAAGTTTATCACAAGACCATGTAATTAGGAGATAAAAATAATTCATCATATACCTAGTGATTTGTAGTTACACTTGAAAATGAGCAACATTTATTCAACCGTTGTTATTCATTGTATTTGAGAACAATTTAGTCTTTTTTTTTTTTTTTGACATTTCAATTTAAAATAAGGCCTTAAAATGAAAACTTAATTCACGGTTTTTTTTAGGATGGATGATCTTTTGATTTTTAAAATTTAAACTTTTTTTCCCTAGTATAATGGTTTTTATGATCTTTGTTATGATTAAATTGGACTGACGAAAATAAGTTGGTTAAAGGAGTGTGACAAAGGGTCAAACGGAGTAAGAAACTCAATACAAAGTCAACATGTATTGAAATCGGGTAGGGAAAGACCCAAGGTAAAGAAAGACGAGAGCATGTGTTTGGGCTTCGACCCAAGCACGTGGGTGCCCTCGACCTATCGACCCAGTGAACCAATGAATGAATCTAGGCTTGGGCTTGACCCAAGCCCGTGGTCGGCCTAAGTCGTGGTCGCAGATGCAAGGCTATCCTTAGGGCCTTGCATCGATCCCACGCGACCCACAGATATGTGTCCAACCCACTCCCGACCTTTCCTTTTTCCAGCAAGGCAACGAAAACTCACAGAAGACCCTAAGAATAAGGTATTTAAATTCTCTGCGGAGGAGAGAGATGGGTAAATCAACTATAGTCACCAAAATACTCATTTTCTCCCTAATTCTCTCAGAAAAACCTGTCTGACTTAAGCATCGGAGCTTGTGTGCTCTACACCACACTGGTGTCCAGGTTTTTCTTATGTTACAGACTGCGTTCTTCCTTCAAGAATTACAAATTTGTCGTCGTTGTCACGTGGAGGTCATGTGTGTCTCCTATCTAAAATTTGACAATAACAATAAACGCTTGAATTTTTTTAGTCATATTCCAAAAATAAAAAATAAGTTTTAAATTTTTTTTTGCTTTTAGTTTTCAAAACTCGACTTATTTTTTAAAACATTGATAGAACTAGAAAAAAAACTTTATTGGTAGAAATAGTGTTTATAAACTTAATTTAAAAAAAATTAAAACTAAAAAAATAAATAATTATCAAAGTAAATTTATTGGTAGAAGTGGGATTTACAAACTTAATTTTCAAAAATTAAAAATTAAAAATCAAATAGTTATCAAATTAACTTTTGTCTTTTCCACGTCCTAATGGTTCTAGAAATCAAATAAAATCATAAAACTCATCTTAGATATTTACAACATGAAATTTTAATTTGTTATTTTACATCGACAAGTCGAACATCTTGTAAACTTTAATAAAGCCTTTGCCAAAGTTAAGTTTGTTTTTTTTTTTTTTTTTAGTTCTTGCGTAAATGCTCAAGCTAAGTCTCCGGATTTCAGGAACTTGTAGGAGAATTTACCAAAAAGGAACCTATAAACTCAAACTTTTCCAAAAGCTCTTCTTTTATTAGTGCTTTTGATTGAAGATTCAGGAAATTAACTGTTGGCCAAAGCACTTTCTTTGACCTTAATATACTTAGCTAGCTTGCTTGCAACCAACCATTTGTTATAGAATTTTATCGACATCTATTTTTTTCATAACATGATCCCAATACAAAATGACCAACTTCTTTGTCAGAATGAGTATAGCTCTACAGTTAAGACATTTCTGTTTCCTCTAAAAAAAACGTAGGTTCGAGTCTATAACAACTATAATCAATTACATTCACACTTAAAGTTGGCTCGAGAAATCAAGAAAATAATCAATAGAAATCGTCGGGGAACGTTTCGAGAAATGGACTAGAAGGGCGAGGCAAAGAAACAATGCCATCTGATTTTCTTGAATTCCCAAACAAAAAAAGCAAACAGGGAAAGAGAGTTTGACAATAGACATAACAGAATTGGAAAGCAAGAACAATAACATTCATATAAAGGTTACAAAGTTCAAATTAAAGACAACATTTTTGAGTATGAAGAAGAAGAAGAAGAAGAATCAGCAAAAATCGGGCCTCGGTTTCTTTCGAACCGATACGCAACCGCGCTGATGATCCCTAAAGATTCTGATCTCAGAAAACTCCCTTAAATCTTCAAGACTGATGAATTGTTGGTTGACCATTCTGATGGAATCACCTCCAGTTTCATGAATCCAAACATAAGGTTGGCAAGCTTCATCATAGTAATAAAGCAAGCTCTTCATACTCCTTCCTGGCATGTATGCTTTGTAAATGCTCTTACATTTCAGCCTCTTTGAGCATCCTGGCTTCAAACTATGAACTTTTTTCAATATTGATCCCACCCTTATCTGCAGCTCCACCGGCCTGTCGCTCAAGTTCCATATTCGAGTCCCCAATCCCGACGCCTGCGCGTGGTCTCGACAGCCATCGAAACAGCTACCGAGAGGGAAAACGCCGAACCCGGGCATTGCAAATGTTGGTTCTGTTTTTGTCACATAAAACCATCAATCCCCCCTTGGGGCTTGAGCTATATAAATGAGCTGAAACTTTTTTTTTTTTAAATGAAAAGTTGCATCAGATGGCTGTGATTTGTTGGGGTTCTAGTGAAATGAGAGTATGATAAAGGAATGTGTACTCTATGGGGTCGTCTAGAGCATCGTTGCAGAATCAAAATCCTTGGAATCAAAACCCAGGAGTTTGTTCTAAGGGGTTTGAAACTCTGGAAATCAGAAAACGGTGTTTAGTATGAAGTGTTTGATGTTTGGAAATTAGAATTACTGAAACAGTATTCGAATTAGCAAAACAAAACAATGAAGTTGTGTTTTAAACTCAGTGAATTTTGAACACAATGGCTCAAACAACGTTTTAGGTTTAGATTTCAAAACCATCCAAACTCGAGAAGGTGGTTCAAACGCCCCCTATTATTTTTAGTATAAAGGACTATATGGATAAACCCTTCCATCAAGGAATTGGTAGGGACAAATTCAACAGCATGAGAAGAAAATTGCATTGAAAGAATAAAAATTTTAAAAAGGGAAAGTGAAGAGATTGAAAAAATTGTATTGGTTTGTTGAGGAAGGAAGAGAAAAAGGCAAATGGTGTAACCACTAAAAAAGGAGTTGGGAAGTTCAAAGCTTCATGATGAGGGGTTGCATTTGAAATATGATATTGTTTCACCTTTCATGATGCTTCTTTTTTTTTTTTTCTTTTGGTTCACTCCACTGTTCATTTTCAACAACCTTCAATCACCTTAGAGAAGATTGTGGGTAGATTGATTGTGAGATTCTCCACTTTAAAAATGTTGAAAAGAATCATTTTTAAAAGTTAAAAAAGTACTTTGAATTCATTTGAAATGTAGTTTGGTTCATCCATTTGAATATGTATTATGTTTCTATCTAATCTCCATTGTTAATTGGTATGATCATAGTTTGCTTAACTATTTGTCACCTCATGCCAATTCTCGTAAAATATAGATATTAAATTTTTATCGACATGTTTATCCATAAATTCGACATTGACATGAGAGATGAATTGACATTTTTATTACATCGTAAAAAATCGATGAAATATATGTATTAAAGATAGTAATAAGATGTAATTAATGTGAATATACATAGCATTAATAATAAGTATTTAAACCTATTTAGAAAGTTTAAAATTTTTATTTATTAATTTAGATATTTTTAAAAATTTTATTTTAAAGATTTTTTTTTATAAATACACCTATAAAATTGAGATCTCAACATTTTAGACGAGGTCAATATTGAAGTTAATACACTTCAATTATAATTTGACATATCTTTAAAACATTAAATGCTTTGACACATGATAATGGATGTTCAATTTTAGCACTCTTTTGTTGATTATTACGTTTAGATTAAGTGAAATCCAATAATTGGCTTGATTTAAACATGACCCATGGATATCCAATAAAAATGTATTAATTAAATATAATAATAATAATCATAAACTTACTCTTTCAAAAATTAGGTTAAAGATACCGTTGTAGTCTTCCTTCCATTTTAGTCTTTATACTTTCAATAATTATTAAAACTAGTCTCTATTGTTAGTTTGAATTTAATTTTTTGAGAAAAAACATTTTTGACCCTGGGCTTGAACTGGTTGTATCAATTTTAACAATGAAGTTTCAATTTCATCAATTTAAACCTCAAACTTAGCAGATTGTGTCAATTTTAACCCTAAACTTTTAATTTAATCAATTTAAACCTAAAACTTGGCAGATTGTATCAATTTTAACCCTAAACTTTTAATTTTATCAATTTAAACCTCAAACTTGAATAAGTGTATCAATTTACACCCTCGTTAAGTTTTCGTTTCCATCATCGCTAGAAAGGTTCTCCACACATGCCCAAAGTCACGTTTCGCTTAATGGTATGTACTTGTTTGTTATTTTTTTTAAAACAAAAAAAATCACCTAAAAATTATTAAATCATTTCATATTGGGTTGCAACTATCATGAAAAATATTAATTCAACTCTTGAAAATAGGACCCACACAAAAGCAAATGGACTCTGGTGTTAATCTCGCATTTGGTATTGATGCCAACGACAACAAATATGAAGAAAATTCAGGTGGTAATATCATTGAAGGCAACAATGACCATGTAATTTCGTTGACTTCAATGGTGAGGGATTTCGGCTCGACTAAAATGCGAAAGAGAACAGAAAAGGCGATGGTGAATACTGAATATATTGATGCCTATAAACACAACGAACTAGTCATAACCGACCTTGTTAATCTCATTGATAGTCTTATAAAAGGATTAACGTGACAACGATGCTGGAGAGGTAGGAAACAAAGATTCTAACAAAGGCGATTTTGAAATCTTTGCTTCTATTGTAGTAGATAGAGGACAAATCAAGTTCAAGATTGACGAGAAATTAAAAAAAAATCAATATTGGTGACCGATTCAAGAATGAAAGTACTCCATTGAGAAGAAATTTGGTGCAGATAAGTTTTAACCGAGGGTGTAAATTGATACACTTATTCAAGATCAAGGTTTAAATAGTGAAATTGAAATTTTATGGTTAAAATTGATACAATCTGCCAAGTTTGAGATTTAAATTGATGAAATTGAAAGTTCAGGGTTAAAATTGATACATGTCAAGTTTGAAGTTTAAATTAATGAAATTAAAAGTTCAAGGTTAAAATTGATACAACCTGCAAATTCATGGGTCAAAAATGCATTTTTCCTAATTCTTTTAATCAAAATTAGTTTAATAATAACAATAATTTACATGCAAGAAAACACAAACATGTGAACATATTTTCAAAATTCATAAAAAAAAGGTTAATAGAGACTAACTTTTTTTTTTTTAGAAAAGTTAACAAATATTAACAAGCACTATGTTTAAATATTTAAAAATAGAGGAGTTAAAAATATAATGAAACCCAAAATAAACCAACTAAAATTATAGCAACCCAATATTGTACATAAAAAAATAATAATGTGTTAAAACAGGTAACATAAATGATTTTTTTTTCTTCTTCTTCTTCTTTTACTGAGCTGCACTCGACACATAATTGGGAATTGAACAGATCGCAATAGGGGTTGGTGGAGAAAAAAGGCAAAGGCTCCAACAAGCAAGGTTGCAAAGTCTGTGTCCCCCACTTCTGCTGGTTTCAATCTCTCCCAATTGGAAGATAGTTAAGAATGAATCTCTGTTTACATTTTCTGAAAAAAGTTGTGTGTATACCACAGTTACCGTAACGAGTCCCTTCATATTTTCATAACAGTATAATATTGTTCACTGTGGGCCTAATGCACACCTGACTTCGCATCTAAAGTCTATCTAAAAGATCTCAATACCATGTTTATTTCGACTATTTTTGCACAATCCCCAACAAAATCGAGAAGAGTGATTTTCGCACCAACTTGGACTTATATTGTAGTTTTGTTATCTTTTATATTTCAATACATTTGGGTTCTATCGAAAATTAGATCAGATAACTGAGTACCTAAGTTATGGAACTGTACAGAGAGATTACAAACCACAAGCTTTCAAACAAGTTGTTTTCAGTAACTGTGGAGGGAATCAGAATGGTTCATCAGGCCATGGCCTAGTCATTTGTCTTGGTTATCTTCAGTTGGGTCTACCTTGATTATCAGAGGCTGCTTGAGATCTACAGGAGCTTCTGCAACAACCAGTAGCTGTCCCGATCCGATATCGTCATAATCCTCGTTTTCGGCCAAAGCTTTATCTAGAGCAGTCTTGGCGACTCTTGTAATACAAATTATTAGAACCACTGCAATTCAAAGAAAAAGGTACCAAGGCTCTCCTTCAGCATGAATGTTAGTGTTTTAAGTTTATTCCACTGCAATTCAAAGAACAGATAGAGAAGGAATTTTTTTTTGCTGTCACTTTCCCAGTTCAATGGTGTCAAAAGGCTTTATTTATAAAAAGGTAATAAACAGCACTCCCACCCACCCAGCCCAGGTAGGGGTGTTAAAGATAGGGATGACAATAGGACATGATAAGGTCGAAAATTCTAATTCTCATTCTCATCCACACTCGACTCCTCAATCTCAAGAAATCAAAGGCGAGTTTGGGGATTCCTTGTTTAAGGATCAGATGAGGACACACTCGCAAACCCATTCTGATTATGAAATTGCCAGCTTCCTCGACAAAGGAATGCGAGTAGGTGCGTTACAAGGAGCTAAATGTCGTTATACGTGCGAGTGTGAGGCGAGTGGCACTTACCAGATATTGAAAGACCCAGCATGATAATTGCCTGCATTCACAAGAGATCAAATTTACATCATACTTGAAAAGGAGATCATTATGGTAACTCATTCAAATACCTAAGCTAACTGTGGAACTTGAATTAGCTTACCCAATCAGACTTTGGAAATTCATTCCAGCCGTGAGTCACATCAGAAAGATCTTTAAGAGTTGTTCCCACATATACTAATGCAACTGTAATTGGCTGCAAACGAAATAATCATTTGGAAATCATTAAACTACCGCATCTTTAAGCATCAACTAATGGAGTGGAACAAACATATGACCCAACAACATGAACAACAAAAAATTTCAGTCGGCATGATTTATCAAACAAGTATTGATGACTTTCCATAGACGTCTTTTACTGTCAAATTAGCATTTTTCTTCTTCAATATTGTGAGTGTCTATACCAGCTTGTGTGTACCTCAAATATTCTCTCGAGGCAACCACATAACCCTACCTGCATTTAGTTTCTAAGGTAACGCGTTAGGACTTTCGAATTAGCTTTTGACAGTAGCATTAGTATGAGTTAGTTGACTACGTAAGCGCCATCTATCTTGGTGACGAATTTCACGATAATAATCTACAAGAAATTGAAGCTCAAAGGTAGTGGAAACTCATGGAATATTCAAACCTAAGATAACATAAGCATAAACATAGAAAATTTAAACCTAAGATAACACAAGTATAAACATAGAATATTCAAGCCTAAGATAACATAAGCATAAACAAATTGTTAGGATACCACTAACAAGCAAACACATGAAATAGAACTATATTGCAATATCAATAGAAATTACAATGTCAAGAGCCTTTCGAGGGACTGTCTCTCCCAAAGTCCCTACACTGAGACAATACCGAAATCATTCTCTTCCTTAAGAACTCTAACTCCTCTATTTATAACCAAGATACTACAAACTAATTACTACCATGCTCTTACTAATAATATCCTAATATTCCTAATAGATCCCTGACTAGTACTCTCACACATATGTTATCTTATGCCAGAATGTAAAGATAACACAAGCATGGCTAATATTAAAATGATAAGAACAGTTAAATGGATCATTTGGATGCAATCTTTTGATAGGAGAAAGCTGAGGAACATACCATCATTCCCAACCAGGAAGCCAACATGTACTTCCCGAGTGAAATAGGAGTCACAGACAAAAGATAATTCATTATGTTAAATGGAAGCAAGGGAACAAGCCGAAGTAAAAGAATGATCTGCAAAAGAAGTGAAAATTTTAAACACACAATGCAAAGATAAGACAAACAGCAAGCTTAATAATGAAAACACTTTCCACATACAAACCTTAAATCCTGATCTATGGATTGCAACTGCAACTGAACGGAACTGCGGATAGTCCTTCAACTTGGAGGTAACAAATGATTTCCCAATCTACAGAACACAGTAAGAGACTCAAATCAATTAGTTCCTGGGTTTCATTAGAAACAAGAAAAAGATCAAAGAGATAGCAGGGGAAAAAACATTTACAGGTATGATTTAAAGCATACTCGGTCCATAAACTTACAGTTCTTCCAACAAGAAATGCAGCCCCAGCACCAGCAGTTGCACCAATAGAATCAGCAACAATGGCAATAGGCAAGCCAAACAAGTAACCACCCCCAAGCTGAGGCAGAAAAGGTAGATGAAACACAACGATGGCTTAAGAAACTAGATAAGGAAGGCTGCTCATGAATCAGCATAAAGTATTTAATCTTACTGTCAAGATTGAGGCTGGAACAGCCATGATTGTCAATGGAATGTATGCAACAGCCCTGCATTTAACAGCAGAAAATGCTTTGTAGTGCTTCTAACAAGGGATAGTTAAACCAATGCTTTCTTTAAAAAGGGACCATTTCAATAAATGGGTCGAGTTTACTCACAACACAACTGGACCCCAGACGCCAAGATCTTGATGAACCCATAACAAGAAATCCTTCAAAATCTGCAGAGAAAAATGTCGCTTGTTGGTGTGTGAAATGAGTGATGAGTAAACCTTTTGAAGCAAATAATTAGCAGAAAAGAACCCTACTGGCTGCGAAAGAACCAAGAGGATTTTGCAAGTAGAATGCTCTGTTCAGCAAGATTTTAAAGAACGATGGTAGAAGTAGGAACATGGTTTAAAAAAAAACACGTAAAATATTAATTAACAAGAATAGATTATTTGATAACTATTTGATTTTTTTAAATTGTGTTTCTTTTCTCACAATTTCCCTACAATGTTTTTCATATCCTCTTCAATAGTTTTCATTTTTTTTTTTTTGTTCTCTTTAATGGTTTTCATTTTTCATTTCTTAAACATTTGAGTTTTTCGCCAAATTTCAAAAACAAGTTTTTGAAAACTGTATATATATATATATTTTTTTTTAAGTTTTCAAAATTTGATTAGTTTTTGAAAATATATGTAAAATGTAGATAACAAAACAAGAAAATCTATAGGTGAAATTGAAAGTAATATTTATAGGTTTAATATTTAAAAACAAAAAAACCAAATGGTTATTAGACAAGCCTTAATTTCTTTTAGTTCAATAACGAGGATGGATTAAATCTTGATGTTGTGGCTGAGGATATAATATCATATCAAATTAAACTAGGCTCAACTTAGCTTTTAATTTTGAACTAGAAAAAAAGTTAGCTTTAATTTTGGTTTCTAGTTTTTCGTTTATGGCTGTTTTGTTTGATAACTCATTAACTATTTCAGTTCTTAATTTAGAAATTTGATTTGGAGGGGGAAAAAGTAGGGTTTTTTCACACAACTTTCTTCTCGCAACAGCCGTTTTTTTTTAGATAATTTATTTTAAGTTCTCACTTTTTAAAAATGAATTGTTAAAAGTCTGTATGATAATTTAAAAAATAAAAAAATATAAAGGATGAATGAGGAATGTTCCTGTTATATTTTAAAATTTCTTAATAATATCAATTATATATTTATGGTTTGTTAAAGTTAAAAATCATAATTTCATGGAAGGCTAAAAAAAAAAAAAAAAAAAAACTTTTCCCTCAATTTGTTTTTTTTTTTTTTTTTTTTTTTGTATTGTCCCAAACCATTTTTCAACGTTCAAAAAAACATAACTTCTTATTAATTCCTCAAATCGAACATAATGATCCAAAAAAAATCTAGAATGAAAAGGACAATCTTTCCCCGTTCATAAAATTACTTTAAAATTCAAGGATGAACCTGTAACAAATATATTAAAACTTTGTATATATTCTTTTAATTAATACTTCATTATGCAAATATATATATAAAATTTAAATTTGGGGGTCGAAAAAAAGGTCAAGCCAAAATAGGCAATATATTCTCTGTCCTCATCCTTGAAAAAGAAATTGAGAGAGTTTTGTCGGTCCCCATTTTCTACATGGGGCAGCCCGTGAGGATTTTTGTTGATATTGATATTTCTTTTCCAAAATATATTGATCTTTACCGTATTGATTTAATCATTTTCATTTGTAAGATAGTTAAAACTTTTTAAAAAAATTCAGATAACTCCTCTCACATAGAAATCAAAATATTTTATTGGAGAATGATTTTGTCTTTAAAAAAAAAAAAAAGTGAAATAGGACGATGTGTCATTGTGAAATGTTTTCTCAAATAACACATTTTTTAAATACATAATGATAATAAATAAATAAATTTTTTGAGTATAATGAATAATTAATTTTATGGGATTTAATGTGTAATAGGCAAATTTCCCTTCAAGAAAATTAATCAAGAGAAACTTTTTTTTTTTTTATTGAAGGGGGAGAAACTATTTTTAGTCGATGTGTTTTTGTTGATGATATAATTACTACATTTAATTCTTATATACTATTGTTAATGATATAATCCCTACATTTAGAAAATCAATGGAATAAATTTTCACATTGTAGTGAGTTAAATAATTGAATAACATGAACTCCATTTTATTTGATGCATATAAAAACAATAGATTATATGAGTTCATCAATATATACATATATAAGATAAAATGATTATTTTAGATATAGAGTGTATATAATTATGGCTTATTTCCATTTAAATAATTAATTAATTTTAAGTTGAGGTTAGAGAAAGAAGAAAATGACAATTGAAACCAAAGGGAAAAAAAGGTTGTTGAGCCGAAGTAAAGTAATTTTTCAATTTCCAATTGAACCATCGAGGGCTAGGGCTTGAAATCAGAAGGGAACTTCGAATAATAAAGAAAATGAAAATCTGCAGAAAACGAAGAACGAAGAAGGAACCAAAACAGAGGAGAAGAAAAGAAAGCAAACAGACCTTTTCGACGGGGAGAGTGAAGAAGGCGATGGCTACGGCGGCGACGAGGAGGATGAGGAAAGCAATTCTGAAAGCCATCGGAAAAGCTTATCTCCGACGAGGTTCAGGCCGTAATCGGAAGGCGATCGCTGTCCGATCTAAGTCGGTCTCTGCGCCGCGTCGGCCATGATTAAAGGTTTTTGGATAAGAAGAGAAAAGAACGAAGCCCGGTGCGGCCTGCAAAGATGAATCAAAATGGGGCCCTTAACGCAATTAACACGGAGCCTGTCTCTCTCTTTGCTTGTACTTCTCAATTTTTTTTTTTAAATATAATAAATATAAAATATCATTTTCT
The DNA here is from genome assembly GCA_036507285.1 of Trichosanthes cucumerina. Classification (NCBI taxonomy): domain Eukaryota; kingdom Viridiplantae; phylum Streptophyta; class Magnoliopsida; order Cucurbitales; family Cucurbitaceae; genus Trichosanthes; species Trichosanthes cucumerina. The sequence continues at coordinate 7,472,838 of CM071844.1, forward strand.
TATTTTCTTACGACTCACAGCATCAACACCAACAAAAATGTCAAATTTCTCAAGGAGATGGGATCGAAATATCCATAACATATTAAAATACTTAATAAAATATTATAAATAAATAGTTAATTTTTTTTTTAATACATCAAAAATTAGAGATGCGAGGATTTGAACTTATGATCTTTTAGTCATTAGTCATACTTGATGTCAATTGAGAGTTATACTCTTGTTGGCAAAAGTATAGAGACTAAAATAAAACAAACCACAAACTACAAGGATAAAAATGAAATCTTAATATAATAGTTTATATATTATGATATAAGAAATATGATTAAATTTTTTTACATAAATAAACTGTATATGAGAAAAAGATTTGCAAATAATAAGATTTTTTGTTTAATAAGAATTCATATGATCCTATTTTCTTTGATGTAATTCATTTTTAAAAATAATTTTCTAAAAATTAAAAAATATTTGCATACATTTTTATTTATATTTGATATCAAGAAGAAAATTCTTACAAAATAAATAATTTTAGTAACAAATTACAACAAAAGGAAAAATTTAGGAGGGGCTTGCCATGGACCAACATAAGATTAATAAATTGATATAACATTTTATATATACAAACTAAGCTCCTCTGGCACTTCTTAAATCCGCCTAATGGGTGAGGGATTCTAAAACAATATATAAATTTACATTGAACACGAGACATGAGAACGTAAAAAGAAGTAGAGACGCATGCTTTTCCAACGAACGAACAACCCAATTTGAAAATTTTGAGAAACACATAAATATAAGGAGAAACAAAACGGAGATAAACTACTATTTGTCGTTTCTAAAATTTAGCCTTGATTTTAGAAACGTTTTTTAAATTTTGGAAACAAGAAACGAGATGAATTATCAAACAAGATTGTTTCTTAAAAAATGAGAAAGAAAAACAAAAAACGAGAAGCAAGAACGTTATTAAACGAGCCCAACAAAAAAAAGGACATTGTGAGAAAAACTATAACCAATGCCCATGAGTCCATCCAGGTCGTTCGTAGTCACAGTTGGATCAAATTACTGTTTTACCCCTATGACTACCTCTTGCACCTTAAGTACAACTGATCCTCTAATGAACAACTTATTTATGGTCCTACCATAAACAACGTCCCTTTCGTACCAGTGAAAGGGTGGGGTCCCGTTGTTCAAGACCTAGATTCAGTCCTTAAGGGAAACAACCCATCTAAATTCCTTAACTCGGGAACCAGTGAATTTCTTCTTACGTAGTTAAGTTCCCAACTACCCACGTGGTTCTACCCCTGAGAAGGTACGCTTATTGAGTCGGCGACTCTAGTCACTCTCACTCGTACTAGTTAAAGGACAAACCTCTACAGACAGGAGTCCGTAACTCGCTCAAGATTAAGGTCGAGTCACTAAAGGTCATCTACGAATTATTAGACTTAATCTGTTAATGTTGTTACTACAGTAGTCTAATAATTCACGGTTCGGTCTTACACAATCTCATTGCACATGATGCCCTCACTCGCATGTCAACTACATGAACGAGTTAGATCACCTCGTTTATATCAAATACAAAGTGGGTGTCCATAGTGTTACTAGGATGAGTTCCCCAATCTTATCCATGTACTATAGACCATTCGGGTCTGTTGATGATCCCACATTGGAAAAGTGGAGAAAAACCTCACAATATATAAGGTATATGGGTTACTTCTCTCATTGCTAATTGGTTTTGAGATGGAACCCCATATAATCTAATAGGATATTAGAGCCCATTAAACCCAAACGGGTATTCGGTCCAAAAATTGAAATTGGGATCCAATCCTTGAAGGGGCATGATGAGGATCCCACATTGGAAAAATGGAGAGAAACCTCACAATATATAAGGTATACGGGTTACTCTTCTCATAGTCAATTGGTTTTGAGATGGAACCCCATATAATCTAATAGGGTCATTTACCTTGATCCTACATATGTGTCCACTACACACCATTCAAGATCTCATATTTATGACCATGAAGTTTAGTTTATTGGATTAAGTTTAAAATGCGAGAATACAATATTTGATAAAAGAAATAACTTTTATTTATAAACATCAAATGTATACAAACTACACGAGTTTAGGACATACACCCCAAAAAAATTAGGGTATAACCTCGCTTGTTCATTATTAGAGATAACTCCATGCTCCGAGGAGGATCAGTTGGGGAATTGGTGGAAGATTCTTTGGAATAGCTCAATAATAAAATTAAGTTTTTTTATTTGGAGGTTGTTCAATGAATACATTCGCACTTTTATTAATCTTAATAAAACTGGATATTATTTTCCCAAGATGTTTCCATGCTATTTGAGAGTGTAAATTCTCAAAGAAGTTATGGAAAAAGTCCCTTTTTTTTCTTATAGATTGGTCTCAAACTAATATTTAAATTGCAGATGTAGTTTGGTGGTTTAAATTAAATATATAGACGTATCAGCTTGAGGACTTTTTTTTTTGTAATATGTTGGAGAAATTTGCATGGAAAACTCCTTTTCACGCGAATTAATGTGATTTGACCCATGTTTTGAAATTAATGACATTTGACCATTTTTATACTGTGCATTCCGTTCAAATTATCGTAAGGGCATCATACTCTAACTCTAGCTCTCTCGCTCTCGCTCTCGTTTATGATAGTAATTAAGTTGTCAAAATTCTGGAGAAAAGAAAAAAAAAAAACAAAAATCGCACTATAGTTGACTCGCTCTCTTATTCGTAGTAACGATCACGCGACGACCTTTCTCGCCTATCTCTCGCTATTCCAACTTTTCTCTGTCTTTTTTTGTCATTTTTCTTTATATTTTTTTCCATTCATTTGAGCGAGAGCGAGAGCGAGACAGCGGGAGCGAGAGCATGAACAGTGTGCGAGAGCGTGAACAAGAAAGACCGCTTCATATTACCCTTATGAGTCATTTTGCGCGTATTGTCACGTCAGAATGGGTCATATTTCATTATTTTGAAATGTCAGGTCAAATTCCATTAATGCATGGAAAAATGGGTTATCCGTACGAATACCCCAATATGTTGAGGTGTGTGGAATGACAGAAATATAATTGTCATTCAAAGCAGTGTGGATGAAGGGGTATACATAATAACTAGAATTATTGTCTATCATATATACAAGAAATGCAATGAGAAAAGTAAGTTAGATAGAATTGAATAGTAACCAGGGCGACAATATATATGGTACCACCTACATTTTTCATCTTCTAAAAATATCTTTAGACCAAACAATAAGATGGGTAGAGTTATTAAGAGCCTATTTGGTATGCAATTTGAATTTTGTTTTATGTTTTTTGGATTCACTGAATTCAGTAAATATGTGTTTGGCAGATGTGTTTTCGAAAACTGTTTTCGGATTCTGGGATCCAAATAGTAGAAAGTCTGAAAACAACATTTTTATATTTTCATTGTATCCAGATTCTGAATTTAAAATTTTAAAATGCAGAATTATATTAAACAAAGATAAAAATCTTAATAAATACAATATTTCATGTTATAAAACTCAATTTAGTTTTGTTAAATTAAAACATGTATAATATAATGTATTATAAATTACATAATATTATATTACAAAATGATAATTCTATAAAATTTATAAAATCATGTTCATAAATTAATTAATAATGACTTATATTCAATTTAATTATTAGTTTTGCAAATATAACTAATTTCACGATCTATAAATATGTTTTAAGACACACTTTAAATAACTATTTACAATGTAATCAAATTTCTGAATCTCCTACCAAACACATATATGAAAACATGAAATACAATTATGTTTTTATTGAATCCCTTGTTTTCAAATTTCTGTTTTCAGATTGCTTACCAAACACAAACAGGCCCTAACTAACTCTTACTCCACCAACTCCTCAATCCAATCATAACTTAGAGTTTAACTTGTCATTTCTTATTAAAATATTATAATTTAAACCATATCGATTAAAGTTTCTTACATCTATTTTTTAAAAAAAAATTAACACGTAGAGTAAAAAGTTGAAACTTTATCATTTTGATCGAGAATAAATACTTTAATTGGTTGAACTATACTAAAATTGATCACTAATAAGAAGTTATTAATACTTAAAGTAATTGAATAATGGAAATTTATGTAAACCAATCTTCCTTGGTTGACTTTATGCACCGATGTATTTAAAATTTCCACAACCACCTTCAACTAATAAAGGCTATGTTTTGTAATTCACTCACGAGGGAAAATTAAAAAAACAATAGAGAATTTTGTCAATGAGAAGGAGAACAACTTGGTTTTCTCTTTTATTTATTTATTTATTTATTTTTGAAACTGGTCTTCTATTTCATTTAAAAATAAGAATTAGCATTCACTAAAAAGAACAAAAAATACCGAAGGAATTAATTTTAACTTTATAATGATTTAATTTCATATCCAATTAAGCTTCTTACTTAATCATGAAATTAATATTTCTATTTGAGAAGTGAGATTTGTAATTAGATACAAACATTTTCGTTGGTGTGTAATGTAAACTATTTTTGTGGTTGCAAAATTTTATGATTGATGTATATAATACATACATCTTTTTGGGTTGAATGAATTATAATAAATTCTAATAACTCGTGGGTTGAAATCTGCGAAGTTATAATCTATATTTAGAATATAGAATTATTTGCTAACCTGAGTATATCTCAACTGAAAACTTATGAAATTAATTGTGATCGGATAAGCGTTTTCTTTACTGAGTAGTTTTTATTTACTTTTTGTTTTTTTAACTTAAGTTTACGTTTACCTCTTCTTAAAGAAATTAAGTGGATTAGATGAGTAGTTGGAACAAATTATTAAAATTTATTTGAATTTGGTGCACTATATTTTTTAATTTCCCATACAAAAGGAAAAAAAAAAAAAGATTCGGTCATGAACAAAATTGACGGTTCAATCAAAACAAAATTGACTATTTGATAGATAATTCGAAAACATAAATTTGAAAACAAGGGATTCAATGAAAACAAAGTTGCATTTCATGTTTTCAAATATGTGTTTGGTAGCAGAATTAGAAATTTGATTTCATTTTAAACAGTAATTTAAAATGTGTTCTATAATATATTTATAGATCATAAAATTAGTTGTAGTTGCAAAACTAAATATAGGGGTGTACAAGTAACCCGGTAACCCAACCAACCCGGACTACCCAACCCAAACCTTAAAGGTTGGGTAGGGTTAGATTTTTTTTCGGTTTGGGTTGGGTTAGAAGTTTGAAGAATCGAAGCAGCCTGCCTTCGGTTCTCGGGTTGGGCCTTTTAGGCTCTGGTTGACCTAACCCAACCTAAAGTTTATATTTTTTAATTTTATTTTAATTAAATATATACTTATAAATGAATTATTTGTTAATTTCTTATGTTTTCTCCTAGATTTCTAACAAAATGTTAAGATGTTATGGATTTTGAAGTTTGATATTTGAATTTCATGTGATTTTAGTTATTAATTCAAGAAAAAAAATATTTTAAATAATTTAAAAATAATTAAAAAATAAAAAAGTTATCTGGTGGTGACTCCAACCTGGTTTGGGGAGTTACTCTCATGAATAGGGTTGGTTGGGTTGAAGGAATGACTAACCCGAATTTTTGGGTTGGTCCAAAAATCTCCCTCAGCCCAACCCAACCCGACTTATGTACACATATTAGGTTGAATATAAGACATTATTAATTAATTTATGAACATGTTTTTTTATATATAAATTTTATATAATTATTATTTTATAATATAATATTTTATATTTTATAATATTTTATATTATAAATATTTTAATTTAACAAAGATAAATTAAGTTTATAAATATGAAATATTAAGATTTATTAAGATTTTTATCTTTGTTTAAAATAATTCTGCATTTTAAATTTTCAAATTCAGAATCTGGATACAATGAAAACATAAAAATGTTGTTTTCAAAATTTTTACTATTTGGATCATGAATCCAAAACAGATTTTAAAACATGTTTACTAAATACATATTCATCGAATTGGTGAATCCAAAAACATAAAACAGAATTCGAATTACCAACCAAACATGCTCTTATATTTTCACCAAACCCCAATACTAGGCATTCTAATTTCTCACCAATTCTTTCATTTCATTTTTTCAATATTTTAACATATAGTCCACTTAAAAGCTTTTTTTGTGAAACTTTCTCTTATAATTAATTATCTAACTAATTTTGTACAATATATTTTGATATCAAATTTGTAACTACAGATTTAGATGGACTTAAATTCAAAAAAAAAAAGGCTTATAAAACATTCACCTATACAATTTAATTTGATTTCGAATCATTACGATCGATTCGACCACAAGCTCTATTCTAAAATACTAGTCGTAGTCATACTCAAATTTCTATTAAACATTGTGAAGGAGTTTCATGTCACATAGAGGTCAAACATTATATAAATAATCAACATTTCAACAGCATAAAGTAATTAACAAATGTACATAATTTATAGAACATGGCTAGCACATCCCAAAATTCCAAATTGTTAACAAATGATTTATACATTCTCTCTCAAAAGAACCAATTATCAAACAACCATAATACAAAATTCTGAACAAAAATAAACAAATTATACATTATTACCAAGATGTAAATATGATATCATAATAACTTTAATCTGAACTATAAATTAATTTCACCACTCACCCAGCAAAATTTACAGAGGAATTCCAACAATTTACTGCTGCTTGTTCAATACAGAACAGAACCAACTGGTTTTGGTTTCAAGTTTTCAACTCCAATGGAGTTCAGTTCTTCACTTCCAACTTTGGTAAATCAAAATCCTCCATTAATGGCCATTTTTAAGCTACCAAAGAATGTTCTGAATCTAACTCAAAAGAATGGAGTTTCAGTTTTTTGTTGTTGTGTCTTCTTGGTTGGATCAATCAAGTGCAGAGTACATTGAGAAGAATATGAGCTAACATCAGGTCTAAGAAATATTGGTGCCCGATTTCGCCGTCCCTCCATTTCAGCTTCGCCGGTGCTCGCCCGTAATGTACTCCATCGTTGCACCGATTGTCGAAATGCCAGGGGAATGTCATGTCGAAGTTGTCGATCACGCCGTGAATGATCCCTGATTCCTTCAACTTCTCCAGCACCACCCAGTTGAACATTTCCATCTTGTTGGGATTGAATGCGAGCGTTCGAGCGTAGCCACCGGTTGCGACCGTGGTTCGGTAGAACACTTTCGGGACTGTTAGTCCCCTCTGCTTGATGGAATCCAGAAGTTGTTTCCAAAAGGATGCAGCATAGGCTGCTCCAACGGAGAAAGCTCGGATATTCAACCAGTAAACACCGTCGTGGAGGCCCGAGTTCATGATGATCGTGTCGGGAACGGTTTCTTCTGAGAAATACTTGTGCAGGAGATTTCTGAATCCTTCATTTCTCAATGAATTCAAACCTTGATAGTTCTGTGTATCATTCCAATGGCCATTGAAGATGCTGGTAATGCGAACGGTTTGAGACGGGTCTTTCGGGTTCGAAAAATTCCTATCGAATCGCCTTGGAACCGAAGGGATTTCGGGCAAATCCAACACGAAATTGAGAAGGTTCCTTATGGTATCAACATGATTCGAATCGCCCCAAAAGAAGATCCATCTGCCCTTCAAGCAATCCCAAGCAGAACCAGTAGTAAACATTTGAAATGAACAATGTGCAGAATAAACCCAACCATTGCTCTCCAACAACCCCAATGAGCCATTACACCAAGGGCTCTGGCAAGGATACTCCGGTGGAAAACACCGGTACCGACCGTCATCGCTGATCTTGCAACTGTCATTTCGACCATGTCGAGTCCACCGTCCGGTCCAAATATCTCTACCGAAATCCGAGCTCCGACAAGTCTTAATCTCCGGCAACACAACCAAAGTCTTAACAAATCGAACCTTCATTCTCCGAAGCTCTCGATCGTAGGCGAATCGGGTCGGGGAAAACCTAAGCCCCTCGAAATGTCGGAACAGAAAAATCACAGTGAGATTATAATCTCCGGCGAAATCAGGGTGCACCTGAAGCCAAAACAAGTAAGTTCCATTACCCAAATCTCTAACAAACGGCCGAGATTTCCACAAATCGCCGGAAAGATCAGTTTCAAAATAGTCTCCACCTAAACAACGAGGGTTTCCAGATTCATCAAGAGCTTGAAATCGAAACTCATGAACATCCCCTGTTGAAAGCTCCACCATTGCCGGACCTTCCATGCCGGAGATGGCGATATTGGCCGTCTGGGAGTCTCTGCAGGGCTCGCCGCCGGGAGCCTTCCAGAAAGCGAGAAGATTGGAGGTGAAATTCGGCTCGAGTTCAGCTGAAAACCAATCAGAACGAGACACATCGGGAACTGCCGGTATATTCTCACTCCGGCGAGGCTCGACGGTGGAATTCTGCGGCGGAACCGGTTCAAACAACGCAGATTCCGGGTAATTTTCGGGTTTGTAAGAGATGAATTGGGTGAAATTGGAATCATTGGTGGATAAAGTGTGATGGGTATTGGTAAAATTGGAAGAAACAGAGACGAAATCTTGAGGGGAGGTCCAAATTTTGATGAAGGTTTTAATGTTGCAGCCATCGATGCTCCAAATGGCTAACATACTGAGAAGAACCAACGCTGTTAAAACCCCAAAACGGGAATGTACCAAAGGAGACGACCTTAAAAGCCATGGATTTGATGTCACCGGAAGCAACCCCTTTTCCGGCATCTGAAACTGCCGCAGATTGAGCAAACCCCACAAACAAAAACAGAACAAAACAAACAAACCCACCAATCAAAAAAAAAAAAACCCTTTTTTTGTTCTCTGGAGAAAAAATTCCACGATAAAGTTCTCTTCTTTTCTGAAAGGTAAAGATTTTCCTTTCTCGATTAAACAAAAACCAACATTGCCGAAGAGGAAAAAAAAAAAAAGGAAAAAGTGAAAAAGAAAAGATTTTTACTTACGGGGTTTACTCGAAAAAGACAGAAATCTCTCTGGTTTTTGAAGATTGTTCTTCAGCAACGAAGATTATAAGAAATGGAGATGCTTCTTCTTCTTCTTCTTCTTCTTCTTCGTTGGGCTCCTTTTTTCTGTTTCTCTCTCTATCTGTAGAATTGATTCTCTCTCTCCTTTTTTTTCCCCTCTCTCTATCCACCATGAGAATGGGAAATTAGAAATGGGTTTCTAAAAATAAAAAAATTGGGGTAAAATTAAAAATTTCGGTAGAAATAAAAATATGATATTTTGTGTGTGTGTGTGTTTTCTAATTTCTATTTCCTCTCCTGTCGGATAAAAACAGCGATAATTATGGAGCCGGAGACCACTGTCAATGTCTCAAAGGGAAAGGCGAGGCCGGAGCTTGAGAGGAAGACAATTTTCCGAATGGACGATTTTACCCCTCTTCTGATATTCTTCAAAATTACCGTTTTGACCGCAACGCGGAACACCGACAATGCACAACGTCCCTTTCCATCGTATAATTATTGAAGTAGAGCTGAGTAGGGGCTTTTTCGTCATTTCCATTCTTTTGTATTATTAATGCATGAGGATTCCTAGATTCTAGCTGTGGCACGTGTGTCCCATGCGACATGTTTCTTGTCGGGTCCGAATCCCGACCCGCTATGGACAAAATGTAAATCGGTCAATTTTGGTGAAATAAAATTATATGGTATATTTTTTGTCACGTTAATGGATTAAGCTAGTGGAAATATTTATTACTTAACATGTAATTAATAATTCCATAATCTCAAATTGAGTGGAAGTTTTTATAAAAATCCAACCAATGTTGGCCACGTGATTCACAATTCACTAGTGGCTGAAAAGACATGGTAATAAATTTAGGTTAAAAAAAAAAAGACATGGTAATAAATTTCCACGGTAGTATAGAAACTTCCCATTTATTATTTATTATTTGTCACAATATCACTTAAAAATTATATTGATTTCATCATAAATGATATTGAGTCAACTAATATTAAAATATAGTGTGAACATAAGGAGTATTGTACTACCATAGTACTAAAAAAATTCTCAATTATGATTCAAGTATATCGAACAAGAATTATCTTTAAGAAATTGTTTAGAACGTTGGGTGAGTTATAATAAAATGAAATTATAATAGTTTGTTGTAGGTTATCATAATCTATAGAATCATATAATATTATTTAAAATACAGAGTTATGCAGTCTGAAGTTATAATAGTCTGTGTTTAGAGTGAAGAGTATTCCATATGTTATTATAACATGTGCCCAAACGAATCCTAAAAAATTATTATCAAAACTATTAGAACAAATTCTCCTCCCTTCCCTTTGGTCAAATTATATATTTTAAAGGTCTCTGTCACTGGCATTAAATTAATTCTTTCTACTTTTAAAATCTCTATCTTAATTATCCAAATCTCATCAACTAGAGTAAATCAATTCCAAACATATCCTAAACTAGATTGAGTAACTTCTTTCACTATTTATAAAACCCCATCAAAATAAAACTACTAATTAATGATAGAAATATAATGGGAAATTATAATGGGTAGCAAAAAATATTGAGATAATTACAATTTTAGCTATGGTTTTTTTAGATTTGCAAATATAGCAAAAAAAAAAAACTAATTTCTATTTTTTTTATTGTTCCAGTTTTACCCTCATTAGTGAAACAATAGATATATCAATAGATATATCTGATATTTTTTATATTTAGTATATCAGTAGTATATCAGTAATATATCTAATATACTTTTCATTTTTGATATATAAATCAACTTATATTTAGATAGTTTGCATAGTTGGTATATAACTAATAAACCTAACACTGAATGTATTCGTAGTCTATAAGTAATATACTTCATTTAGTGATGGGATTCGTTACTTTTTTTTTAATAATGATTTGTTACTTTAAGTGATGAATAATGTATCATTCATTCACTATTAATATAGTGCATAAAAAAAAAACTAGTGACAAAAATTATTAATAAAGTCAAAAACTAAAATAAGGTATATCAGTGATATACCACTAATATACCTACCACGGATATACCTTATATTATTTATATCTCATTTTATTAATATACTTAAAAATGATATATCAGGAGTTTATCGATAATATTTATGTTAGATATATTTGATATATTGAATATAAATTATTGTCAATACTATTTCATATTAGTCATTTTTTATACGGATGATAATTTGAATATTGAAAATTCAATTTCAATGATATACTTAAATAATGTATGTCAATAGTATATAACCACAATTGATATATGATTCCCAAAATAAAATACTAGGTATCGAGAGAGATATATAATCTTTTGAAAATACAAATACAAATACAAATACAATATATTTATCCTCTGCGATGATATACATCCATGACTTTGCCAGAGTGAATAGACTATCGATAGACGTCATATTGCAAACACAAGAATTAAACGTGAAAGTTATTTTGGATATTTTGCAAAACAGTTGACACACCTACAATTTTTAAAAAACTAATGACACACCCACAATTGATTTCTTTTGCTAATGATGCAACTCCCCAAAAATAAAACTACTAATTAATGACAGAAATTATGGATAAGATTTTAACAATGCAACAAAAACCAAAATTAATCTTTTTGAAAATACAAATACAAATACAATATATAGGAATGGAAAAGTATAATTCAACCTACATTGGTTTAAATGGGTCAATCTTGAACCATTAATCTAGCTTAATTAAAGCTTTCTGTAATTAAGTATCAAAGATGTGGACAACACAAGAAGAATTCAAAATCTAGAGAATTAATTAACAAACAAACCATCCTCTCTCTCTCTGTCTGTACATAACAATCATATAACTACCACAGCTGACACAGTCTGGACAAAAGAGATCTCATCCATTAAATAACACTCTTCAGAATCTAATCCACCTCAATTTGGAGATATTATAAAATGAAATGAAGAGAAAAGGGAGGAAAATAAGAGTTAAAGCATTAATTATTATTTTTTTAAGAAATCACAGTGACCAAAACACAAAGGGGGCAGCAGAAGGAAGAAGAATGAACAGTACTAATGCCATGGATCATCCCAGCCCTTAGGACCCTCCCTTTTGACAAAGTCAATTATGGCATCAACTGCTTCATTAACTCTGTTAGAGAGAGAATGATTCCCATGTTGAATTTCTACTTTGTCTGCACCTCCCATTGCTTTGCACAATCTGCATCACCTCATTAACAACATCAGTAAGAATCAAGCTTTATGTTCGCTCGCTCTCTCTAATCCCCCCCCCCCCCCCATTTAATGTAGCCGCCACATTGTAGCTACTACCCTCTTAACTGTTGGATAAAACCATAACTTTTAGTTTTTTTCTCCTACATCCAACGGTATAACGCCTGTCACGATGTATCAGCCTCCTTAATGATTTCTCTCCCAACCCCCAAAAAGTAAGTCCATGCTTTCCCTTGAACTCAAGGACTATTTCTCATCAAGTCTTTCATTGTAAAGTATCCGTGAATTACATTGTTTATTATGAAACAGAGGTGAGCAACACCAACCCCATCAAAAATGTAAATTGTTTGAGGCAAATGAACAAAGGAATAGCAATTGCATAAGTGTAACAAGAGATATATGGCTTACCTATCAACCAACGCCTTCTTATCCACTTGATGAGAAATAGTCCTTGAACTCAAGGACTATTTCTCATCAAGTCTTTCATTGTAAAGTATCCGTGAAATACATTGTTTATTATGAAACAGAGGTGAGCAACACCAACCCCATCAAAAATGTAAATTGTTTGAGGCAGATGAACAAAGGAATAGCAATTGCATAAGTGTAACAAGAGATATATGGCTTACCTATCAACCAACGCCTTCTTATCCACATATTCTGGCACATATTCGTCGCCCATAGAAAAGATAACCTGCAATCAACATGAACGTCCCCATTAGCCATAACAGAATACATGATGGCTTGAGCTTTATATTTTAATATTTTTCAGTCCCAGAGAAAAGCAGCAGCTTTACATTGTTCCAAGAATGAAACTTCTTTTTATTCAAGACTTAATATCATGCATGAAGATTGTATTCCAATAAACAAGGTTTAAGAAGCATTGCTCCATGCAGACCTGACATGGTGTGTTAGCCATGTGCCCAAGTCTCATTCTCAGCTGGTCATCACTAAGGTCAGAGCTGAACATGTCGTCACTCCCCATGTACGAGCAAAGGGAATAATACCTGCAAATAGTTAATAGTAGCATTAGAAATTGCAATCTAGAGAGAAATTAATGAAACACAAAACAGTATTCCAACTGGTTTAAAGAATGAACGAACGAACAATATTACAAACTGACACAAAACAGTGTGTGTGTGGTGGTGGTGGTGGTGGGGGGGGGGGACAAAAACAAAAGATTACAGGTTTTCCAACTGGTTTCCTGATTGTGAAACTTCTGTTAGGTGAGACGGGTGAACCTGAAAGGAAATAAATTTTATAGAGGAATTTGCGCAGCACAGTTTTCTGGTCTGCTTGGATGGAAAGGAATAAGGATGTGTATTGATATTTACTGGAGTTCAAAGAGTATGTCTCTTCAGTAGGCCTTTAGGTGGTATATATTGGCATAGTTTTGTAATTATTCTTCTATTCAGATCCCTAACTGAAGAGCTTTTTGTAACACCTTTTGGTTGTAGACAAAATCTTTGACGACTCTCTCTCTTTCGCATGATCCCTATGTTTGTTCAACGAAATGCCCCTTATACCAAAAAAGAGATGGTAACATGTTCAAGTTTCACACCTTTAAGATTACTGGTAACCAAACTAACTTTCAGCTCACTTCAAAATAAAGGCATTGTGGTCTTTTACTCACCTAGTGGCAGTTATTGGAGAAGATGGGTCTGCCTCTCTTGGCATAAGATCTAATCCTCTGCCTTCGCTTATCATAGTTGAAGCCAAGTCAATCATGGCTGCTGTTTCAGGAAGAGTTGCTCTATACTCTCGATCACTAACTGGAGCCTGACCATATAAACAAGAATCATGACTAAAAGTTAAAAACTGCACATAAAATCATGTGCATCCAAATATGGAACTACCTACTATCTAATAGAAGTTGACTACAAGTTTTCAAATGCCAATAGGCAAATAACTCTTTTTCTTTATTTATAACCATGGGCATCCAACCAAGATAGCTTACAAGTTGCACACACCTTAACTAATTCTAAGAGAATTATATAACCCTAAAACAAAAATAAAATTTAATATCATAAATAAATAGCTATCATGATTTGAACTCACGACCAAGCATCCAAGTTCATAACTCACCACTACTACTAACCATCTTAGTATTGTCAAGAAAAATTTGTTTAGGTGCGGGTAATTACAGCCCTACAGGTCAATTGGTCAAACATACCATTCGTTGATAATGCATCAAAACCAGCGTTTAAAACTTTGGACCCTTCTAAAATCATGTTTCACTCTATGATATTTGGCTACATATCAAAAATTACTTTTAAAATGAGAATGATAGGAATGTTATTAGGGTATTAAGGGTATGTTAGTAATTAGTTAGGGAGATTGTTAGGGTATTTGATTATAGAGGGAGTGGGGAATGAGCATAATAAAAAAGACTAGAGGGAGTGAGAAAGAAGTTAGGCAATTGTTTAGTTGGATTAGGCCTTGGGTTAGTATACTCAAGAGAGGGGAGGTTCCAAGTCCCTCAAATACTTGAGTTATCTTGTAGTTCTTTTATTTTTTAGATTGCAATATATTTCGGGTTCTTTCTTCTAAAATGCTAGCAGTTATTTTTGTTTCTTAATTCATGAGTGTTCAAGTCTGTTTGGGTACACCTTGACGATTATCACTATCAGAATCCTAAGCGGATGAACCCAAAATTTTAATGCTGGATTTTTTATTATTCAGGTTAGTGTAGAAGAAGTTCTACACCAACATTTTTTTTTCCCTTTCAGATGTGAATCTTCCACTAATGGAGCACTCAAGGATAAGTCATTACCTGCAAAATGGCGCCACGAACTGCTCGAGAGCAAGCTGCATTTGTACGCATATAATAGACTATATCCTGAAACAATGTCCAAAAAAACATAGTTAAATGAAATTTCCAACCGTTGATCAAAGCTTCAAACATAGTTCAAGAACATTCAGTAATTACCTGACAGCCAGTACTGTGTCCAAGTAACACAACACCCTCAGAGTCTTCTTTATTGATCAGATAACTTACTAGCTGATCAAGCTCCTTGGCATCCTAAATTAAACCAAGATCCCTTTATTATAACAGAATCTTCAAGTCTAGAACCAGACAGCATATCACAATGCACAATTCAAATCATCAATTAACCTCTAACTGCAAAAATCATGGTAATGTTACCAATCCAACTTACTTGTTCCAAGCTGGAGGTACCATATCCACTATATGATGATGAGAGAAGTATCTGAACAAGCGACCATTTTTCATTATCCAAAGCAATTGCAAGAGGTTCCAAATATCTGCAAATCAAGCAGACAAATATATTTCTTAACAAAAATAACGCCAGGAACTGCAAACTTCCGAACCATACAACAGCAGAAATCAATTTCTCCAACTTCCATCAATATTATAGGTGAATATCTTGAAAAACCAATCAGTCAATCCACATCAACATTGTTGGTATGTATTTTGATAATAAGAACTGAAAGGAAATGGGAAATGGTTTGTCAATTTAGTTTGGTCCACAAGTCAAGCAAATGAAAGGTCCAATTGCAGAAAATCCCTCAACAAAAACATACTCGGTTGCCATAAAGCCATCAGTCAATCCACCGATGAATATGACTTGCTGTTTGTAATCCCCCGTCTTAAATGCAACCTGCAACATAAAGGAGATGATTAACAAGGCATCAACTGGAGAAAAAAATTTGATAATAAGAATTACAAAAGTTCATGTTGGTTATGATACCAGGAAATGGAATCCTAGCAAAGGACCCCATATATCTGCAAAGCAAAAAGGTATATTCACATAACAAATCTATCTAAAAGTTCTTTTTATTCTTAGAAGCCTGTGATTTATTGTGGATAACATTCCTTAAACTCGGTGAGAGATCCTAAAGCAAATGGAATATAGAAACAGTGACTAATATGATATTACCTATTAGAATTGGACAATGTCAAAGCTCTGGTCTACACCACTAATACAATGAGAATAAAGAAGGGCCATGTAACAGGGAAATGATAACTCAAACATTACAATCACTATGGCAATAGAACTATGTTCTATACAGACCATTAACTAAAGCTTAAAAGTAATGAGAATGTACTGAACCTGAACCAAACACACATATACGTATAACTATAACATAAAATTTTCAATAGAGCGATACTTTGAGGCTTAATAGTCCAAACAGATGTTCACTAATTCCTCCCAACAATTGCATTACACGAAGAATAACTGAAGCTTAAACACAGGAAGTTTCTGAATAATCTTTTGGACTTTCTCTCAAATGAAGAAAGATTGAAAGAGAGACAGTTGGGAATATTCAAGATTAAGATCCCCATTTGCAAACCAATCCTATGTCAAATTAAACAGGCCCAAAGAACAGAAAATTCTTATTACAGCCCCTATCTTCCAGTTATGTATACGATTAAAGATTCACGGACCTGAATTGGCTTGGGGCCGTACTTGAAGAGCAGCCCACGAAAGTGATTCTTCCTGACGACAGGACCAGGGGGATCCCCAGCAGTAGGGGCAGAGGGAGAGTTGGCCGGCATTTTCATGCTCGAAGACCTTTCGGCACGGCCGCGAACTATGCCGGAGAACCATGAAGTTGTGGAAGACGAAGAGGGGGAGGAAGAAGAAGAAGATGCAGAAGCGGAAGGAAGTGAAGAGGGAGAGGAAGAAGAAAGCGAGAGATTCATGACAGATAATCACAGGCCCCAATCCAAATCATTGCCGTTTAACAATTTACAACATTCTTTAATCGAGATAGGAATTTACAGAAGATGAAAGATCGAGAAGGGAAGGAAAATTAGAAGAAATGGAAGATGGGTTTGTTCAGATTGGGTCGGATCGCCATTAGAAAGGGCAAAAAGGGGGCCTTAAGCTGCTGTTCCCAGCCCCGCCCCGCCCCGCTCAGACATGAAGAAGTTGAACGATTGCATCACACGCGCTTTGAAAAGCGCGTAGCAATTTCCCTCAGTGTCTTATTTTTTTTTAAACGACTTATTAGTTTTTTTTTTTTCGTGTTTATCTTATTTGTGATTGTCGTGACTGTATTTTTAAAAAATTTGTTTTAGTTGAGTGTCTGGATTAAATATTATCCATACGATAGTGAGATTGTTTTGGTACTAAAAAACAAAAACAAAACTTTTCAAAAATAAAATTAATAAACAGAGATAACGTTTTTCTTAAAAAAAAAAAAATTATGTACAACTGGTCTCATCTCTTCAAAGGTGAAAAGAGATTCCACTTACCTTCTTACATGGTGATTTTTATTTTTTATTATTATTGTGAGAAAACATGGTAATTTTTATTGATTTACTTATCTTCATATTAAGAAAAAAATAAAAAATAAAAATCATCTCAAACTATAAATTGGTTGTAAGTTATAATTACGTTCATAAACTTTCAATTTGATCCATCAATCACTAACTAAAGTTACTGAGTTACAATTAAACTTGTAATTGTAAAATGCTTAGACCACTATTGAGCTATGAATGTTGTTCCAATTAAATCCTCTGGAACAACCTAACTTTTCGAGATATTTACTACTCGATTTTCTTTTCTAGTGAAAACAAAAGTTTAAAAAAAATATGGTTTTCTAGAAAGATTAAACAATCTCGATCTATTTGACAAGGAATAAATATTCAAATTTTAAAGTAATCAATAACCAATATACTAAAAATAAATAACTCATAAAATTCTCCTGAACTACTCGAAATCAAAGTTGGGTCAATTGCTCATATTAAAATAGTGAGTATAGGCAAATTCACATTATTTGATATTCATTTTCTTTAAATACTTTTTAAAAAATCAAATTAAACTAAATCAAATATGAATCCTCAAAAATAAATTTTTGATCACAAAGCTTCCAATATCAATCTTCAATCTTAATAAATAAAAATAAAAATACGTAAGCTCATCAATTCACAAATTGTTGACTGTTGGTAATTTTCAATCAATATCAATCTTATCAAAATTTTGATGGATCAAATACTTATTTGTAAGGCATTAGTGTAAATGATTGTCTTCACATGCTCCTATCTTACATAGAAATGACCAATGTATTCTTTTCTCTTCTCACTCTCAATTTTGTTTACATATTTCCAATTTTTGCCTTCTAGACTAAAAACTTATTTGTGGAAGCAATAATGTGAGTGATTGTTGTTTAGGGTCCTACGTTGAAAAAGTGGAGAGTAATCTCATAATATATAAGATATATGAGTTACTCCTTTTATTGCCAATTGATTTTGAGATGCAACCCCATATAATCTAATATGGTATCAAAGCCTATTAAATCCAAACGGGTATTCGGTCCAAAAAAAGAATGGTGAACCCAAAGAAAATTCTTGTTTGTTGATTTTGTGTCATGAGCCTTTTACAAAAATTTAGAAGTCGAAGACCTTCAATAAACTTTAAGCTAAAAACTATGATCCAACATCTCTAATTTTGTTGATCATATTAGAATAATATCATATTCTATAATTAACCTTTCAGATAAATTTATATTTGAGAAAGAGAATTAGATGAACAAATTAGATATTGTATTTGTTATAAAATTAATAAAATGAAAGCTGTTTTTTTTTGTTTGTAAACACACATATATATGAATGATGTTTGTGTGTTGCTGCCAACAGAGAGGAGAAGAAAACCGTGTGTGGCCAAATAACATTTGTGAGAGAAAAAAAAGTATTTTTCTATTATAGGTTTGAAGGGATTTTTGTTTATTGTTTATCTCAAGCTATCGGGTTGTGATACTTGGAAGTCAATGGTTATTATTGAGTTATTGAGGGTTAGTTTGTGCCGCTAGTTTGGCTCATTTGTAATCTCTCATTATAGTAGAACCTGACGTTGCAGAAGACTGGACGTAGTCTTGAGTTTGGGTGAACCAGTATAAATTATGATATCGTTCTCTTTTTCTCTATCTCTTTAATTACTATTTTGTGACTATGATTTAGTTGGTTTATCTTGTGGAAGAGGAGTTTAATATAATGAGTAATAATTAATTTATGGTGTTTTGGTGATGATTATTATTATTTCTATTTTTTTCCCAACAAGTAGTATAGAGCTATTGGTTCAAGAGTCATGGGATATGTAGAGCTAGAGATGTCCACGACAGGGGTGGATTAAAGAAGGGCCCTAGGTTCAGATTTTAATTTCCCTCCTTTTTCTCCACGCCTAGGTTCAATTCTCAACTTGTACAACTTTTAAAATAAGGGTGTAATTTTACATTTTATTATATATATTTCACTCAATAAAAATAAAAACTCTTAATACTTTAAATTCTATTTTTTAAAATCTAATAAATCATATTTCTTTTTAAAATTTAAATATATCTCATTAAAAAAATATAACATACTTTTTATTTTTTTAAAGTACAGTTATTATATATATTTCACTTAATAAAAATAAAAAACTCTTAATACATTAAATTTTATTTTTTAAAAAAATCTAATAAATCATAGTTCTTTTTATAATTTAAATATATCTAATTAAAAAAAGTATATCATATTTTTTATTTTTTTAAAGTACAATAGGGATTGAGAGGATTCGATATGCCACTTGAGTTATGCACTCATTATTTTTGTTGTAATCTATTCTTAAAATTATTTATTTTTTAAGAATATATTTTTCTTCTTGGTATCAAATATAAATAAAAATGAATGCAAATATTTTTTAATTTTTAGGAAATTATTTCTAAAAGTTAATTACATAAAAGAAAATATGATTATATGAATTCTTATGAAAAAAAAATCTTATTATTTGCATTTTTTTTCTCACATACTTACGTAAAAAAATTTAATCATATTTCTTATATCAAAATCTATAAACTATTATATTAAGATTTCATATTCATCTATTTATTTTGTGGTTTATTTTATTTTAGTCTTTATACTTTTAAAGTTCAATTTTTTAATTCCAGACAACCATAAAAATGGAACGAGATATATACAACTAATATTAATGCGTTTAAAATAATTTTTATACGAACTTAAGCCCCTCCTAAGTTCTGGATCCGCCACTGTCCACGGGGCGGGGTCGGGGAATGGCTCCCCATCCCAGTCTCCACTCCTCATTTCATTCTCCGTCCCTACAAAATTTCCCATTTAATTTCGCGGGGAATGGGGCGGGAATTCCCCGCGGAGAATAATTCCTCGTTTATAATTTTATTTTTTTAAATAGTATTAACTAATTTTTTTTTGAAATTTTATATTTAAATGGTTAATTATTCTTTAGAAATTTCTAGTTAAGATGCATTTTTTTTCAATTTTCTTAGAAAAATAAAATTATATTTAATAAAATTTTAGACTTATGGTTTATTAGATGTATAAAAATATATATATTTAAAATTAAATAAACTAAACGGGTTGGGGACGAGGAGCGGGTCGGAGACGAGGGCGGGGAATGTTCAAGATAGTGTCTACTACACTGATGTTCAAGATACATTTATACTCTTGAACACAATCCAAATAGTGTCTACTACACTGATGTTCAAGATATATTTATAACCTTGGAACTTAGTTTATTGGATTTATAAAGCAAGAATACAATTTTGATCAAAGCAAATAACTATTTATTTATTTGATAAAAAATACATAAGTTTAGGGCACAAATCCCAACAACGGGGAACTTAACTCTGCAAGAAGGAATTCACTGTTCCCGAGTTAGGGAATTTAGATAGTTGTTCTCTTAAGGACTGAATCCAGGTCTTGAACAACGGGGTCTCACCCTTTCACTGGCCCGAGATGGACATTGTTTATGGTAGGACCATAAACTTGTTGTTCATTAGAGGATCAATGGTACTTAAGGAACAAGAAGTAGTCACATGGGTAAAACAGTAATTTAACCCAGCTGTGACTACGAACGACCTGTGAAGGGTTGACTCACAAGCAATGGTTATATTGATGGACAAAAATTATCCTACAATGAGGAGAGTGCAACTACGAGTCTATAGTGGAGTGACTCGTAGTTAATGAATGTTGATTAATGGACATCTCTAGTCCCCGTTTAGCCAACAGAAAAAATTTTGTCCCTACTCCCTCCCCTGTTCCCCGCCCCCGCGGGAAAAATGGACATCTCTATGTGGAGCCAACAAATTTTGATGGAGTCATGAAGTTCAATGGGAAAAAATGTTGGGTATTGGAAGATGATAGTCAAAGATTACTTGTGATGGGATCGATCCCGTAGCGGAAGCGAATTGAATCGCTTTGCTCTCGATTAGGTTACATGAAATTAACTCAAAACAAACACTAGGCTAAGCTTTGAAGAACACTTTCTTCTTGTAATCTCTCTTATGATCCACACGTTCTCTACGATCTTGTCACGATTTCGAATCGAACACCTCCAAAGAGCCTTCTAGGTTGTTCTCTAGGAGAGGGAGAATGGTGGGATTCCTTTTGGAGAAGGGAAAGTTTGTAGACATAATTTGAGAGAGATAAGAGAGTTCTCAATTTGCCAAATCTAAAAAGTGAGACCTTAGGGGTCGTTTGGATTGAGGAGTTGGAGGGAGTAGGAGTTGTAAGGAGTATGAGTAAAGAAGTCTGTGGGGCCCACAAAAAGGAGTTAAAAATCTGTGGGGCCCATAAAAACAATGGAAGAAATAGTTAATAAAGCTGTGGGGCCTACAAGAAGGAGTTAATAACTTATTGGGTCAAACAAGGAGTTGGGGGGAGTTATTAACTCCTCCCAACTCCACTCCCCCCAACCTCCTCAATCCAAATGCCCCCTTAGTTGCAAAATGCATCTAAAATGATGCATTTATAGTGAGCGATGGTGGAGATAAATTCTCACTCATTTAGCCCACTAATTCCACACATTATGCATTATGCAAATCATATTTGCATATTTGCATAATTGAATAATATAATGTATCATATACCTTAAAATGCAAATCATATTTACATAATGTGAAATTAAATTTAATCATATTCAATTTCCATATCCCTCATTATTATTTCCTCTAATTATGCCATAATTCCTTAATTAGGCAATAATATAGTTTATTATGAATCATATTCACATTAAACTATATATTATATCAATCATATCACATATAATTGACATAAAATCCCTTTATATGAATTTGAACACTTCAAATTCATTCCAAAACTTTATACCCCTCATTATTTCCATATTGAGCCAACTGAGGGTCCTAATGGACCTACAGATCATGAGCTCCAATGATCCGAGATTAACTGATCAAACTCTTTGATCCCGTTAATTAACATTCATTAACTACGAGTCACTCCACTATAGACTCGTAGTTGACTCTCCTTATTGTAGGACAAGTTTTGTCCATCAATATAACCAATGCTCGTGAGTCAACCATTCACAGGTCATTCGTAGTCACAGTTGGGTTAAATTACCGTTTTACCCATGTGACTACTTCTTGTTCCTTAAGTACCATTTATCCTCTAATGAACAACAAGTTTGTGGTCCTACCATAAACAATGTCCCTCTCGGGCCAGTGAAAGGGTGAGACCTCGTTGTTCAAGACTTGGATTCAGTCCTTAAGAGAACAACTATCTAAATTCCCTAGCTCGGGAACAGTGAATTCCTTCTTGCGGAGTTAAGTTCCCAGTTGTTGGGATTTGTGCCCTAAACTTATGTATTTTTTATCAAATAAATAAATAGTTATTTTCTTTGATCAAAATTGTATTCTTGCTCTATAAATCCAATAAACTAAGTTCCAAGGATATAAATGTATCTTGAACATTAGTGTAGTAGACACTATTTGGATTGTGTTCAAGAGTATAGCCTAAAGGGTCTATGATATAAGAATAAGGTTGGAAACCTTATTCTGGTAACACCATGGATTCGACCCACTTTGTAATTAGTATGAATGAGGTAATCCAACTCATTCATGTGGATTGACATGCGAGTGGGGGCATCCTGTATGAAGAGTTCATACAAGATTAGACTGCAAATGATTAGTCTAACCAGTATAACGTCGTTAACAGGATAAGACTAATAATTTATAGATGGTCATTAATGACTCGACCTGAATCCTGAGCAAGTTAAGAACTTCTGCTTATAGGGGTTTGTCATTAGATTAGTATGGGTAAGAGTGGTCTATAGCCGACTCAATAAGCCTACCTTCTCAGGGTTAGAACCTCGTAGGTAGTTGAGGACTTAACTATCCAAGATGGAATTCACTCATTCTTACACTAAGGAATTAGATAGGTTGGTCCCTTAAGAACTGAGTGCAGGTCTTGAACAACGGGGCCCCGCCCTCTAAACTGACTTAATAGGGTATGAGTCTATGGTAGAACCTTAGACTTGTTGTTCATTAGAGGATCAGTGGTGCTTTAGGAACAAAGAGGTAATCACAGGGATAAAACGGTATTTTGACCCAACCGTGATTACGAACAACCTATGAAGGGTCGACTCATGGGTAATGATTATATCAATGGGCACAATATAATCTACAGTGAGAAGAGTGCAGCTACAAATCTATAGTGGAGTGATTTGTAGTTAATGAATATTGACTAACTGGACCAAAAAGTTTGATAAGTTAATCTCACATCATTGGAGCTCATGAACTGTAGGTCCATTAGGTCGCTCTGTTGGCTCAACATGGTAATATTGAGGGTATAAAGTTAGGAATGAAATTGAAGTGTTCAATTTCATATATGAGGTGTTATATCAGTTATATGTGATATAATTGATATAATATATGGTTTTAATGTGAATTAAATTCATATATAAACTATATACTAATGAGAGAATAAATGAGGGATAGAATGGTAATTTCCATCCTATTTCCCTATAAATAGTTGCATGAGATGCAACTTTGTGGCTAAACATTTGAATTTTTGGAAACCCTAAAGAATCATATAGTTGTGTTGTTAGAAGAGTTCTATACACAACCTCTCTCACAACCCCTACACCTTATCCTAAAGGAACCCATCTTCCTCCCTCACCTAGAGAACAACGGGAAAGATCTAGTGGTGTCATTTTCATACGTTCGGGTTCGAGTTGCTGAGATCGTGACCGTGGGAGAAGGAACACGTGAAGAAAAAGTTCTTCAAAGGTAATATCTTGTTTTCCTATGTCATATATAGCATGCTTGATCTTAGTTTTTTTGTTCTTGATTGAAAATTCGTAAGACAAAATAAGAACACGCGATTCACAATCGCTTCCACTGCGGGATTCGATCCCTTCACCAGCTACCTACGAGGTTCTATCCCTAAGAAGGTAGGCATATTTAGTCGACAACTGTGGTCACTCTCACCCGTACTAGTCTAAGGACAAACCCCCGCAGACAGGAGTCCGTAACTCGCTCAGGATTAAGGTCGAGTCACTAATGGTCATCTACGAATTATTAGACCTAATCTATCAATGGTGTAACTACAATAGTCTAATAATTCACAATCCGATCTTGTACAATCTCATCGTACATTATGCCTCAACTCGCATGTCAACTAAATGAACGAGTTGGATCGTCTCATTTGTATCAAATACAAAGTGGGTCGCATCCATAGTATTACCAGAATGAGGTTCCCAACCTTATCCATGTACTATAGATCATTTGGGTCATTTACTTGAACACGTTCATACTTGTGTGTCCACTACACACCATTTAAAGATCTCACATTCATGACCCTGGAGCTTAGTTTATTGGGTTTAAGTTTAAATTGCGAGAATATAAGATTTGATGAAAAATAACATTTTATTTATGAACATCAAACGATTATACAAACTACACGAGTTTAGGACATACACCACCAACAACTTGATTGTTAAAAAGTTGGGTACGACTTTGAAAAAGATACCGGAAGGAATGAAATATAAAGACTGGAGACTTTGGATGAAGAAGCAATTGTCGCAATCAGAATGTGCCTGTGAATGGGCGTGGCTAGTCAAGTAGCCAGTGAGACGACTGCAATTGAGTTAATGAGAGTGCTTATAAACATGTATGAAAAACCTTGTACAAATAATAAGATCTATCTGCTTATGAAGTTTTTCAATATGCGTATGGTTTAGAATGCTTATGTAAATTTCTATATAAATGAGGAAACCGTTTTGATAAATCAGTTGAAGTCAGTTAAAATAGTGTTTACTGATGAAGTGAATGTTGTTCTGTTAATAACCACTTTACCTGATAGTTGGGAAACGATGAACATAACAGTGTCTAATTCAGTAGGTAAAAATACTCTAAAATTTCAGGTATTTCTGATTTAGCCTTAGTGGAGGAGATTCGTAGAAAGGATAGTAGTAAGGAGTTTACTGTAGAATCGGTTTTGGTTATGACTAAGGGTAAAAAGAAGATTAATTAAGAAAATACGGCGAGTAGCAGTAAGAAAAAGTGGGATAATAGAAATAAAAAGGTAGAATAATTGTCACAAGAAGGGCACACTAAAAGTTGGTGTAGAAAGTGGAAAAATTATCTAGAAGAGAGAGAAAAGCAAAAGGCAAATGTAGTGCAAGAGGCAAATGTAGCGCAAGTTGCTTTAGTATGTGTTGGGAGTGACCAGAACTGTAATAATTCATCTGAGTGGATTTTAGACAACGCAACTACTGTACATAAAGTTTAGATAGAAGTTTGTTCACATCTTTTACAGGAGGTAATCATGACCTAGTGAGAATGGGGAATGGTAGAACATCCAAGACTAATGAGATTGAAGAGATTAATCTGAATACTGAATGTGGGAATAATTTGGTACTGTGAGATGTCAGGTTTGTACCCAGTATCAAGATGAATCTTATCTCCACTGGAAAATTAACAGGTGATGGCTACATGTGTGGGTTTGACAAAAGCCAGTGTAAACTCAAGTTAGGATCTCAGGTAGTGGCAGTTGGCCACAGAAAATCTACATTGTATAGATGTCGATTGGATGTTGTCAATAAAGGTTTGAAGAGACAACGGATGCCAGTTAAAATTGTAGATGGTTGTAGTAGAGGTATAGTTGAGCCAACAATAATGATAGCCAAGTTTAATCAGCCAGATCAGGATTCTTTAGTTCAGGAACAATTGGGAAGTCTATGAGAGAAAATTGATGGTTATCATGAACTCTCAATTGTCAGATGGATAGTTAAATTGAAAAAGTCGCCTAGGCGAGTGGATGCATCAAAGTGGAAGGCCAGAGCAGTTGCTAAAGTTAAGGGTAAAGTCTCTAAATTGGTAGTGAGCTTCAATAGAGGATTCAATCCCTTCTCAAAGTGTATCTTCTTCAGGAACAGTGATTCATGGTTGAAGAAGATGTCAGTTGGTACCACTTAACTGAAGTGGGAGTACGTGTCTGTCTTTTTCGTCTGGGAGACAGATCCATGTAGCAAGCTCACACCTCGGGGCGAGCACAGATGCACTACACTTATATTCTGATTGTTGCCTGTTTTGTGAGTTTGATGGTTTTCATGTATTTTTTTAACCTTGGAGTTTGCTAAAAAGGTCAGAAACAACAATTGTAGTGGGAGTTGTGTCATGAAGTTTACCAAGGTGATCAAAGTTTTGTTGCAGTGTGAGGCAAGATTGTCGTTTTGTCTCCAAGTGGGAGATTATTGGGTTTGTGTGAAGACAAAATAAAAAGTCAATGGGCCAAGGCCCATTTGGATATTAGTTTTTTTTTTGTAAACACACACATATATTTATATGATGTTTATGTGTTGCCCCCAACCGAGAGGAGAAGAAAACCGTGTGTGACCAAATAGCATTTGTGAGAGAAAAATAGTGGTTTTCTATTGTGGGTTTGAAGGGATTTTTCTTTATTGTTTATCCCAACCTATCGGGTTGTGATACTTGGAAGTCAATAGCTATTATTGAGCTATTGAGGGTTAGTTTGTGGCGCTAGTTTGGCTCATTTGTAATCTCCTATTATAGTAGAACTTGTCGTTGCAGAAGATTGGACGTAGTCCCGAGTTTGAGGCGAACTAGTATAAATTTCGGTGTCGTTCTCTTTTTCTCTATCTCTTTAATTACTATTTTGTGACTCTGATTTGGTTGGTTTATCTTGTAGAAGAGGAGTTTAATATAATAATAATAATAATAATTAATTTGTGTTGTTTTGGTGATTATTATTATTTCTTTTTTTCTCTGAACAAAAACCACTTCATTTGGATTGCACTTTAATTAAGTTATGAATGAAAGAATCCAATTTTGTTATTTTTTTTTAATAAAAACAATTCAAATTCACCGTTAAAATCGAAAATTGATTAATTTAACTTTTACGATAATTCTTACAATTTATGGTCAATTAAGAAATTAATGATTTTCTTCCAAAAAAAAGAAAAAGAAAAAGAAAAAGAAAAAGAAAAAAGAAATAAATGACTAAGTGCACTTTAGATTACCTTTTAATTTGAGTATTTTTTTAAAATGCATTTTTTTATTATAAAAACCATAAATTAATAAATTCAAATTTGTATTTAAAACAAGTGTAACTGGAATGGTAGCCACTGGCAGATCCAATATGACATTAAAAAAAATATTTAATATTGTATAAACTAAATCTTGAATCTAAGACTTAAGTGAAGATTCATGACATATTTACCACTACGTCACTTTTTTATAATTTGATTTGACTTTTTCTATACATATTATTAAAGGTAAAAAATTTGAGAGGGGCTCGAGCTCCTCGGGTCCATGATAAATCCACCCTTGGTGGTAGCTAGAGGTGAAAGACGGTGGGCAGTGGTCACCGATGGTGGATGGCGGTGGTCGTCGACAATATACCAGGTAATGTGAAGGTATTTTGGTCATCTTCATATATCATGAAATTTTCTAAATTTTGGTTTCAAGTGTTTCTCTCAAAATAGTTTATTTCACAAACTCATTTTTAAAAGAAGTTATTTTGAATGATTGTCAAACACTACAAAATTTATTGAAATTATTATTATTATTTTTTTAAAAAAAACACTTACAAAGTTAATCAAACTGTACCCTTAGCAAATAGCATATTTTAAAAAAAATCAAATCTATAGATAATAACATATTAAAAATTTATTAATGACTTTATTGTTAATATTTCCATTAAAAGAATTCATATTTCGATGTTTAAATTTAAATTATATGGTATAGATTTGAGATATGACACAGATCTTCTAGAGCCCATAACTTGCCAATGGGCCAATGACTACGGGTCATGGAAGCTTTTACATTGGGCCATCAATCATTCAAATTGGGCCAAAAAAATTAGAGAAAAGAGAAACTTTCGTGGATACCTTGTTAGAAAGGTTGGAATGTCTGAGGGGAACTGGATAAACGACCCTATTTAATTATGATCTGTAAAAACATAAAAATTGATAGGTCAAAATCTTACTCATGGTTGATTAATGAGGGTGTGAGATAAGGAGCTTGAAATAGATGAAAAATGGAGGCTGACAAAAATGGGTACGAAAATTTGTAGAAATAGGGACTTTGCAGAAATGCACAATATTTTTTAAAATGGAAGAAATAAAAAATCATAAAAAATATAATATACTTTAATGATAATTTGGTAAAATTGGTAATCATTTAATTGGGGAGAGAAACAAATAGATTATACCATTTAATGATATAAGCAATTAAATGACAACAATTGTATATATGGAAAGTATTTATAAAAAAATAATATTCTAAACGTTTTAGCAGGGGCATACTAGTCCAAATTTTTTTTCTTTTCTATTTATAAAAAAAGAGAAATCCATCCATGCAAAATAAAAATGTTATGGACAAAATTGTAAGAGTATCTTTCAAATAAACATTTATCACAATTTCTCTTTAATTATTCGTTTTGAAAAAGGAAAATGTTTTTTTTTTAATAAAAATGGTCCATTACTAATTTTAAATATAATTTAGAAAGAAGTAATGAACTAAATACTTCTCATCCAAAATCGTAAGTGCATGTTTGGGAATGATATTAGAAATATTAGTTTTAGTGTAATTGGTTTGTCTATAATTGATTTATTAAAAGTGATTTTCATATAATCATTTTCATGTTTGGTTCTATACTTTTAATAGTGATTTTGGTTTTGAAAAAAAATATTTTTTATGGAAATTTATGAATTTTGACAAAAGATTACGGTTTTTACTCGTCATTAAAAGTATACTATTTTCAAAAATGAATAATAGTTATTTTAATTACAATCACTTGACAAAAATTACTTGAGAATCACCTCCCTAGTGATTGAAAGAGAATTATTTCAAATGATTTTGGATTTTTCCAAAATAAATTACTTAATATTGTCAAACATCACATTTTGCACAGAAAAGTGATTTTAGACATGTCAAAATCACTCCCAAACATATGAAACAAAATCAAAAGAGCTACTCATCTCTATTTTAAAAATATAAAAACAACCAAATCTCGAAATCTGTTTGAATTAAATACGATATATAATTAAAACACATTCAAATCGAAAGTAAATTTGAGACCTAAAACTGAAACAATCGTGGTCCCACATTGACGAGAGAAATAAGACTAATCATGACACTATCCCCACAAACCAACACGAGGTCCTTTCAGCATGCTTTGTCCTCACTCACATGCTCCCTAGGATAATTCCCAGGAGGTCACCCAACATAGAATTGCTCCAAGCCAAGCACGCTTAAGCTGTGGAGTTCACATGATTGAGCTCACAGAAAGGAAGGTGCACCTTGTTGGTATAGGTAGTATTATCAATTCTTTTTAAGCCTTTCTCAACTATACTTTCATATCCTTATGGTCACTCTCATGTACCCCTTTTCCTCGGGTACCATACTTCATGTCCTCAGGATCCCTCTCATTCAGATGTGGTCGGTTCATTCATGTACTCCTCTTCCTCGGGCGTCACATGCCCACCAGCTTCCGCCTTGGTTCGTCCCCGAACCACATCTTACTGGGAGAGGTTCCTCTCTGATACCAACTGCGAGAGGCTATGAGAACCAGTACCTACGATGTAGGCAAGTATACAAGATCTAAAAACTTTGGCTCTGATACCAACTGTAACGACCCTAATTTTCAACACAGATCCAACTAGGGACGCCACTAGATAGCACCCCTGCACGAAATTTAATGACATAACTTGGCGCTTATCCGGACAAATCCAAAATTTTTACTTAACCTGAAGCAAGAAACACTTCTAAGGACTTTTTCAATGCCCGACCTCCTCCCAAACTACAACAAGCAATGTCGGGCTCAGTGAGAACACACTGCGAGAGGCAACGAAAGCACAAAAAAAAAAAAAACAAACGAGCATGCTGAACACGAAAACTAAATGAATAAGTGCCATGCTCAACACACATAGAGTTCAGAAATCCAAAAGCAATAACCAAAGTCATAATTCACTCATAAAATACAAGAAGTTCCTAAGTTCCAAAATAAAAGTCCATCTACGACAAAAGTGGTCTCATAGCCCCGTCTTGTCGCCACCGTCGCACTCCAGCTCACTGTTTGCCCTTACCTGCAACCAAAAACATTAAAGTAGACGGGTGAGTATAAAGATACTCAGTAAGTAGCCCACTCACGTCCAAACTACAAATTTCACATGTGCACACACAGAGGTAAAACAAGTTCGTAACCAAAGCATCTTAAGGACTCAAGACTAGACGCTCACGTATCTACCTCACCCCGAGACTCATCGGACGATCCGAAACCTGGCGGCCATAGGCGGGCGCCCCAACGCAAAAGAGTAATCACTCTAATGCCCACACAGAGCGCAATAGAGCCTCGACTCTAAAGCCCATCTGAGATCGCACTGGCGCGCCACCCAAGTGCCCACACAGAGATCATATAGGGTGCTCAACCCTATGTCCCACACAACTCAAAAAGGCGCACTCGACCCTAATGCCCACACAGCTCGCAAAAGGGCGCACTCGACCCTAATGAACACACAGAGATGCCAGCCTAAAGGTTTTGTCTCGCTCGGGGTCACTCGGTGGGTTGGGTAACGTGTAGCCCTAGCCTAGAAAGTCAAGCTCAACGTTTCTCTAGGCTTCTCCTAAACCTTTTCTCGAGGTCGTCACGAAACGAGTCCACAACCAACGACTGGTGGCCAACCACACATCCCCGCCAACCAATCTTTTGTCCCAATCACGAGCTAACGGTCACCCTTGTCCTAGACCATCACCAGATTTATCATGCCCAATTCTAGGGTTCAATCACACACGCACATTATTACACAAGCTCGAGTCTCACTTAGCAGCCAACCACCAGTAACACAAATGCGACATGCAGGAAAGTCAAACCCAACACACAGAAATAAGTGCTTGATTCACATAGCAAGAACACAATATCCAGAGTCTCATACACCAAACATTATGTTAACAGACACACAACAGTTATAAAACCAATCACAACAATCATGTGCTCAAACTCGTTCGCTTACGGGTTTGGTGCTTAAACCAAATAGCTACTTACCTCGAATAACGTGCACAAAAGGTCCTTACTTTTGTTAGCAGCCTAAAGCACCTACAAAAACAAACACAACAATGCACGAGTTCAGCAGGGAATCAACCTTTTCGCTCTACCCTTAAGGCACAACACCGAACGAACCTAATCAAGCTAACAGGACACCTATTGTGCATCTCCGAGGAAAACACAACCAAAACAACAAGTTCTAAACTCGAATTGAGAACCAAAAGATTAAGAGCGAGTCTTACTTACGATCACGGTGAAAACGACTTCTCCTCGTCTTAGCCACAAGATTCCTCCAAGCCTCTACTTCTTCGCCAAAGGGTTTGTTCTATTCAACAAAACCAATACAAAACAGCAGAGTGAGTGGCACGAATCGGCTTGGAAAGGAAAAGTTACAAAATATCTCGGATCCGAGAGGGAGAGGGAGACAGATCTGAAGAGTGAGGGAGCCGGATCCGAGAGAAAGAGACGGGCAGAGAGAGAGAGAGAGAGAGACGGCGGTCGAGAGGGAGAGAGAGAGACGACGGGCGAGAGGGAGACGTCGGCGAGCATCGAGGGGCTGGCGGACGACGACGGAGGAGAGGAAGGCGTCGAGGCCGTCGGCTCGGCCTTGACGGATGCGGGCGCGCGACGCCTCTGCGCGACGAAGGAGAGCTCGAAGGGGGGGGGCGGTGGCTCTCGCGAACTCCTCTCCTTTTTTTTTTTCTTCTTTTTAAAACAAAACCTAAAACAAGTGAAAAAGGAGGAAGGTCCAAAATTACCTTGTTTCGCCTCTCCAAAGACGCTCGATGAGAAACTCAAGGCTGCCAACCCAATTTAAAGCGAGATTTAGAAATATTTGGGTCCCTGCAAGATCCAAAAATTAATTTTCTTGACCCAACCCTTTTAAAACTAAAACATAAGCCCAGAGTTAACTCTGAAAAAAACCAAAAACTTACTTGAATTTACCGGGCATCACACAAAATATTAGTAACCACTCTAAAATTAGAGCTCAATTAGCTAAAACATTAGTAAGTATTTCATAAATTTAAATTCACTCCTTCATTAAAGTTTAGTATTCTCTAAA
The DNA here is from genome assembly GCA_036507285.1 of Trichosanthes cucumerina. Taxonomy (NCBI): domain Eukaryota; kingdom Viridiplantae; phylum Streptophyta; class Magnoliopsida; order Cucurbitales; family Cucurbitaceae; genus Trichosanthes; species Trichosanthes cucumerina. Next base: position 7,505,392 of record CM071844.1, read on the forward strand.
AAGAAATATAATATATTAAATATCGTTTTCATATTATAATAAAATAGGGCAAAATAAAATAACAGATTTGAAATATTATCTATTAGTAGACTTTTGAATTATGTTTTTCTCTGGGGTCTATTTATGTCATTATCTCTAAATATTCTATATGGGCTTTTCGAACCGACCCGCTGTGCATATTGGGATCCACGTGACAGTCCAATCATTAATTTTCTTTTTATAATAATAAATAAAAGTTAGGGAAATTATTTTTTTTTTCTTTTTTTGAGAATGGGAAATTAATTTCTTAATTACCTTAAAGTTAGCTGCACCACTAAATTTTAAATTTGAATGCATAATCAAGATTCCATTCTCGCATGGGAAGCCTAATTTTAATATTTGACTATATGATAATAATATTGCCTTCGCTAATATTCTAACATTTGACGACAACTTTTCTTTTCAAAAAATTAATTATTATATTCATGATTAAAGAAAATGTCTTTGCTTTTTTTTTTTAAAAAAAAAAAGTCCCTGAATTTTCTTCGGTTTGACTATTCTTGTAATTTGATACGTTATATACTAATACAATTTTGGATGAATATTAGGATGGCATAATTTTGAAATAATTATTTTCAATTTTTTCATCAATATCTTAAATAAATTTATGTCCTCCACTATGTCTATGCATTATTATATTCTCTCATCTTAACCTATCATTATTAGGTTTTTTAGAAGTAATACCATTTTTTTAAAAAAAAAACTAATCATGATTTTGAGATTATTTTATAACAGTAAATTTATAAACAAGTTATTTGGCACTAAATATTTTTTTTTTAAAAAAAATAGAAAACAAAATAAACAAAATAATCATTAAATAGGTATTAATTGGTTTGTTTTCACCTTCCAAGTGTTCATGGATTTTCATATCCCAAGAAAAACACAAACTTTCATAAAACATTAAGAGTAAAAAGTTTAAAATATATTTCAATAAAAGTATAAAGTGTTATCACTACAAGCATTTAAAAAAAAATCAAAAATAATTTTAATCATGTAGCATTCTAATTTTTTTTCTTGTCATATATTTAATTGATAAAATTCTAGCCTAGCCTTTCATCAAGAAATTTCAATGAAAGAATATTGAAGGAATAGAAATTGATAGGTTATTCTTTTATATTGTATTTTTAGAGAATGCATGGCACAATATTTTTAAAAGGCTAAAATATTATTTTTATCCCTATACTTTGAATTTTGTTTCATTCTGGCCTTTGTATTTTTAAATGTTTAGCTTTTATCTTAGTACTTTTTATAAAGCATAAAATTAGTCCCTACTCTTAGTTTATTGTTAAATTTTCTTAAAGAAATTAGTTTTTATTAGCTTTCTATCTATACATTTAAGAAATATGTTCACATTATATCTTTTCGTTTATTAATAATAATGATAGTATTTAATCAATTTTGATAAAAAAAATAAACTTCAAACTTATTATAGGGACTTTATTGAAATTACACAAACTAAAATTGAACATTTAAAAATACATTAACTAAAATAGAACAAACTCAAACAAATGGACTAAAATGGTATTTTTTTAAAAAAAAAAATTAACAAAGCATTGTAGATTTTTTTCATATCCATATAATGTCAATTTTTTTTTATTTATAATCATCACTCATACAATTATAATAATTGATTTACTCAACCCAAATATATTGTGGTTTATCTTTTTAACTTTTCTCATTTTGCTTTAAATAAAATTTTAAATTAGGTGAAAATACTAATTTTGATCCATTTATTTTGGGATATGTTCTATTCTAGTCTATGTACCATCAAATGTATTTTGATTTAGTCTTTGTACTTTCAATAAATCTCAAAATTTATTCTTATTGTTAATTAGTTTATAGGTAATTTTTTTTTTTTTTAAAAAAAAAAGTTTAGCCTCCCTATTATGAATTATAAACTATATTCACATTATGTATTTTCCTAAAGGTAAAGTGTATTAATATTTTTCTAATAGTTAAAGAAATAACTTCAAACTAACTATGAGTGCTAATTTTAAGATTTATTGAAAGTATAAGTATTAGATGTGAACATTTTTTAAAGTCTATATGGACTAAAATAAAATGAATCTGAAAGAACAAAGATCAGTCTGGTATTTTAACTTTTAAATTAATATTTTTGAAAACTTTTCAAACTATACGGGCCCAATAGCACTAAGGCATGTGAAAAAAAAAAGAAAAAAAAGTGAGAAGATTGCCTAGAAGAAAACTTTATAATAGTCATTTACTTAGGATATTAAAGTATTATGAATTTTTGGACAACTATATATTGTAAGGTTGGATAATTGTTTGAATAAAATTAGTTATACGTATAAGTTAGTCCAATCACACTAGAAAAAATATCATCTCCGTGTAAGTACGAGTAAACTAGCAAGTCTAGACCCAAACGCTCTCGAAAATAAAATTTTTAAAAAGAATTTACAAATTTAATGTCCCTTGAATGAAAAGAAGGTCACACTTGGAATAGAAAGGGACACTTAAAGAATGAGTATGAGCACATGAACTAGATTTATGTATGTGGCTAGGTCCCTCAAATGTCATTTATTTATTGTGCTATAAAGTCAAGTGCATGGTATATTTTTATGGCCCATATTATAAGTTTATATATGTCTTTTTAAACTTATAATAATTATTATTCACTTGGTCATGATGATTATTTATTTTTTCTAGAAAAAAACTTTATTTAAGAGTGCAAACCATCATTTCTCAAATGATTCAAACCCACTTGACCATTCAAATTTCAAATCCCTATAAATGCTTTCATGAATGTCAAAAGCCCCACTTGATCCCATCCTAGAACTTAAAAAGATATCAACTTACTAAAACACATATCAAACTGAAGCTTTTGATAAAATAATAAAGTTAAATTACACCCATTAGTTACTCAACTTTCTAAGTTTTTGTTTCAAATATTCTTCAACGGGTAGATTTTTAGATCTTCAATTTTGTATCGAGTACATCTCTAAACTTTAAAAATATTTAATAAATTCTAAAAATTTTAATTTTATGTATATAAATATATGGGATATTCAAAATTTTAAAATAGTAACTTATCTCGATGAAGTATGAGCATGATCAAGAGAAGTACATAGGTTCAAAACTCTCTATCTCCAATCGTTGTTGAACTCAAAAAAAAAAAAATTCAATTACCTATATATTGAACACAAAGGTTAAAAATTTTAGCTAAAATTAAAAATTAAAAACTTATTATATACTTTTTAAAGTTTATGAATCTAGCTATTAGATACAATAAAAAAAATCAGTAAGTCTAAAGACTAAATAGACACAAATCTAATTAAATTTGTAATTTAACCAAATAATAATGATAATCAATGGGCATACACAATAAGTAACATGTGTCGGTTTTAACATAAAAATATATATGGAAAGAATTCTAATGTCAAATTGAGTCGGGGGAGGGGGCATAATATTAAATTTTCATCAACTTAGTGACATTTCGACATGTCTATGAGTTTGACATTAATATAAGAGGTGAATCGACATTTTCATTATACCGCAAAAATCAATAAAAAACTAAAAAGATAGCCACAAAAAATCATTAATGTGAATATTATATTAGTAATAAGTCTTTTAACTCATTTAAAAAGTAAGGTTTATTCATTATTTTAGAATATTTTATATATTTTGTATGATTTTTCTAGAAATATCCATCAATTAATATCAACATTTTATCGATACTACCACCGACATTTTCATAAAATTGAGACTTCAACACTTTTATTGACATCAGTATTTTAAATAACCTTGCCCAACACGATATAATTAACATGTACCATCGATTAAGATATTAAATGTTCAAATCTTCCCATACCAAATGTTGTTAGACTAATATATCTATATATATATATATGTGTGTGTGTAAAGAAAGAAAGAAAAAACTTAAGTCTCCATTTGATGATCTCATTTGATTTTTTTATTTTAAAACTAATCTTATGATATTACTTAATTTTTCTATGTGTTTCTTTTTTTTTTCCTTTAAAAAATTAAATTTATCTGATGAAAAACAAATTTAATTCTAAAAACTTGGTTAAATTTTCCATTTATAAAAACGTTAACCATGTAAATACGAAGATCAAATCTAATATGATTTTTAGAACAACAAAACTACTTTTAGCTAATTAAAAATAATCTTCAAGTGTATCATGTTTTTTTTAGTACATCAACATTTGAAAGTGGAGAATTCGAACTCTTAATCATAAGTCTTATTTGATGTCGAGTTACTTTTAATTAATTAAAAATAATTTTCAAGCGTATCATGATATTTGATTATAGAATCACAGAAAAGTAGTTTTTATATTTTCTAATCAATTAAAAGTAGTTTGAAATGGTTTTTAGAATGATTAAAAGTTTTTTTAACTCATTAAAACAACTCTTTAAAAATTTCCTTAGCTTGATTCTTTAGGATAAAAGAATATTTTTAAAATTACTAAAAATTCTCAAAAGAAATTAAGAAAAAATAGAAGAATAACTGAATCAGTATTTCTTCTCACAGTGCTGATTTTAGAAATATTAATTTTAGAAATATTGATTTTAGTGTAATTAATTTGTCTATAATTAATTTATTAAAAGTGATTTCCATATATTTATTTTCATGTTTGGTTCTATACTTTTAATTGTGATTTTCATACAATTAAGTGATTTTTAAAACACATATTTGGGAAACAACTTTAACATAAAGTATTTTAAACTAAGTGATTTAATTATAATTAATATGTTTAAAAAGTATTTAGTTATAAATTATTCTAATATTTGGAGGGATAAAAATTTTAATGGAAAGGACAAAAAATTCAGAGAGAGAATTTTAATAAAAAGAGTAAAATTCAAAGATAGAGATATAAACAAAAACAAAATTGGGCAAGATGATCAAAATTTTAGGAAGAAAAACTAAAACGAAGAGAAAAAAAGTTAAGAGTTATGGACAAGTAGAAAGAGATAAAAAAACACATTAGAAAGAAAAAATTTAAAAAGATACGAAAATGATAGGGAGGAACAAAAAAATTAGAAATAAAAAAAATAAAAAAGAGTTAAAACGATTAGAGAGAAAGGAAAGTGAAAAATATGAATTAAAAAAAAAAGATAATAAAGGAAGATACATGTTATAAAAACTTTAGAGAGAAAATTGTCATTTTATAAACAATGGTGGATGAACTTAATAAGGGCATGTTTGGGAGTGATTTTGGTATGACAAAAATCACTTTTGACATGTCTAAAATCACTTTCCTATCTAAATGTGATGTTTGGCAATATTAAACAAGTGATTTTGGAAAAATCTAAAATCATTTGAAGTAATTCTCTTTCAATCACTTGGGAGGTGATTCCCAAGTGATTTTTGTCAAGTGATTGTAATTTTAAATGACTATTATTCATTTTTTAAAATAATATGCTTTTAATGACGAGTAAAAACCGTAATCTTTTATCAAAATTCATAAATTTCCATAAAAAAATGAATTTTTTCAAAACCAAAATCACTATTAAAATATAAAACCAAACATAAAAATGATTATATGAAAATCACTTCTAATAAATCAATTACGCTAAAATCAATATTTCTAAAATTATTCCCAAACATGCACTAAAACAGTTTTGATAAATTCATTTTTTATAGAAATTTATGAACTTTGACAAAAGATGACAGTTTTTACCCGTCATTAAAAGTATACTATTTTTAAAAAATAAAATAATAGTTATTTCAAATTACAATCACAAGAGAATCACCTCTTGAGTGATTGTAATAGAAATCAAAATATATTACAAAATACATTCTCAAGTGATTGAAAGAGAATCACTCCAAATGATTTTGGATTCTTCCAAAATCATTTACTTAACATTACCAAACATTACACTTTTAGTAGAAAAGTGATTTTAGATCTGTTAAAAGTGATTTTGATCACTCCAAAATCACTCTCAAACATGTCCTAAATATGCTACTCTCAACATACATTCTCAAACTCATTTTAATATAAATCAAAATATATATATAACTTAGAGTGGGTTTGTGATAATACTTTCAACTTGTTTTTTTATTAGTACAATACTTTCAACTACATGGGCTACAACATCACGATCAATTTGACAAATATTTTAAAATATTTAAAACAATTTTTAAGAGTTTGCTCACTAAAAAAAAAGCAGAAATATATTTTTTACAAAAAAATAAAAATAAAAAAAATAAAAAAACTCTATATGGTACTAACCAAGTGCCACTACCAATTTGAGAATTAGTCATCAAAAAGCACCTTTTTCCACTCTACTGCCCTATCATGGTCGAATAGGAAAAATAAAACTTTATATTATATTACATGTACTTATATTAATTAAAACCCATCATTATATTAATCTAAGTCCCCTACTTCATTAATTTTTGCAAATATTATATAGTTGGAAGCCCCCCACCAGTTCTACAATTTGGTGAATTACATTAACTATACCATGTTCTCTCTCAAACTTATAGTTTTATTCCTTAGATTCGTTTAATTAATTTCATTTAATTAAACATTCAATTAAGTATTAGAATATTAGAAGATACATGGAAACCGATCTTTGTTTGTGTCATTTGACTTGGGCAAAAAAAAATATATGCAACAAACATTACATTAATAGTCTTCCTCAACCAAACAGACCGACAATAATTAAATTACGACATAAGGTCTCTTTATTGAGTTAAAAAGAAGACAAAATGATTAATATGAAAATGATATATATTAAGGATTCACAATCTTAAGGTCACTCGTAAAATTTTTATTAGGAATTTCCTTTATTAATAAGAATTTATCAGCATTAATTTCAGTTACTTCCTAAATTAACTACTTAAAATCACTCATAATTTACTCATAGATTATATATATAAATCCGACTTTAAGAGATTAAGGTATGCATTAATTGCAAGTCCTTCACCTGAACTATGCTCACTTAACCAATTTGGACAAATTTGGATTAAATTTTGCTTATAAAATCTTTGTATTGATTTTGTTTTGATTAAATTTTGCTTATAAAATCTTTGTATTGATTTTAATTCTAGACTTTTAAATGTTAAATTTTGGTCTCTGAATTTTTATTTAATTTTAATTTTTTAAATGTTATATTTTGGTCATATTTCATTTTGGTATCTAAGGGTCTGTTTGGTATGTAATCCAGATTCTGTTTTATGTTTTCAGATTCACTGAATTCAGTGAATATGTGTTTGACAGATGTGTTTTTGGATTCTCGAGGATCCAAATAGTAGAAATATGTTCTTTATCAAAACAACATTTTTATGTTTTCATTGTATCCAGATTCTGAATTTAAAATTTAAAAATGCAGAATTATATTAAACAAAGATAAAAATTTTAATAAATACAATATTTCATGTTATGAACTCAATTTACTTTTATTAAATTAAAAAAATATGTGTTTTCTGATTCTAGGATCCAAATAGTAGAAATTCTGAAAACAACATTTTTTTCATTGTTATCAGACAAGATTTCGAATTTAAAATTTAAAATGCAGAATTATATTAAACAAAGATAAAAATCTTAATAAATACAATATTTCATGTTATGAACTCAATTTACTTTTGTTAAATTAAAAAAATATATAATATAATATATTATAAACTATATAATATTATATTGTAAAATGATATATCTATAGAATTTACAAAACCATTTCATAAATTAATTAATAATTACTTATATTCAATCTAATAGTTAGTTTTGCAACTACAATTAATTTCATGATCTATAAATATGTTATAAGACACACTCTAAAAAAACTGTTTAGAATGAAATCAAATTTCTAAATCTTCTACCAAACACATATCTGAAAACATGAAATACAACTCTGTTTTCATTGAATCCCTTGTTTTCAAATTTCTGTTTCCAAATTGCTTACCAAACATGCTCTAAAATTCTAGATGTTTTATTTTATTCTCCCAACTTTCAAATATTCACTTTTTTATCCGTAAATTTTGTTTAGAAATTATTTTAATTGTATATGGTTTTACTTATTAGCGTGTGTGTATATATAAAATCAAAAATAAATGAAAAAAAAAACTTCTATCAAATTTCTATTATACATGTTATGCCAAAATAAAATTATGAATGTTTGACCAAAACAAAATAAGCTCCAAAGTTCTGCCCCTAAAAAATACGATATAAACTTTATGTAAATAGGGTTTCCCACCTAATATTGGGAATTATAAAATTCAAACATCTATGAATATAATACCTAAATTATATATTTGACTAAAGTTAAGTTGGTACAAAGGATTATGATGATATAAGTGGTACAAGATAATGTTAAATAATTTCTTTCCCTAATCATTACATGCCTACATTGCACGTGCGACTCCCATTTTCATTTTTGTGACTCAAATTTTCCAATTTTTTCTTGGTCAAAACTTCAAGTCTCTCTCTTTATTTTAAAACATGATTATTCTTTAGATTAAGAAATAGACTAGTATGCATTTAATATTAAAAAAAAATCTCAAATAAACGTAGATTACAAATATCAAAAGCTTTCTATCTCAAGTTTTATAAGGCTTTTTAAAATTGTGAACTAACCTCCATTAACAGATCAATATTTGAGTATTAATTTGTGAATTATTTCATATGTTTAATTCCAAATTAAAAATTCGAGTTTAAGTTTGCATGATTAACTTTTAAGCTCAACAAATTCAAACTCTTTAAAATCAGATTTTTTTTTTTTTTTTAACATATTGAAACCAAAATGAGATAAACTATTCACGATGCATTATTTAATCAAAGTCTCCCACTAATCTCTTTATAGCTTGGAAAATAAGGAATATCACTAAAAAAAGAAAGAAAAGACACTTCTTAAATGATGTTTTCCATTAAAGAATAGTGGCTCCACAAGAACTAAATTAATCATTCATCATGTTTAAGATTAGGTTAATTAATTATATGTATATAATAACAATTTAAAACTAATTAATTATAGCTAGAATCTATCGTGGTTTCTATGAATGTTATAGTGCATACGAGAATAAAGTATATGAATATAAACGATAAAAAAAATTAACTGTCAAATAACGAGAACAACATTTTTTAAATTATCTTATTGAATTTTATTTTTTAAGAATGAGCAAAAAAAAATCCCTTTTTTGTTTTGTTTTTTTTTTTCCATTATTCATGTGAAGAGAAACTAAAAGGGAAAAAAGAGAAAAAGATTCTTGGGTTTTTAGTCAATCAAATTGTGGAATCTTACATTTAAATATTTTGTTCTCAAAATTATCTTTAGGTTCCAATCTGTGTCCCTCCTTAACTTTCTGCCACTCAATAAAATTAGAATGCCAAAAAAGAAAATTTTCTATAAAGTATTCTCTCTATCATTTTTTTTTTTTACTAAATGTATAGTTTAGGTCATTAATATTTTCATCATTTTCTAATTTCATCTCTAATCTTTTTAAAAGTATCAAATTCATCTCTATGTATTTATGTAGTTAAATCTTTATTGTCAAGAAACATTTAAAATTTGTAGGCAAAATATTGGCGTAATGTCAATTATGAATTAAGCTTGAGATTTCTATTTTCGATGTGTTAAAACAAACATATTTATTTATAAAATCAAAATTTTATCCATCACTTCATATGATCTAATTCATCATAACTTACCCAACTTGAAATTATTTGATGAATATTAAATTAACTTATATTGAAAACCAACTAATAATTTTTTTTAAAGAAAACATATTAGTGTGGATATATACTAATGCTTGATGGTTTAAGCTAAATTCATACCCACACAATAGTAAAATATATACCATTCATTGAACTCATTAGAGAGATACATAATAAAGTTAAGGTTAAAAATGCATGTATATATATATATTATGTTGTTTGATTTATTTTATATGTCTTGTCAATTAAATTGATATTAATCAACATCATTATATATATAAAATCAAAGTGATTAGTCACCTCAGGGTATCCTCTAGTTTAATATTTATATTAATGTGTGTGTGTTAATTAAATTAATAACCTAATGTCTCTTCACTAAATTGAGATTAATTAAAATAAATAAAAACAAGGGCATCCTAAACCACTATAAAAGAAAAATTCTTTTTGCCCACTGCTTTTTGCAAAAACAACTAGCCCCCACCTAGTATTGTTTGGTTACGTGGTTATACTCATTTTTTTAATACCAACAAACAATATATCTACATTATTTATACACACATATAAAACTATATACAAAAGTTTATAATAATGTTGATTAATTACACGCCAAAATATAAAAAATACCCTCATATGAGTTTTATTTCGATAATACCTTGAAACTTTAACGTTGTCTATCCAAAACTTAACGATGAAAATATTTATTAAACTTTTTTAAAAATTTAACGGGATTATTTGGGACATTGAATGGATAATAAAAGGCTGGATTATAATAGTCTGTGGAGTTATATAATTTATTTTTATGATACAGAGTTATTTAGTATGTGTTATAATAATATGTATTTAGGGTACCGAGTTATTCATAGACTATTATAACACCATGTTATTACAATTACACTTCAAATAGGTCCTAATGATTTCTTTGAATGTTTTTTTTAAAGATATGAGTATTTTTTAGACTTTTTAAAGTTTAGAGGTATTACTGAAACAAAACTCATAATTTGGGAGTATTTTATATAATTTCGCCATTAACTATATAATAAATCTACTCGACATATATAGTTTGATTTGTACACTAATGTATTTTTGCCTATTTGATATCGATTTTGATTTTACATTTGTACAATAAGTAAGTTGTTTACGAACCATTTCTTTCTTTAGTTTATTATCGTGTTTGAAGGGTATTTTTAAAATCTTAGCTAAATTTTCAAAATGAAAAATAATTATAAAAAATCCTTTTTTTTTCTTTCTTTCTTCTTTTGAAGTCTTTTTTTTTTTGGTTTCTTAATGTTTGTTAGGAAATATTAATTTTTTTTTTATTTTTTGGAATTTGTAGAAACATTTTCTTTTTTCTTTTTATTTTTTTAAAGGTAGATTGATAAAAGATGGTAAGTAAATAAGTAGTTAGGATCGTTAGTACGACCAAATTTCAACTTTTGGTTAGATAAGAAAAAAATCATGGGTATATATGAGTGAGAGACAATCATGGATATATATGAGTGAGAGACAATATCTCTATTGATATAAAAGCTTTTGGGTGAAACTAAAATCAAAGTCATTAAGATCTATGCATAAAATAAACAATATCATACCAGTGTAGATACATGGGCGGATCTACATAAAGAGGCCCTAAAAATTTTGAATTTATTACCTTCTAGTATATGACGTTGGTCTTAAAAAAAATAACAATATATAGTAAGATTATTAAATAATACATACAAATAATTTAAATACTGCTTTGTCTGAGTGGTAGCATGTTTGTTATTATCTTTAGTGTACACAACTTTGAATCTTATTGGATGCAATTTTTTTTCTTCATTTTATAGCTTTTCTTTTTGGCTTTTTATATATTTATTTTCTATTGTGTATGAGTTTATCAAAGGTTACTATTTTTCTTCAAAATAATTTTCCCATTTTATACCTTGTTTTGCCTTTTGGCTTATATTTATTTCCTTTTATGCATGAGGTTACTATTTTTCTTAAAAATAATTTATTCTATTGTAGAGTATTTACAATTTCATAAATATTTTTATATGTTAATTAATAAATTAATTTTAAATATTTAATTTTATATAAAAACTAAATATTATATTCTTAACCCGATATATATTTTTTAAAAATTTGATAAGATATTAAAGTTATTCAAACTTAGTTAGGAACTGTTCGGTACATCTATCTATTTTTTTCGTCGATAATTTTTTAGATCAACATAATACTGTGTTCAAACTAATCTTTTGGTGAATTCTTTTATTATATTTATTAAAATAATTTATCGGTCCCCTTAATATTAATATTTGGATCCGCTCCTTAGTATAGATATTGCAAGGATTTGTTGTCCCTTAACATAAGTGTATATGGTGTTCAAAACTTAAGACGAAAATAGAATAATTGCCATTGAACAAACTCTTAGAATTTTTATTTTGGTTTTCAAAGTCTTCTAGAATTGGTTTTTCTTTTCTTTTGAAAGAATATTTACTATTAATCAAGATTACGTTTGGTGTAACCAACTAACAATATTACTATTATTCTCAATTAAGGTTTAATTACTAATAATACCTTATTTTATTTTGAAAATGTCATATTAATTTACTAACATTATATTATAATCACTCCCCAAAAAAATTAAAATAATTAATTTTCTTGACATTAAAATTTGGCTAAATTTTCAAAAAGTAAATGACCAAAAAGAGAAAATAAATAATCATAAACAAGAAAAACGAATAACAAAATTCTAGTGGTAAGTTAGAGTGTAACTTCGAGAAAAAATACATACTATCTCTTTAAAATCGAAAGTTCTATCTCCAACTTCTACCTTTGTTATATGTTGAACCGAAAAAGAGAAAAAAAAAAAAGAATCTAATATAGAACGAAGTCTATAACTATAAAAATAACTTTTTAGATAAATAGAGAATGAAGAAGCATCTATCTTTAAAAAAAAGTTAATTAAATGACTGAACAGTCACTTCAAAATCTCCATATGTAAATTAAAGTGAAGGATTAAACCCTAGATAGGGCTGGCTGGGAAGCATAAACTTGACCCTTTTTTTACACTTTCTTTGCTTCTTAGCTAGACTCCAAACATTGTCTCTTCTCTTTATATACCCTTTTCCACTTCATGGGAATCAAAATTTGATATCCAAAAAGGGTTTTTGCTGTTAATCTCTTCTCTTTATTTATTTATTTATTTTATTTTTATTTTTATGGCATCTCATGTTTTATTGGACCATAATTATTTATTAATTATATAGAGGCAAAATTCCTCCACCCCCCAAAAAAGTTACATTATTCAAACTATCAATTCCTTATTGGAATATATATATGATATATTGTTAATTGTTATATTTAGAGAAAAAGGTCGTGGCTCTTTCTAGATTGATGTTAGACTCTCATCATATTCTTTAAATTAAAATTCTTCAATTTGTCAAAACCAATTATATAAAAGGACCGTACCATATGATCATCAAAATACTAACTATTTATATACCACTTTGTGGATTGGTAAAAAAGAAAAAAGAAAACTTTGAATTCAAACACATCACCTACTATTTTAATACCATGTTAAATCACCAAATCAACTCGAAAGTTTATCTGGATGGATTATGATAAATTTAATTATATCAACACTTCAATTGTTTAAACAAATGATAAAGTACTTCGACCCTTTCATAGGCTATAGAGACACTACTCAACCATCAAAGTAAGCAAGTCTCAGTTCAAAAAAAGTTGATAAATATCTGAATCTCTCACCTCGCATTATCATCTATAAAATGTTGCAAAGATTAAAAACTTAGCCCATGGGGTTAAATTTGAGTCATAGTAAACAAGCTTCGCAACCTTCAAATATTTTATCTTAGACTATATTGGTATAATTAAATTTATCACAACTTATCAGTTTAACCTTTTGAGTTGATTAGTAATTTAAGATGCTATCATAGCATGAGGTCTTGAATTTAAACCTTTGTAAGGTCGTTTTCTCTCTCAATTAATAGAGATCATTCGTTATTAAATTCAAGTGATAATGAAGCTACAATACAAATATAGAGATTAGTATGTCCGTACAAAAGGTAACGCTTGAAATTTCCATTCCAAAAAAAAAAAGGTATCTTTTGGGCAGGCATAAATACCCAATGGTTGAGCAAGAGGGGCAGCGGCAAATTGAGGTTCTTGAGATTGGAAGAAAATAATGTCACACATCATTTTCTGGGAAACCCACAAAATCCCAATTCCTTCTTAGAAAAAAAAAAAAAAACATTATTGTTAATTTCCATCCAAAAATTTCATTTATTCCCTTCTTTTCCCCAAATAAAAACTTTGATGTTGCTCCCATTAGGGACATTAAATGCCTAAACCCTCACTATCTACAAGCTAATTAAAAACCTTCCATTTTTCTGCATATACCCTACAAACCCTACTCCCCAAAGGCCTTTCTTTCTCTTTTTTCTTCAGGTACTGTACTTAAAGTTATTTTTAAAAAAAAAAAAATCAAATGGGTCGATTCAATTTTTCATTTTTTCATCTGGGTTTTTTTTTTTCAGGGAATTTGATGAATTTGGCATTGTCATTATCCTCTGCCGCCGGCGAGCGAGTCCAGCCGCTGGTCGGCAATTTTCAGGGGAGTTTCAACATGGAGCAATTTTTCCGGCGGAAAGACAAAGTGGTTATTGTCATGGGGGCGACCGGAACGGGTAAATCCCGGTTGGCGATCGACTTAGCCACTCGATTCCCGGCGGAAATTGTGAACTCCGACAAGATTCAAGTTTACAAAGGACTTGATGTCGTTACTAATAAAGTCACCGACGAAGAACGCCGTGGAATTACTCACCATTTGTTGGGATCAATGGACCCAAATTCAAGTTTCTCCTCTGATGATTTTAACCATCATGCCTCTGATGCAATCGAATCGATTTTGGCTCGAGATCGCCTTCCGATCATCGCCGGGGGCTCGAATTCGTACATTGAAGCTCTGGTTGATGATTATGCAGAGTCCCGATTTCGATATGAGTTCTGTTTTTTGTGGGTCGATGTTTCGTGGCCGATTCTTCAGAATTTCGTCTCCGATCGTGTTGATCGGATGGTCGACGGTGGATTTGTCGGAGAAGTGAGGGAGATTTTTGATCCGAAAGGGGATTATTCTCATGGGATTAAACGAGCCATCGGAGTGCCGGAATTACACGACTATTTGAGAGCAGAACGCGACGGCGCTGAAGAGAGGACTTTGACGAATCTTCTTGAATTGGCGATTTCGAAGATTAAGGACAATACTTGCCGGTTGGCCCTCCGGCAACTGCAGAAGATTCGCCGCCTTCGGAATAAATGGAATTGGAATCTCCGCCGTTTGGATGCCACCGGAGCGTTTTTGACCGACGGTGGAAACTCCAAAGGCTTGTGGGAAAAAAACGTCGTCGAACCAAGCTCGATGATCGTCGATCAATTTCTCCGTGACGATAGCCGCCGTATCACCACCGCCATTGTCTCACCGGAGCCAGTCCCCCGCGCCCCCGCCGTCGCCGCTGGCTTTGCCGCCTTCGCCGCCGTAAGTCGTTAAAGTAAAAAAAAAAAAAAAGAAAAAGAAACTGGCTGGACCCCACAGAATCTACGCTCCTCCTCATCAACTCGTTGACACCGCTCCCGTGTGCCACGTGGCAAGCTTTCTGATTTTACCTTAAAAAAAAAATATTGTCTTTTTGGTTTTTTGGGGTTTGATTTTTATTTTTTTTGGTTTCGGTAATTTTAAAGAAAAGAAAAAGACACAAAAAGGAAAGTTTTTAAAACTTTCAAAAGGAAAAAAAAAAGAAATATTACAACTTGAGACTGACAAACGTTGCTGTCAGGTCGTTAAGTACTTAGAATTGGCGGCCGTACAGATAAGCCGTATATATTTTAAAACCAAAAAAAATTAAAAAAATCCGACCCTAAAAAGTTAAAATAATTATTAAAAAAAAAAAAGAAAATTGGAGAATCCTGTGTTGTGCGGCTACATCAGCTTCCATGCACCTCTCTCGTTGGCCCTTTATGATTGGGTGATTTTGAGAAGTGGGACCCACTCACCCCCACCCCCGTGTGTATTAAAACCCACTTTGTATGGAGTTTTTGGTCTTTCACTCCTCTTTGTGTATCTGTTTGAAACTAATGAGCTGTATTTTTGTTTATAATATATCAGTTGGAATTTGGAATATTTTATTGTATTTTGGAAAAAAAGAAAAGAAAAAAGAAAAAAGTGTTTTTACTTTGTGCATCTGTTCGCACCGTACAAAAACTACTTTCACGATCAATCACCGTCGGTTGCGACAAATCAACGGTGGGATGAAAAGGAAAACTCCAATGTGGTGGTTTACAACCGCTCATGATTTGATGGGCATAATTCGATTCGGTGACTGACGGTGATAATATCATACCCGTGTTATTCCCACGGCCCACACGTGCCAAAAGTGAAAATACTTTGTTCGAAATCGAATAAATTAAATTAATTTTTAAAAAATGGAAAAAAAAAAAGAGTGAAAGGACAAAAAGACTTGGTGGGACCGGGGCCAAGTGGAGAGAAATCCACATGATTCGAATTATAATAATATGATGGTGGGCTTGATACTCCACTCACACCGAAAGCGACCCACACTGGAATATACCCTCCCAAAAAAGAAAATTACTTACTATTAAAATCATAAAAGAAAAAAAAATTAGAGTCAAAATCAAACTTTTTGTAAAAGGGGGGAATTTGAGGCTTGACCTTTATTTGGAATGGAATTGAGAGAAAAAAGGGACAATGATTTTTGTTACAAAATTTTTAGATAGAAGAGGTTCTTCTTCTTGTTCGTGTTCGTGTTCTTTTTCTTGCCTTTGGGTATGGTTTCGTGGAGTTGAAATTCCTCCTCTTTTTACATTCTTTTTTATTCCTTTAAATCTTCGGTGGATTTATATATATGTCAACTTGATTCAATATTAGTTGTCTAACATGTATTTATGACATGTCATTTTTAAAATTAGATAATATTATTTAAACTTGAATGGAAGATGTTTAGAAATGAATATGTCATGACCAACTATCAATTAGACTTATGTACGAAAAGTTTTGTATATAGTGAGATGGTTTTTCAAAATCATTCACTTGTCATTCCAAGAGATTTTGCAAATCTACCTTTCATTCTCATTTGATAAAGTTGGCATAACATAACAACTTTTTTAGTTCTTCATATTACCATTTTATTTGATTTTTTAATACCCAAGTTTTTTCTTTCAACTAGAAAATATGTCATTTTTTTAAAAAAAACAATTATTAGTTTTGGGATTTTTACCTGAGTGCCTTGCTTTATAGAAATTTGAAGTTATTGTTGTGAAAACTAAATGTGGATATTTGTGTTATATTTACAAGTGACTCAATAATAATTCTCAAAATAAATTTTAAGAAATATTCTATTCAACATAACCTACATTCAATTCATATTTTTCAATTTTTTTTTTTTTTTTTACTTTTAAAAATCTTGTTCATGAATCATAATTCAAAAGCTCTTTAGAAAGTATTAAACAACATAAAGTTACTATTTAGCAAGAATCCTTTTTTTTTTTTGAAAAAAAGCTAATAAAAATATGTTTAGATAATAATTTATAAAAGTTTCTTGTTCTTAAAAATAGTCTTTTTAAAGCACAGCCAATGTTTAAATTATAAACTTTGAAAAAAAGACTACAATAATCTTGACATATACAAATTACCCTATCACAAGATTCGCAAGGTATAAAATTTATTTTAAAAAATAATCTAGTTTACTTTCTAAAATTTGGCATGTTATGACTTATGAGTAAAAAATACCCTTAACTCAAATTCGGTAAGGGAACACACTTCCATAGATTAGTCAACCAAACAATGGCAACATGATTAAAAGTCTTGGCTCAATCAAAATTTTTACGAAATATTTTTTTAATGTTACAGAAGAATATGTTCATACTGTATTTTTGAGTTTATAATATTTTTTTTAACATTGGTAGACTCCATATAATTTAGGATAGGATAGATTCTATATAATTTTAAAAAAGATGTTGATGCGACAAAACATAAATGAGAGTAATATAAAAACGGTAGGAGTAAGACCGCATTTGATATCATTTGGTTTTTGAAAATTAAGCCTATAAATACTTTCATCCATGACTTATCATGTTTTTTTTTTATCTATTAGATGTGTTTTAAAAAATCAAGCCAAGTTTTGAAAACTAAAAAAGTAGTTTCCAAAAACTTATTTTTGTTTTTGAAATTTAACTAAGGATTCGAGTGTTTTCCTAAAAAAGATAAAAACTAGTATAAGAAAGATGAAAATGATTGTAGAGTAATGATGAGAAAATAAATACAATTTTTAAAATCAAATAGTTATGAGACAATTTTTTTTTTTGAGCATTTACCAACAAAAGGAAGTTGCTTGCCTACCAAACAACTTGACAAGCCCACTCACATGCATGTATTACATTCCCTTTAAATGGTGGGAACATTATTCCTCACTCACATGTATGTAAAAGTTAATTTTCATCATATTGAGAACAAATTCAACTCTTTACTAATTTAAGTATTAAACCGTGTTGGGCAGAAGAGAAGGTCATATTAGTACAAGTTAATTTGGTGCATTTATTTTTGTACAGTCCATTCATTTGTTTGTTCACAAATTTTTATGTGGTAAACGGTCTATTTATTATTTATTATTTTTTAATATTTATAGATTTAATTTTCAAAAGCTAAAAATTAAATAATTATCAAACTCGCCTTAATTTTTTTTGTCTTTAGAAAATTTTTAGTTAATACAACATAAAAATGCACAAGCACACCTTCCATGAAATGAGTGATAATCCAAACTCTTGTTAGGGTGCAAACAAATGTCTCACATTGACTAGGGAAAGGATTGATCATGAGTATATAAGTGAGTACAATTATCTCCATTGGTATGAGGCATTTTAGTGGGAACAAAAAATAAAGCCATGAGCGCTTATGCCCAAAGTGGACAATATCATACCATTTGTGGAGATATGTGGAGGTTTGTTGTCCTTATCAATTGGTATCATAGCCATGATAAAACCTAGCTGTGTGTCGGAAAAATCTTCAAAGTGGAACAAAGGTTAATGAGCCTCGGTTGTGCTCTATGAAGGTGTTATACCACTCACCTTGATAAGAGCAAGTGTGATCCGTGTGTAGTGCTCTATGTGGATGTTGCCTCGGGATGAACCAGTTGTACCTCGAGATAAAGATCAAGCTCTCAGTTGGGAGTGGACGGATCTGTTCGAGGGGGGGAGGCTCAAGTGTGGTACTTTGTTCGAGGGGATGATTGTTAGAGTGCAAACAAATGCCCCACATTGGTTAGGGAAGAGATTGATCATGGGTATATAAGTGAGGACAATTATCTTTATTGGTATGAGGCTGGAACCAAAAACAAAGTCTCAGCTTATACCCAAATAAATATAAACAAAATCAACTCTCACCCCCAAATAAATTAAACAAAATCAATTACATAATTCAAATGGCCAAAATAGAACATAATTCAACCGACATATTGATTGTGTTAATCGTTGTTAGGTTTGTAGTTCAAATCACCCGATCCGTGTGTATTAAAAATTACTTAATTTAATTTTAACAAAAAAATCATTTTAATCTTATTAATAAATTCAAATTAAATTTTTAAAAACTAGTTAAATTTCAACTAGCAAAAAGACAATTCTAGCTAGCCGTTACATTTGAAAAAAAAAAAAAAAAAACTTTTCAAGTTTGGCATTATCCACATCCTAAATACAAACATAGACAAAAAAAAAAAAATGGAGCATGGTCTGACTCTATTTCAAAAAAGAAAAAATAAAATTGTAGCCTAATCATACCCACCTGTGATTTAGAAACCGTCACTTGCAAATAAAAACTCGCCACTTGCCCACTCTTATCTCTTTCCTCTGACTTGCCTTTTTAACTATTTTTTCCAATACCCATTTAATGAAAGCATGGGAATTTTTTTTTCTTCCCTTTATTTTTATTTTCCAATTGTATCCCAGATGGAAATATGCATGAATTTTAGGTAAAGCACAGCTAGAAAACCGCGTAAAATTAAAAAAAAAAAAATCAAAAACGTTTTTTTTTTCTTTTTTAAAAAGGAAAATAGTCAAAGAAGATTGAGTATTAATGGTCTGTGCTGACCGATCTGTCACCGACAGGAGTAATTTATCTTCCAATGTTTATCATTTAAATTTCCCTAAAAAAATGTTTATCATTTAAATATTATCATAAACGACAAGTAATTAAGCTTAGCTTAGCTAATTTTATTTCCAACTATAGCAAGTTAAGGACAAAAAATGATTCCCCATTTTGAGGATATTTAATAATTCTTTTTTTTTTGTCTGTTTCAATCTAATATTAATTATTGGGTTAATTTTTGTAGGGATTAAGACATCCAAATTGGCAATTATTTAAACAATTTGTGTATATTGCTCGATATATATATAGAATAAGTTGAATAAACAAATTAATATACTCTCCCTTCCCTAAAATAATATGTTAAAGCTTAGACTAAGTATGATTCATTTGCAAGTCATTGTCAGTAAATTCTCATGTATCATGTAATAACAATTTTTTTTTTTAAAAAAATACACTTTTATCCATGAAATGAAAGTCATGTCTATTTGGTCTTCGAAGTTTTTAAACATACACTTTTGGTGTTCATACTTTAGAAATTATTTTAAATGCTCCTTAACTATCTTTGACTAGTAGTTGACTATTAGAAAATATGATGTGTTAACATGAAATTCTATCTCAAAATTAATTGACAATAAGTAGAGTAACATATGCATCTTATTAAGAATGTGGAGTCTCTCCATCTTTCTCATGATTAAGTTCTAGTCATGTGGATTTTCATCGATATGTGTCTTTGTAAAAAAAAATAATAATAAGATTTCAAAACTAAACTTGAATTTTTGACAAAAATCTATATGACAACAACTCAGTCTTGTGTAACTTCTTTGAGGTCTTCATAGCTCGTTCGCTTCGAGTAGTGACAAAAATATATTAGGAGTATGTGACTCAATTTAAAAAATTTCATGTTAGTCGGTCTAGCCATTACATCATATTTTCTAAGGGTGTTCAAAAAACTCGATAACCCGAACAACCCGACCAACCCAACTCAACCCGACGGGTTGGGTTGAGTTATAAATTTATTTGGGTTGGGTTGGATTCAAATAAATTAAAATCTACGGGTTGGGTTGGTTCGTGGGTTCACCTAAAATTAATTTGGGTTGACCCGATCAACCCGAATTTATTATTAATTTTAAAAACTATATTTTTACCTACCATACAACTACATATACATGTATTTAATCTATTTGTATTTAATTTCATAATTATTTATTATTTAATAACTCTTAAAAATACATTTTTTAAGTCATTAGGGTGTAATTTTTCATAATATAAATTGAAACTAAGTGGCTAATTTTAATTCAATCTTTGAGAAACAAAGAGTATTTGTTTTAAATGATGACAATTTATTTAGAAGTTTCTTGATATAATTATAATTTTGTAATAGAATATTTAAGTTTTATAGTTGTTATTTAGTATAAAGAAGTTTGAAGTTATTTAATTCTTGAATTTTTATATTTATATTAATTTTAAATTTTTTTATATTTTAATTTTAAATAAAAAGAAAAAAAAAGTTAACCCGATGACCCAACCCAACCCAACCTGAAAATGTTGGGTTGGGTTAAGGAACAAGTTACCCTTATGAATAGGGTTATTTGGGTTGGAAGAATTAGAAAATGGTTCAAAAAACTAGCATAACCCAACCCAACCTGGCTTATGTACACTCCTAATATTTTCTAAGGGTCTCAAAGATATAAGCATCCATTTAAAATATTATTTCAAATCTAAACAATTAGAAGCATTCCTTTTGAAACCTCAATCATCAAATAAATACTCACTTAAACGATTAAAAGTGTAATATTGCTGTGCCAAAAAAAAATCATGCATTAATTATTTATTATTCCACCAATCCAAATGTAGACATTTGAGATATCTTTCTATTACAATAAATATATATACATACATATATATGTTTTTTTTGGTATATGAAACAAGTTTTTTTCGTTGTTTAATTTTGAAAACAGTTCGAAAAGTTTTTTTAAATTGCTATATTATCATTTATATCTTCAAACACATTCATTTTCATAATATGACACATTTAAATCAAGTTATACTTCATAGAAAATCTTTAATAATAATAAATAAGCAAATAATGGAGGAAACGTGATAATAAATATGTGAAATACATGTTATTTCTATTTTTCTTCCTTCTTTTTATGGTTAAATTTCAAGTTTAGTCTTCAACTTTCAAATGAGTATGAGTGTAACTTTAAAAAACATCTAATAAATTCTTGAATATTTAGGTCTCGTTTGATAACAATTTAGTTTTATTTTGTTTTACTTTTAAAAATTAAAAATTATACATACAACTTTCACCTATGAGTTTGCTTGTTTTGTTATCTACTTCTTATATATGTTTTAAAAAACCAAAGCAACTAAAGAAGTAATTTTTAAAACTTGTTTTTGTTTTTGAAATTTGGCTAAGAATTCAATTTTTTCTTAAGAAAGATGAAACTCATTGTGGAAAAATGATGAGAAGACAAACACAATTTTCAAAACAAAAAATAAAAAATAAAATGGTTATCAAACATGGTTTTAATAGGTCATTGACCTTTAAAAAATGTCTAATAAATCCATAAGGTTTCAATTGTGTCTAATAAATTTTTGAACTTTTAATTTTATGTGTAATAAGTCATTGACCTATTCAACACTTCTTTTTATAAAATTCACAAATGTATTGTATAGGAAATTAAAAGTTTCATGCCCTATTAGACAAGACTCAATTTTATGTCGTTCGTTAAGTTTAAAGTCGAGAGATCTATTAGATATAAACACGAAAGTTCAAGCCAAGTTTGATAACTATTTAGGCCCCGTTTGATAACCATTTTATTTTTTGTTTTTAGTTTTTGAAATTTAAACCTAAGAATACTACTTCTACCAATGAGTTTATATGTCTTCATATCTACTTTGTACTTATGTTTTCAAAAATCAAGCTAACTTTTGAAAATTAAAAAAAGTAGTTTCCAAAAACTTGATTTTGTTTTTAGAATTTGGCTAAGAGTTCAAATGCTTACTTAAAGGAGATGATCTCTATTGTAGAGAAATGAGGTGAAAATAAGCTTAAATTTCAAAACTAAAAACAAAAAAACAAAATGGTTATCAAACAGGGCCTTAATTTTTTATTTTTGAAAATTGTACTTGATTTCTCCACATTTCTATATAATGATTTTCATCTTCCCTACAATGGCTCACATCTTTCCAAGAAAACACTTGAATTCTTAGTTAAATTTGAAAAACAAAAAAAGTTTTGGAAACTACTTTTTTGTAGTTTTCAAAACTTGACTTGATTTTGAAAACACATCTAAAAAGTAGAGAAAAAAAGACCGGAAGTAATATTTATAGGCTTAATTTTTAAAAATAAAAAATAAAAAATCAAGGTGTTTTTTGTTTTTGAAAATTAAGCTTAAAAATATCATTTCTACCTACGGGTTTCTACATTTTATTATCTACTTTGTACCTATGTTTTCAAACACCAAACCATTTTAAAAACTAAAAAAAAAATAGTTTTCAAAAACTTGGTTTTGTTTTTGAAATTTGACTAGAAACTTAAATAACTCTTCGAAAAAGATGAAAATTATTGTAGTTTATATGAAGAGAAATTGTGAACAAACAAGCCTAATTTGTAAAAACAAAAAACAAAAAATAAAATAGTTATTAAACGGGTCTTAGGACTAAGCTTATAATTTAAGCTTCTTTCTTTTATTCTGAAAATTATTTCTAAAAATTTTTGTGCTAAAAGATTTCTGCTTCCAAAAAATCTTTTTATTTTAAGAAACAAAGAACTGATTTAAACCTAATTTCTGCCCAGCGCAATATCTTACACGGTCACACCTTCAACATCCAAATATCCAATATTTATTAATTAAAAAATAAAATAGAATAAATAACGATAACAAATAAAATAAATAAAAACACGTGACCCAAACGGGCTTTTAAAGAAGGAAAAAAAGAATTGGATCGATCGCAAGGCTCATTGATTGGTTTCACGTTTGGGCCGACGAAGAAATATGGAGTAGGCCCAAAACCTCTTGTACTTCTAGATCAGATACTTGGGTTGGATCCCCCTTTTAAGCCCATTAGTTGATATTTTTATTTTTATTTTATTTAATTAGTAAAATCCCCTAAAACAAAAATTATGAGAGAGCGTATGAAATAGATGAACATGTTGAGATGTACAAAAATATAAAACCATCATAGCATAATTTATTATTATTATTTATAATAGAATATAATTTTCTTCTTCAAGTGATCATTTCTCAAGAAGTTAGCCTAAACACCTAGCTTGATTTGACATAAAATCAATGTAGAATTCTCTTCTCTTATCTCGATTTATCATCATTCTCATCATTTAGAAGTTTTAGGTTAATTTATCTATTCCTTTCAGCCGTGAATTCTATTATATCTAAAAAGTTCTGATATGAGATTTAAGATGATACACATGGTCTAAATTTAGTTGATCGAGTTAAGATGATTATATTTTTATCCTTAACATTACATGCCTATCAAGCATTCAAACAAGGAGATAACGCTTTAGCATATTTTAGATAGTCTTATTATCACAATGTTCGACTATATATCAAAAGGTTATTCGATCGAAAATGCTATTCTCATGAAGCAAAAGGGTGTGTTCGTGCCACGTGGTCGGATAATGGGGGCTGCCATGTTAAAGAAGGACAAAGAAGAGCCCTCAAGCAGTAAAGGCATCAGCAGGAATGACAAGATTTTATAATGGAAGAAGGATCAAATGTAGAGATCCTGCTACACCAGTGTCTCAAATCCAGCTAACATGGCAGACAGTTGAATGACATAGTTGTTTCCATCAGGAATTCCAGTAATGCCACAAAATATTGTTAACAGATATGATACACATGATTTTCTTAACCTATGACGACATCAAAATGAATGGGGAGGAAGTTTTTCTGTACATTTCTATCGACATCGCCGAGCTGCTGCAAATAATATAGAAACTGCAGACTAGTTCATACAGAAAAGGGGCAGCAACAAAATCGGGACGGATAAGTTTCGTCGACAAAATAGGATTACTAGAAGTCTTCATCCATCTTGAACACATAGTTCTTGCTAGAATCTTTAAGGCTTGACATCACAGAGGCCTTTTGGTAGTCACCCACTCTTCTCTCAAAGAAGTTTGTCTTTCCTCTGTTTCATCATATGAACAGAAAGAAGGCATTAGATAGACAGATGATAGCAAGTTGACAAGAGATCCCAACAGAAGAAAGAAAAAGTATTTTGACTTCTGTGTACTAATAAAGGGAAGTATAAATTTGTTCATAAACATTACTGTCTCTACTCTCTAGTAGTAGACGAGGAGGCGCCGTTTATTTTTCTTTCTTTGAGATTTCAGAGGTTCAAGGGTAGGAATCTAAGTTTAGTTTCATTGATACTCACTGCAAAGATATAAATTCCATCCAGTCAAACGGGTTTTCGACATTGTACTTCATGTTATACCCTAAAGAAACCTGAAACAAGGAGCAAATAATATGAGAACACAAACTTCATTTGATGTTCCTTGCACTCAAAAAGGGTCGAAATAGATATACCAAAAGGCGGTCAGCTACAAACTGTATATATTGACTCATAAGAGTTGAGTTCATGCCGATTAATGCACATGGGAGGGCTTCACAAACAAACTGTCTCTCTATTTCTACTGCTTCACTGACAATCTGATGAACTCTTTCACAGGGTAGTTGTTTTTGCAACAAACTAAAAGAAATCAAGATAACCAGCACATGTTAGTTGTTTCTGAGATTCTGTATTATCGTCCTCATTGGGAAAAGAAAAATGAACCAATTGCTTCAAGCCGAGAAAAGGCGACCAAGTTGTGAAGAAAACCACCTGTATAGAAGGCAAGCAAAATCACAGTGAAGGCCCTCGTCTCTGGAAATTAGTTCATTTGAGAAGGTTAGTCCTGGCATCAATCCTCGCTTTTTCAGCCAAAATATGGCGCAGAAGCTAAGAGTAAAAGAAACAAGAGCACAATCAAAGTGAGTGATAAAATCCGAGAAACAAATATTATAAGTGAGCTCCAAAGATATGAAGCATTGAAGTGGGCAACAAACTGAGCTGTAAGAGAATACCTTCCTGAGAAGAAAATTCCCTCCACACATGCAAACGCAACGAGCCTCTCGGCAAATGTATTGGAACTACAACATCCGAAAAGAATATTATAACACTTGCATTGTTCTGATGGAAACGAAGGAACCTTCAAAAAAATGTTTAAGGTATCTAAAAATAACTATTAATCTAGCCAAGCCTGAGGCAATTGCATAATGTTAGAAAGCTAGGATTCGCAACAGTAACGAATATAAGATGTTGCAAAGTGGAACATTGCCACTTCTCTTGTAAAAAAAATAACAAACCATCTAAGCTTTCGCATTAATGTGAGACTGCCCTCAAAGCAGGAATTACCTATTGATCCAATCGATGGCCCATTTAGCTTTCATACCGACACAAGGGATGTTTTCAATTGCATTAAACAGCCTATGCTTCTCTTTAGAATCTTTAATATATGTCTCCAAGAGCAAGCTGTACATCTCTGACAATAGCAGTAGCAACATTCTCGATTTAGCTTTCATACCCACCATAGAAGGAAAAGTCAATCATAACTCTCACAGTTTTTCTTACCAGAATGGATATTCTCCATAGCAATTTGAAATCCATAAAATGCCCGAGCCTAAGAAGAAAGAACGAACAAGTTACAATGTTAAAAGACAAAATTTTTTTTAATTTACTTTGACCATTGCTAGAGGCATGTTTAGACATATATCCTCTCAAGACAGGGGAGGAAAAAGCAATATAGACAAATGAAATGGGTTAAATACTCATTTCAAAGTACATACTTAAACCGAGAAAAAAACAAAAGAATGATCGGATTCAACACGAATTGTATTCAGCTAAACTAAATGCATTCTTTGGTTTAGTGCCTACATAGACTAAAGTCGAAACCACCAAGCATCCAACAATGGATAAGAGATTTCAACAACATGGCCCAAGTACAGGGGCCACAGCAATCATTAAACAACAGCGAGTAATAAGCAGAGGTTAATACAAGAAACTGATCAGTTTCAAAATCAACCACATTCTGAGAAAATCAATGGCTACCTCTGGAATTTGAACATCATTTAAAAATCTTGCAGCTAAATTTTCCAAAACAATCCCATCAGATGCAGCAAAAAATGCAAGCACGTGGCTGATAAAGTGTTTCTCAGAGTCGGACAAGGTCTGCCAATGCTGCATGTCGCGGGAGAGATCAACCTCCTCAGCTGTAATCCCAAAAAGAAATTATAATAACTTCATGGAATAAACAAAAATGGACAAGGAAATCATTCAATAAGCACAGTTAACAATTAAAATTCAAACAAATAGCACAAGAATAACCAGAAAAACACAAAATCAAGGTCACAGACTCATTTAGAATGATGATTACAAAGATAAAAACAAAGAAAAACAAAGAATCTAGAAAAGGAACGAATAAGAATTACCAGTCCAAAAACTGGCTTCGGCCTTCTTGTACATCTCCCAGAGCTGCCTGTGCGTGATTGGAAACATGCAAAACCTCTGGTTTTGTTCCATTAAAATGGGTTCTTCTTCTTTTTCTTCCTTCATTCCAAATTTTCCTGTTTCATTGCCCAATTTCCCATTTTCAGGAGAACCCATTTCAATTTGAGCGCTGGGTTTCCTTGGTATTCCCCTTGTTCAAAGTCAAGGTCTGCAATTTTGTGGGAAGAAGAAAGGGTTTGGTCAGAGCTTTCAAAACCCCAAACTAAAACCCCATAAATGAAAGAAAGAGGAGAAGTAGACAGAGATTGGCGATGACGAATTGGAACTCGTGTGCTCGCCATGCACGGGAGGAAAAAATATCCATTTTTATCCTAAATTTTCAATTTTATCGATTTGTACTCCATTTTTATTGT
This sequence comes from Trichosanthes cucumerina, assembly GCA_036507285.1. Lineage (NCBI taxonomy): Eukaryota > Viridiplantae > Streptophyta > Magnoliopsida > Cucurbitales > Cucurbitaceae > Trichosanthes > Trichosanthes cucumerina. The sequence continues at coordinate 7,533,135 of CM071844.1, forward strand.
ACAAGTCTAATATAGAAAATTTGTATATCAATTGGAAACATTTTAAAGTATATAGACTTATATTAGATTTTAAAGTATATAGACTTATATAAATCTAATATAGAAAGCTTATATATCAAACTTATAATTTATTATTAGGTTCACTCTCAAATTCTAACTTAATAACATTATTAAGAATTTCATAATTTCATTACTTTATAGCGTCATCTAAACTTTAAAATAAAAAAGATGGTAAATTAAGTATAATTTAATAGATTAAACCAGCATAAGTTTATTTCAATTGGTACCAGCGAGCTGCTTTAGAAGGTATATTTGATATAGCCATTTTTTCTAAAATTTTTATTTTATTTTTACATATATGAGAGATCAAAATTTGTTATTAGCTTATTCGGCTCTCTAGGATCCTTTTTCAATCTCAGTTTCTCATAGCTAGAAGCTCACATAAATTTGGTGAAATTGTAGGTGTTTTCATTAAGAGATCGATGTTATTTAGTAAAGGAAAAAAAAAACAAAAAGAAAAGGGTATGACAAAATCAAGGATTCATATAAAGTATATGGATTGAAGCAAACTTACAAGACTATAATATAACGCCAAATATTTATCGTATTTACATGAACAATATCGTGAATATGGAGTTTTTCAGTGCAGTGTTGAACCTCAAAAAATATAGTTTTTGACGTTATTTTGGAACTACCACATGCAAAATTTAGAAGGTTGGGAGTGAGATAAAGAATAAGTTACTTTAATACTAAACCTATTTCTTCCTTTGAGTTGTTTCCAATCATTTTTCTAACCTAAAACTCAGTTTTCCTCCAATTTTAGAGAAATAAAAATTAACATACATAGATGGATTGTTAAATATAGACATAAAAATAATCTTTATTGAAATATTTTTATCAAATAGATGGTATACAATATCGACTAGACTAGACTATATATAGTATTTTAAAATGTAAATTTATAAACCACATAAATTGAATTAAAATAATAATAAGTCTATTTTCTTTTTCAATTTTACATTTACATTTCATTCATCTTACCAAATATACTGATAAAAAATATTACGTAATCGTTGTGATTTTTTCCATCTTTCTATTTATTCTTATATTATATGAAAACTTTTGTTGAATTAAAATATTCATATAATTGAAAAAAAAATATCAAGAAATCCAGAAGTTATAAAAAATAAAATGTTTTTTTTTAAATCTCAACAATGTTATTTTTAATTTAATATTTTATTGTTTTATATAATTTAATTACATTTCATCTTCCTTAGTACGTTAATTAAAAAAATTGTATTTGTTCAACTATAAAAAAAAAACAGAATACAACTATATGTTTCACTCTTAAAATGCATTTTAAAAGAACAACAAAAATTCTACTAAATTTAGATATATTGCAATTTGTAACCAAAAAAAAAAATCTTATACAAAATGCTTTATTTTGTCAGGATAAATATATCAAATTTATAAGAGTTTTGGTTGGATACTAAAAACTTTCATGATAACTTATCAATTAAAATATTACCGATAAAAACAAAAAATAAAATACTTCTCACGTGCAAAGCACGTAAAATTATTCTAGTAAATATAATTTATTCACGTCAATTTGAGTGTACCTCAACTAATTAAAATATTATATCAGATAAAAAATATTAGTCTGTTTGGTAAGCAACCTGAATTCTATTTTATGTTTTCGGATTCGTTGAGTAAATATACATTTGGCAAATGTGTGTTTCAAAAAACTGTTTCGGATTATGTAATCTAGAAATTGGAAGTTTTGAAAACAACATTTTTATGTTTTCAATGTATCCAGATTTTTTGTTTGAAATTTTAAAACGCATAATTATATTAAAATATTAAAATATATATGTATATATATAAACTTGAATGAATATAATATTTCATGTTATAAACTCAATTCTTTTGTTAAATTAAAATAGGTATGATATAATATATTATAAATTATATGATATTGTGAAATAATAATTATACAAAGTTTTATAACAAAAAATATTTATAAATTAATTAATAATAGTTTAGATTCAACTTAATATTTGGTTTTACAACTACAACTAGTTTAATTCTTTTGTGCAAGTTCTAATCACTATCAATGTAATGAGCCATTATAACTATATGTAATTAATAATATGAATAGAAGTCCATGTATCAGTTATTAAACAAACTCTTTGGCCACTTCGAGCTAAAGCACTCTTTAACCTCATTTTCTCCCCATATACAATTGAAAACAATCCTTTGCAATAGTGACTCGTGATGGAATTACAAACTTTGGATTGCAAAATTTATGAAATCATTCACTTTCTACAAACTCAAATGATAATTCATCCAATGTGACCATACAAGCAAGCATTATTTTACAATTCTCTTTAGTGAATGATGGAGCTATCTTACATTGAGAATCTCCCTCTTCTTCAACATAACCTTCTGATTTACTTGTAAATTTCTTATGTCTTCTCAAACTTTTTGTTCTATTTCTCTTAGAATCACGGGCATATGTTATCCCACAATTCTTACAAGCAACCCTAGGAATTTCAGGATCACACCCCTCTACTTTAACATAATGCTCCCAAACATCTGAAACTTGTTTAGTAGGTTTTGTTTCCCTAACGATCCTCCTTTACTACTCACACTAATATTAGGATTTCCCTCTCATTTGATCGAAAAAATTGACTAAAAATAATTTTATTTAGAAGTCTTATTTGTAAAAAATGAAAGTCATCATGCCAAGTAAAGCTTATGAATACAAAATTTCTAGAGTTCCTAAATTGAGCACAAACCAAACAATTCACAAAAACCCAACTCAAATTCCCAAAGAACATCCATAGAAAGCTGAATTCTAGCGATATTACATTGTCCTCAAGAACAATTCCACAAGTAGATATAACCGATAGAGGACTCAATTTTCTTGCAAACTTTGATCAAAGCCGAAGTAAATTCAATACCAGAACTCAATACAAACTTTGCTCAAAGAGACTAGAACTGTGCTAAAATTCCATCCTTGTTCAAAGAGATATAATAAATTAGTCTTCATTTATTTATTTGACGTCATGGCTGAGGCAAATGCTTTTGGCAGTTACAGGTTGCCATTTATTTTTAGAAAATTATTCAAACACCATTTTGTTCTTTTCAAGCATTCCCTCGTCCTGATCGTTAGAGGCCATAGGAAGAGAATCGATCGTCACTGAAATCAGAGTGAGGACAAGAAAATGTCAGGCCCCCAATGCTGCTCAAACCCACCAACTCTAAATCCCACCACCGGCGCCGGCCATGTCGAACAACTCTCCGGCCTCAGCTCCTATGTCACCGGCTCCCCTGACTCCAAACTTGCCGTCATTTTTGTTACTGATGTCTTTGGTACGGTACCTACCCTTTTCATTCCTCGTCGATTCTCTTCTGTTTTTTCTCCCCTTCCTGTTTGATGATTCTACTTTGACTTCTCGGTTAAGGGAATTGCCACTTGGGTGTGTCTCTGTTCATTGGATTGCTACGAAATCACTGTAGAAATTTTTACACATGTTCTTTTGGGAGTTGTCGATTTGATGAAAATTTCATGTGGGGTTGTCGATTTTGTAAAATTCTGTTCTCTTTGCAATTCATTTGTAGCTTGCCCAACCCGTACGAGGCAAGAAAACTGGAGGAAATGAAAGCTCTCAGGGTACTGTGTCTGAGGCTAACAGGATGTATTTAAAGGAAGGAGAGTAATTTAGCAAACAGTTACAGAATGTAAATATATATTAACACTTCAAGCTTTGAAAATGGGGTTGAGTGTAGTATATTTAAAGTTCTCTTTTTGCTAATCAATGATATTGAATGCATGTGAAAATTTAGTGCTCTGAGCTTTTTATTCTGCCTTGCTTTGCAGGATATGAAGCCCCACTTTTAAGGTATTTCTGAAATGGAAGGGAGAGATTATGCAATTACTGCATGGCTTCACATAATTTTGTAATTGAAGGAGAAATTGCTTTCGCCTTACTGTGATCGAATTGGTTTTATTTAGTAAAGAAGATGGGATATGTAGAGCATTTTAGTAGAAGAATAAGTTGCAATTTCTAGAAAGTGTATCCAAAGAACTTAAAACTCGAACACCTTTTTAGCTCCTTGGCTCGAAGCCTTGAAGGAAACAACAGGAACCTTTTGGGAGCCCATGTTTTTTTTTAGGTCTTTCTTCGTGTACATTCCATACTCTTTTAACTCGTACATCTCAACTCTCTTTGCGCCAATTGGAAGATTCTTTGAACTTCCTTGGCTTTGGCCTTGACTTTGTTTTTTAGGGTGGGGATTTCACAGTCTATGAACATGGGTATCTTTTGCTGCACATATGTTTGAGTTCTACTTGGCACTAATTTCTGCTGGTTTAAATATGTAGGAAGCTGGCAGATAAGGTTGCAGCTGCTGGGTTCTTTGTGGTTGCTCCTGATTTCTTCAAGGGGGATCCATATGTTCCAGATGATGCTAATAGGCCAATTAAAGTTTGGTTACAAGATCATGGACCTGTTAGTTCTTGCTTTTCATTTCGTTACTGCAACATTTTCTTTATTAATTATTATCCATCTGCTGCTGCTCTAGTGTTTTAGTCTTTGAGACAAATCTTGAAGTTAAATTGTAGGGTTGGTAAGGATTGACTGAGTCGTGTGCTTGCTCACTCGCTCACTTGTCTTATCATAAATAAACATTTGGTCAGTTTAAAGATGGCCTTTGGCCATCATGTTGTTGTTCCAAAAGTATCATGTTGTTGTTCCAAAAGAAAACCAATGATTATACTGATATTGGAATACGAGAGTTCAAATTCATGTAAATGTAATGTTTTAACAGGACAAGTCTTTTGATGATGGGAAGACAGTGGTTGAAGCTCTGAAAAGCAAAGGTATTTCAGCGATTGGAGCTGTAGGCTTATGCTGGGGTGGTGAGTATATTTATCTTGTGTTTCTTATTATCATATATCAGGTGATGTTATGACCACACAATTATCCACTGTTTTCCTTTTTTAGTTTCTTTCTGTATTATCATTTTCCACTGCTTTCAATGTGCTGGAAGCTATAAGTTTCAGTCATTTGTGATTTATTTCTATGATTTCTTACTATTACCTGGAAGAAATCTCTTACTTGAGTCAGAATTTTGTATGAACCTTTTGCATCTCAGCCAAGGTCGTGGTTGAGCTTTCAAAGGTGGAGTTGATTCAAGCTGCTGTGTTGCTACATCCGTCGTTGGTTACTGTTGATGACATCAAAGGTTTGTATATTAGTTCCATTATCTTCGCCCGGTTTGATTTTTTTCCTTATTTATCTTTTTTTAATAAGAACTATTTCCATTTTGGAAGAGGAAAGTAAAGGACGGCTGCTTCAAATGCACCACGAATCAAACAAGAAAGAAATGAAACTGCAAACAAACAACGAACACCTACAAACACCCGAAGAACCTCTGAACACAAACCACAGCCAAGCATTAACATGTACTGAATTCTAAATCTCATGATGTCAACTCATTCTATTTTCAAAATTGTCTGCCTCTCCAATCAGATGGCCGATAAATAGTTTCCTGAGGGGGCCTTCTTACCTATAGAACAAATCCTGTTCATGTAAGGTTGCGAGGGGAACTCCATTAGACAATCTTCCTTTCTGTAGCCAAGCACAAACCAAAAAATTAGAAAAACCCACTTGATATGCTCTAAGAGACCAAGCATTGTGTCAATAGTGGACAGCGATCTTAGTTCCTTCTTATGGAAAATGCAGAAGAGTGTTCCTGAAAGGAAGTTCAAAGAGTCAATTCACTCTAATGTAATCGGCTGAGCAAAATAAATCATATCATTTTCAATTGCTTCCGTTCTCCATGATTTCAAGAAGGGAAAGAGGCTATGACTTGACGAGCAAGATGGACAGGCCCGACCATTTCACACCCTTTTACCTTTGTGTTCTCCAAGTCAATTTTTTTTTTCTTGCAAAACAAATCATGAAGAGAAGAGCCCAACAAAGAAGATAACTCTATTTTCCTGCCATTAAGATTGCTGTTAAATCCATGGTTTTCTGATAAGAGGTGAATAGATAAGCAAATTATCTCGGCTTCAGTTATTTTTATCATACCATTTCTATAAAAATAAAAGTAAAGGATGTTGGTTTGTAGGATGAGATGCTTCCTTGATAATTGATTCTCTCTTTCGTTGGAAACTTTTCATGATAAACTATGAGGTTGAATGTTTCTTCTTCTTGCCAATGAAAATCTCACATTGACTGACTTGTTCATATTAGTATTAGGATCATTGTAATGCTTATTTCTCTATTTGGATTGGGAAGCAACTAGTAAGTAATGGATGAAAATTATTTAATAAATACTAATTGAGTTCGATGTTTGTGGATAATTTTAGGGGTCAAAGCTCCCATTTCAGTACTAGGAGCCGAGATCGACCAGATATCTCCACCAGAACTCTTGAAACAGTTTGAAGAAGTGTTATCCACGAAGCCTGAGGTAGTACTAGTGAGAGTTGTCTTATATTCTTTCCTTTATTTCATCAGTTATATTTTATCATAATGTTTGCCTCCATTACCAAAAAAGGTGATCTCTTCTTCGAAAACGAAAACAAGTTAAATATCTCGAGTCTAATTGCTTGATTTATGTTACATTAATCATCTTGGGATAATGAATCTTCTGCCATAATCATATTTGAGCTTGAAATGGGTGTTCCTTTGTATGGCATTCTTGTTGAATGGTACTCCAAGTCACACAGCTTGATTCCATCCCTTCATCTTGCACTTCTCACATGACTCACATTTGCATTTATCCAACTTGAAAATAGATGTAAATTTCGGCTCGATCGATGTACAGGTCGATGGGTTCGTAAAGATCTTTCCAAAAGTTTCTCATGGATGGACTGTGAGGTACAATGTTGAAGATGAAGAGGCAGTGAAACATGCAGATGAAGCTCATGGGGACTTGTTGGCTTGGTTTACTAAATACCTTAAGTAATTGAATTGCCATTTCAAGCTTTCTTGTTGGTGCTACTTCCTACTAATGCCACTGAAAAACAGGGGAAGAATAGTAATGTTGGCAAATTTGCAATAATAATAATAAAGTTATATTACAACGTTAGGTCTTAAAACTTTTGAGTTTGTATCTATTTAGTCCATGAACTTAAAAAGTGTCTTATAGACTCTTGAACTTTCAATTTTATATTTATTAGGTCCATGAATTTTTAATTTTAAGTCTATTAGATCATTGAACTCTTCGATATTTTCAAAATTGCAGGTTTATTAGGCACAAAATTTAAAGGTTAGAATTCTACCAAACAAAATATTCAATATTATGCCTAATACATAAGTTAATTTTTAAATTTTCAAACATTTTAGGAACTTATTTTTTTAATTTTCAAATATGTTAGGGACTTATTAGACAATTTTAAAGTTTAATGATTTATTAGAACACAAAATTAAAAAGGGTAATTGTATTGGGTAGCAAATTATAGTAAATTATTTGCAAATATAACAACTTTTAAAAAGATTTGCAAATCTAGCAAATATTTTAAATAAAACTTTGTTGTTTCCTTTTTACTTTTATAGTTGCATATGAGAGTGAAAAAAAATGATCACCCAAAAGATGTGATTTTTTTAATTTCTCCAAACACTCTCGCATGAATTTTTTTTTTTTACATTTTTTTAAATTTTCTTTGTCGTCGTCTTCTCCTCCTCCTCTTTCCACATATGCCCTTTTGCATTTCCTTCATACACATATTTTTCCATTCTAACTTTTTTATGCAGTTAACATTATTACTTAAATCTTCTTGAAAATTACAATTAACAAAAAAAAAAAAAAAAATTAATGTACTAGATGTTATAGGTTGCGAGAGATTAAAATCTATAACAATTTTGTTCGCTGATATATTAATAAAAAATCATCAAATGGCGATAGAGAAAGAAACGAAATAAAAGGATGAGATATTAATTGAAAAATATAATTTGATAGAATGTGATTAAAAAACACTTTTACATTTGAACAAAGTTCTATATAAATGATTAATCTTTAATGAAAATTTTTTGGGTTTAATCTTTAAATCTTCAATTTAACACTTGTCAAGTTTCTAAATTATTGAATTTGGGACTTTGAAATAAGTTTCGTCCGATAATCCAAAAATTTATCTATCTCAATTTAGTCATTTAATTATAAAAACACTCCAAAAAGACGAAATTAGTCAAATCTGAAAATTAGTCTATCAATGATAGTGATAGACTTCAATAAACACAAATAAACAACAACAAACAAGAAGTCTATCAGTGATAATGATAGACTTTTATCACTGATAGACTTCAATCAATACTGATAAAATACACCAAGCAAGAAGTCTATTAGTGATAAGGATAGACTTCACTAATAGACTTCAATCAACACTGATAAACAACACCAAACAAGCAGTTTATCAGTTATAGTGATAACCTTCTATCACTGATAAACTTCAATCATCACAGATAAACAATACCAAACAAGAAGTCTATCAGTGAAAGTAATAGACTTCTATCACTGATAGAGTTCAATTAACACAGATACACAACAACAGACAAAAAGCCTATTAGTGATAGTGATAATGAGATCCTTCTATTATTGATAGATTTCAATCAACACAAATTAGGGGTGTACACAGGTTGGGTTGGGTTGGGTTGGTTTGAAGGGTTTTTTGGAACCAATCCGAAAATTCGGGTTGGTCGGGTTGACAACCCGAATTACCCAATTAAGGGTTGCAACCCAACCCAACCCAACCTTATATTTTTCGAGTTGGGTTAGGTTGGGTCGCTAGGTTGATTTTTTTAATACTTTTTTTAATTATTTAAAATAATATATTTTTAATTTATAATTAAAATCACATAAAATTCAATTATCAAACTTTAAAGTTTATAACATTTTAATATTTGTTAGAATCTTAGAAGAAAAACATTAAAATTGACAAATAATTCATTTATATATATATATAAAACATAAATTTTGGGTTAGGTTGGGTTGGGTCGGGTCAACTCGAGCCTAAGAGGGTCAATCCGAGAACCGACCCGAAAATTCGATTCTCTAAAATTCTAACCCAACCCAAACCAAAAAAAAAAAACTTAACCCAACCCAACCCTAATGGTTTGGGTTGGGTAGTCCGAGTTGCTCGAGTTACCGGGTTATTTGTACACCTCTAACACAAATAAGCAATACCAAACAAGAAGTCTATCAATGATAGGTTTATATCATAGGTTTCTATCACTGATAGACTTCAATCAAATTGATTAACAACACCAAACAAGAATTCTATCAGTCACCAAACAAGAAGTCTATTAGTGAGAGAGATAGACTTCAATCAACATAGATAGACAATAGCAATTAAAAAGTATATTAGTGATAGTGATAAACTTCTATCACTGATAGACTTCAATCAACATAGATAAACAATATCAAACATGAAGTCTAGCAGCGATAGTGATAGACTTCAATCAGAAGAAATAAATAATATAAATAAAAGTTTATCGGTGATAGCGATAGACTTATATCACTGATAGACTCCAATCAAAACAGATAAACAACACATATATAACTTATAAGTCTAATAGTAATAGTGATATACTCCTATCACTGAGTGATAGACTCTAATAAGAAGAGATAAATACAACACAAATAAAAGTCTATCGATGATAGTGATACATTTCTATCACTGATCGATTCCAATCAAGACATATAAAACAACACATATAGAACTCTATTGGTGATAGTGATAAACTTTTATTACCGATAGACTCCAATTAGAAGAGATAAAACAACACAAATAGAAATCTATCGGTGATAGTGATAGACTTCTATCATTGATAGACTTCAATCATAATAGATAAAAATCTGAAACAATAAGTCTATCAGTGATAGTGATAGACTTCAACCAGAAAAGACAAAAATCCCAACGAAAAAGTCTATCAGTGATAGTGATAAATTTCTATCACCGATAAACTTCAATCTGAACAGATAAAAAATCCCAAATAAGAAGTCTATCAGTGATAATGATAATGATAGTAATACATTTCTATCATTGATAGATTTCAATTAAAATAGATAAACAATCCAACCAAGAACTATCAGTGATAGACTTCTATCATTGATATGGATTGTGGGTTTTTTTGTAATTTAAATGAGTTGAGCAACCAATTTTGCTATATTTGCAATATTTTTTTTACATTTTGCTATATGTGCTATTTTTTACCCTCATTTTGCTATATGCCCAATTGTCCCAATTAAAAATTTGAAAACTTATTAGATACTTTTAAAGTTAAATGAATCTACTAGATATAAAATTGAAAGTTAATTTTTGGTTAAGAACCATTTGATTTTTTAAAATTAAGTTTATAAATACTAATTCTACCTATGGATTTTCTTGTTTTATTCTCTACTTTTTATCTATGCTTTCAAAACCAAACCAAATTTTAAAAATTAAAAAAAAAAAAGTATTTTCAAAAGCTTGTTTTTGTTTTTGGAATTTGACTAAAAATCCAAATTTTTCCTTAAAAAAGATGAAAACCATTTTAGAGAAAGGATGAAAAACAAACATAATTTTCAAAAATAAATAACTAAGGCATCTTTTGTTAACTATTTGATTTTTGGTTTTTGGTTTTTGAAAATTAAGCTTGGTTTTTCCTTCTTCACAATTTCACTTTATCTTCTCACGATACTTCTATCTTTTATGAGGTATCATTTAAGTTTCTAGCCAAATCTTAAAAACCAAAACAAGTTTTTGAAAACTAAGGCCCCGTTTGATAACAATTTTGTTTTTGATTTTTAGTTTTTGAAATTTAAACCTAAAAATACTACTTCTACGAATGAGTCTATAGGTGTTCTTATCTATTTTGTACCTATGTTTTAAAAAATCAAGCTAACTTTTGAAAACTAAAAAAATTAGTTTTCAAAAACTTGAATTTGTTTTTAGAATTTAGCTAAGAGTTCAAATGGTTACTTAAATGAAATGATCTCTATTGCAGGGAAATTAGGTGAAAATAAGCTTAACTTTCAAAAACTAAAAACCAAAAACAAAATGGTTATCAAACGGAGGCTAAATTTTTTAGTTTTCAAAATTTAGCTTGGTTTTTGAAAACATAGGTACAAAGTAGATAAGAAAACATATAAACCTATTGGTAAAAGTAACATTTTTAGGTTTAATTTTCAAAAACCAAAAACCAAAAACCAAATTAAATAGTTATCAAACGAGACATAAAGAGTTATCAAATTTGGCCTTAAAAATCTTCTAGATACTTTTTAAATAGATTTTGTGTATTCTCTCTCAGACTCTCATTTGTATCCCTTTAGCATCTCTCGCACATGGAAGAGCAAGCCATTTTTGTGTAATTGAAAGACCATTCTTTCAAATCAATCCAAATCTCAGTTGATTAAGAACTCAAGTAATCACACCATAATTGTTGCAAAGCCAAGACTTAGTTGCATCCATCTTTGTGCGATCCTCATCCCTATGCACTAAGTAGACAAAATTCTAAAATATAAAAAAAAATAAAACAGTTTGCCACATGGCAAACTGTGAATGGCGAATACACTAGGCTGCATAAAGATACATATATATTTTTTTCTTATAGAAAATCCAAAGTGGACAACAAATCTCCAATAATTCAATAGAATTGTCAATGAAATCAAGCTTAATTTTGACAAAACTTAAATAATAAGAGAACAAAGAAAGCACTTAACACACTAACCTGGATGGAGTCATCAATGAAAAACCATAATCAAAAGGAAAGTTGGGAAGATAAAAGATAAGATTAGTTGTTGAGTGAACAAAGAAAGCACACTATATACTAACCTCCAAAAATACTCATATCAATATATCATACCATTTTAGAATAATGCCAAAGAGTAAATATGTGTTTCGATTTAATCTTATTTGTTTGTTCTAAGCTTAGGTTTAGATTCCATCATTTTAATTAGGCTTTATTTCATATTTTGATTTGGATCTTATAAGAGTACATTAGTCCTTTATTTATAAATTACGAAAATATTTATCTTTATTTATAACCTGAGATTTTTGAGAGAAGAATAAAATCATTTAAGGGCCTGTTTGGCCCACGGGTTATTATAACCCGTGTTATAATAACCTCTGATATACTCTGCACTCCAAACACAAACTATTATAACCCAGACTATACTACTCTGCATTTTAAATAATATTATATGTTTCACAGACTATAATAACTCACAGACTATTATAACCCTGGTTATTATAACCCACTCAACACCCCAAACAACCCCTAAATGATTTTAAGTTGATTTTAAATTAAATCAATGAAAATACGAAGAAAAAAAAAGATAAAAGAGTTATAAATTGATTTTAAAAAACGTAGTGGAAAAGAAAAGAAACCAAAAAATGCATGGTACTAAGCTCAAACCTATGCACCAAGTATATTAGTTTGATGTCTTCTCCAACGACTCGGAGTAATATTTACAAGTTATGATTAGGTCGATTTATGGTTTTTTTAAAAAAAAATTACGACCATTGGCAATATTTCATCTCTAAGAGATGACATGCCATATGACAAGACCTTCAACCACTTAATTAAAATTAGTTCAAAATAACTTTGAGGTTTGTTTCATTTTTATTATTGTACTTTTAAATTTTCAGTTTTAGTCATTTACTTCCAATAAAACTTAAAATTAGTCTCTACTACTTGTTTATTATTGTTATTTTTTCTTAAAAAAAAATAGTTTCTCTTTTCTTGTATTAAAATTATTATGATTATTTAACCAATAATAAGATCAATTTTGAGATGATTAAAAATATGGAGACTAAAATTAGACCTTTAAAAGTATTTTAATTTATTAAAATTCAAAATAAGAACTAAAATTACTCTTTTATGAACAACAATTGGAAGAAGACGACCAAAATTATAAACAACAATTAAAAGTTTCATGGTATAATTACATCTAACGTCAAGGCTGAGCCAAGCAAACAATTTTGGTGTTAGAGGTTGAAATTCAGACACCATTTCATTCTTTCTAAGCCTTTCCACGCAGAGCACAGTCAGAGGAATATCGTCACTGAAATCAGAGTGAGAGAGGAACAAAAATGTCAGGCCCCCAATGCTGTTCAAACCCACCATCTCTAAACCCCACCAGCGGCGCCGGTCATGTCGAACAACTCGCCGGCCTCAGCACCTATGTCACCGGCTCCCCAGACTCCAAACTCGCCGTCATTTTCATTACTGATGTCTACGGTAAATACCCTTTTCATTCACATATCTCATCTTCTGTTATATGGGTTCTGTTCTTTTCTGTTCTCTCTCCCTTCCCTTTTTATGATTCTTCTATATCTTGTTTTGGCTATTTGACTTCTGGGTAAAGGGAATTTCCACTTGGGTCTGATACTGGTCATTTGGATGTTCTTTTGGGAGTTCTGGATTTGGTGAAACTTTCTCGTGGGGTTGTTGATTTTCATCTGTACTTCATTTGGTCGTCCAGAATGCCCTGCCCTTACCATTTTCTTAAGCTCCGTTCTCTACATTCATCAGTATTAAATTTGGAGAATTTGATATGGTTATTAAGGATCAAGGGATATTTTGGATATCATATAAGTATCGGTGAAGCTTAAAATATGTAATGGATTGGTCAACGATATGAATATAAATACTAATAAAAATACTTATAAGATAGTGAAAAGAATCCATTTCTTAATCTAGATCATTTTTATAAATTTCTTGATCTATAAGAGTATCCATTGATATATCTGTAAAATTGAGATTTAATACGTCCATCGATATTGATATGGCAATCCATGTTTGTGATTCATTTTTTGTTTGTCCAGCCCCCTTTTGAAGCTTCGAATGTTGGGTTCAGGTATGGTATATATGACTAAGCTTTTCGTTCTGCCTTGCTTTGCAGGATATGAAGCTCCACTTTTAAGGTATTTCGAAAATTGGAGGAGAGATTATGCAATAACTGCATGGCTTCACATCATTTTGTAATTGAAGGGGAGATTGGTTTTGTTCTTGCTTTGATTGGATTGGTTTTATTTTGTAAAGAAGATGGGATATGAAGAGCCTTTTGGTAGAAGAATAAGCTGCAATTTCTAGATAGCGTACACAAAGAAGTTGACACACTTTTTTGGCTTTTTGGCTTAAAGGAAACATAAACAACAGCAAACTAATGGGAGACTATTTTTTTAGCTCTTTCCTGGTTTAAATCTTGTACTCATTTAACTCGCCCAGTTGGAAGATTCTTTTTTATTTCCTTGGCTTTGGCCTTGACTTTTTTTTTTTTTTCCTTTTTTGTGGTGATTTCACAGTCTATGAAATCCTTTCTTATCCCAATAAATTAAAAAGAAGTTGAACATTGGTATCTTTTGTTGCACATATCTTTGAGTCCTACACGGCACTAATTTTTGCTGCTTTCAATTTGTAGGAAGCTGGCAGATAAGGTTGCAGCTGCTGGGTTCTTTGTGGTTGCTCCTGATTTCTTCAAGGGAGATCCATTTGTCGCAAATGATGCTAATAGGCCAATTAAAGATTGGTTACAAGATCATGGACCTGTTAGTTCTTGCTTTTCATTTCTTTACTGCTACATTTTCTTAATTAATTATTATCTACTGCTGCTGCTGAAGTTGTGTTTTAGTTTTTAGGACAAATCTGGGACTGGGAGTTAATTGATAGGGTTGGTAAGGATTGACTGACTCGTGTGCTCGCTCGCTCATTCACTCTGTCTTATGACTCTTATCTAAGTAAACAATTTGTCAGTTTAAAGATGGGTGGCCTTTGGCCATCATGTTATTGTATTCCGAAGATCGCTAAAGAAAACCAATTATTATCCTGATATTGAAATGCGAGAGTTCAAATTCATGTGAATGTAATGGTTTAACAGGAGAAGGCTTTTGATGATGGGAAGGCAGTAGTTGAAGCACTGAAAAGCAAAGGTATTACAGCGATCGGAACTGTAGGCATTTGCTGGGGTGGTGAGTATATTCGTCTTTTGTTTCTTATTATCATGTATTGTTGGTGTTGATATGAACTCACAATTATCCACTGTTCTTTTTAGTTTAGATATATTATCATTATCCACTGCTTTCAATGTGCATCGTGTAGGAAGCTATAAGTTCTCAGTCATATTGCTATTTCATTCTTGAATAACTTCCATCACCCATTTCATGTTCTATGATTGTTTTTTTTTTTTTTGGAGTACTTCTATGATTTGCTACTATTACCTGGATGCAAATTTCTTACTTGAGTTAGAATTGTGATGAACTTTTTGTACCTCAGCCAAGGTTGTGGTTGCACTTGCAAAGGTGGAGTTGATTCAAGCTGCTGTGTTGCTACATCCATCGTTCGTTACTGTCGATGACATCAAAGGTTTGCATTTTGGTTCCATAATCTTTCCTGCTTTGACTTTGTTTCTTTTTCTGTCCTTTTTGATAAGAAGAAATAGAATACTTCCACGGTGGAGATGAAAGTAAAGGAAGGCTGCTTCCAATGCACCGCAAGTCAGACAAGAAAGAAATGAAACTGCCAACAACCAACGAACACCAGAAGAACCTCTGAACGCAAACCAAACCATACAAAAACCTCAAAATTTTGTAGGCTCCCCAATTATGTAATAGATAGCCACAGCCAAGCAATAGCATGTGCATAGCTCAACTGACATCAAGTATGACTCATAACCTCTTGATCATGAGTTCAAATCCCCCCACTCTCAATTGTTGATGTACTAAAAAAAAAAGATCCGTCTTCCTCTTCAACTAGATGGCCAAGAAATAGTTGCTTCAGGGCCTTCCTTAGACAATCTTCCTTTCTGTAGCCAAGCCCAAACCAAAAGATTAGGAAAAAAACCACTTGATATGCTATAGGAGACCAAGCATTGTATCAATAATGGATAACAATCTTAGTTCCTTGTTATGGAAAATGCATGAGGGAGGCTGAAGGAACATGCAGAAGAGTGTTCCCGAAAGGAAGTTCAAAGAGTCATTTCTCCCTTAATGCAATGGACTGAATTGAAAATTCTCATTGTTTTCAAACATTTTATGTTTTCCATTATTCAAGAAGGGAAAGAGGCCATGACTGAGCAAGATGGACAGACCCGATCACTTCAAACCCTTTACCTTAACGTTCTCCAAACCAAATCTTTTTCTTACAAAACAAATCATGAAGAGAACAGCCTATCAAAGAAGATAACTCTATTTCCCTGCCCTTAGGATTGCTATTAAATCTATGGTTATCTGATGAGAAGTGAATCGTTAAGAAAATGATTTTGGTTTCAATTATTTACATCTTACCATTTCAAGAAAATAAAAATAAAGGAAGTTGGTTTGTAGGATGAGATGTTTCCTTGATTATTGATTCTCTCTTTCATTTGAAACTTTATCTAATCCTGATTCGATATTGCAATGGAGGCAGGAAGTTTCTAAACTATGAGGCTAAATGTTCCTTCTTGCAAACGAAAATCTTACATTGACTGGCCTGTTCTAATGAGTTTCAGGATCGTTGTAAAGATGGTTCCTTTGTATTTGTGGGAATAACCAGTAAAAAGTGGATGAAAAAAAATGTATAACAGCTAACTGAATACAATGTTTGCTGATAATTTTAGGGGTCAAAGCTCACATTTCAGTACTAGGAGCCGAGATTGATCACTTGTCTCCTCCAGAACTCTTGAAACAGTTTGAAGATGCCTTGTCTGCAAAGCCTGAGGTATTTCATCTAGTTTAGCTTTTATCATTATATATTTTTTGTGGATCTGATCTTGCCTCGCTTAACCAAAAATTGATCTTTACTTTGACGACAAATGCAAGTTAAATAGCCAAAGTCTAATCACTGGAGTTATGTTACATAAACCATAAACCATTTCCCTAGCTCATTTTGGGATATTGAATCTTTTGCCACAATCGTATCTAAGCTCGATTTGATTTTGCCTTACCTGCACGTCGAATGTCGATCCAAATTATGCGCTCAACTCCATCCCCTCTTCTTGCACTTCTCACACGACCCACATATGCATTCATCCAACTTGAAAATAGATGTAAATTTTAACTCGTTCAATGTATATATAGGTTGATGGGTTCGTAAAGATCTTTCCAAAAGTTTCTCATGGGTGGACTGTGAGGTACAATGTTGAAGATGAAGAGGCTGTCAAATGTGCAGATGAGGCTCATGGGGACTTGTTGGCTTGGTTTACCAAGTACCTTAAGTAATTGAAATGACATTTCAAGCCTTCTTGTTAGTGTCACTATGCGCTGTATGTCATTTTACTCTTCAAGTTCAAGCTTAGAATAAGAAGTTTGGAAGAATACTTGGAACTGCAGCTGCTTTCTAATTTCAGTGAAAAACAGGGTGACAATAATTATGTTAGCAAATTTGCCATTAATGATGATGATAATACTACAACGATAATTTTTCATTTTCTTTGTGTGAGATTGAAATGTCGATTTGATTTCGCATAGAGAATAATTCTGACATTTTTTAATTTGAACAATAGTTTTGGTTATAATTTTTATAAAATTAAATTAATGAAGTTGTGGGCTTTTTTTTCTCCTTGTAAATAAGTGGATGTATGGCTCAAAAGTGAATTTGTTTGTTTAAAATTATGGATTTGTTAATCTAACTAATCACTTAAACACCACTTGTTACATACAAATTTTTATAGGCTATAAACTTACATGGTTCTCTACACGTTAATATATTCCACAATCTTATATTAAAAATTTTCAATCGAGTTCCTATTAAATAAACAACACTAAAATTGAACAAGGCACTCACACTTTTTCTTTTGTCAAACACCCACCTGACGTAGCTTTCCTTACCACACCATAGTGTGAAGTTCGATCTCGATCTTATAAATATGCAGTTTATTGTTTATTTACGGTCTATATTTATTTTTTCAAAGTGAATGTAACTCGCTAATTAACATATGCTCATTCCATTGAGGTTGGAGGTTCAAATCTCCATACCCTTATTTATTGTACTAAAAAAAATATTATATTTTTTTTACAAATTTATAAATATTGAAATAAGAAAAATGCATATTGTACCTTATTATAAAAAATATTTTTATCTCAAAAAAAAAAAAAAACGTTTTAGATTTTCAACAACCCTATTGAGCATTTACTTTCTTCTTCCCTCCGTGCAAGCAACCTCTTTCTTTGCTATTGCACCTCTTCGTACCTCCTGATTACTTTCAAAATTGATTACCCAGTAGTCAGTATAATTCTATTTTCCTCTCTTTTAATCAAATTTTTAATTCAATTATGGCCAATTGATTTTGGTTTAATTGGATGAAGTGAGAAAATTATACTTTTCGCTGAAAAGAAAGAGATAATTATAAGAAAATAACATTGTTTCTTCCAAATAATAATACAATAACATTGTTTAGGAGCTAAATCATCATTTGATTTGTCAATTCCAATGACATTATTGAAGGATGAAAAGAAATTGAAACAAATTTCTATAACATTGGGAAGAAAATTATAAGATGCTATGCATTTTTATATCATATCAAAGTTGAGGGAAAAAACCAATATTTTCTTAATACAGCAGAAGTTCAAAATTAACAGGCATACACCGTTCATAACATAGCTGAAACTGAAAGTCCAAATATGCCTTTTTTTTTTTTTTTTTGCAAGATTATCTCAACAGCTAACCCCTTTTTTCTTTTCCTCTTTTTTTTTCCCCCTTGTTGGGGGATGGGGGGACTCTTACAAAGACAGTACTGTACAAACTAAAACCACAGACCTCACCAATGTTACTTCATTTGACTTATAACAGACAACCAAATAGAAACACTATTTTATAATTCATATAAGAATTTGTAGAACATCAATTGAATACAGAAAAAAAAATGTCTAAATCCTAACAGGTCAATGGTTTCCTTCGCTTTGCTTCCAAATCAGTCAATATAACCTTTGCTTCACACGCCTTCCGTTCAGATCGCTGCCATCTAAAAAGGTCATATTCCCAAATCCAGAAGCGAGTACGTTGTGTTCAGTCACTCTTGCCACATATTGCAGTAGCTCAGTAAGAACAGCGGGGCAGCTTTCGTTAAGATAATCGAACCCGTCTGATTGCATCACGGCTGAAAAATAACTAAAATACTTTAGACTTTACATATACTTCAATACAATGATTCAATTTGTGCATACACCACCTTTGTAGTTTAGCATTATTCAAGTAGGAGAGGGAATAATTACAAATGATTAATGTTGGTGTTGATATAATTAAATTATTCAAGTAGGAGCAGGAGGGGAATAATTACAATTAATATTGATGATTGTTCAAAAAACCCTACCAACTGGATGTTTAAAAACCTATTTATATTCCAAAGTTAATTGGTGATTTACAATTAAGAAAAACTACCAACTGGATGTCAAAACCTATTTATATTCCAAAGGTTCTAAACTTTCCTTAAAACTCTTTCTATTCTGATGTTTCTAGCCAAATTCTTTATAAATTAAATATTAAAAACATTAGCACTGAAAAACGGATGGCCCCAAAAAATATGAAATCAACTGTAGAAGGGGAAGCCAACTAACACCCTAAACTCACAGCACGCTTTTAACAAATGACAATGCATTCCTACAAAGGAATATAAATAAAGCTTTGGCCATGTTATTGAAGGGATGGTGACCTAAAAGGAGCTGTTCAATAGCTTGAGCCATGAAGAGCAGAGGGCGGCACTAATTCATGTTAAATTGTTGAATGAGAAGGGACTTGCATTGGGGAACAACTTACTAGCATTGACCACTACATTGTATTCATCATGAACAATCATGACTTCTCTCGATAAACTTCCATGAATTATGGTAACTACACAGAAACCTCATCTTAACACACTGAAACAACATTTTATCGAAGTTGAAAAAAGTTTATAAACATAACAGGCTATCACCATCTCGCAAAATAGAAAGGAAGTTGAACAAATCATGAGCTGTGGCATACAGTGTTGTTTTCCAAAAATAGCAAAAAAGCTGATCATCCAACTTTGTGATCATAGTTCTAAAGACAAGTTTACGTTTTGTAATCCAATGCTATAAAAAACTCTACTTTGGGAAACTGAGTGGAATAAAATATGGGAGTCGGCTAGGTTCTGGCTTCCATTGGGTGTACTTTTTCTAGTTCTTTTTGTAATTATTCGGTCTTGATTTTGGTCAATTGCCGAAGGTTACTTGGGTGGACGGCTACCTACCATTTTCTCTGTATCCTCTCTTCTTAATGAAACTTCGTTTCCTATATGTGGAAAAAAGAAGGATCAATCACAGAGAACGACTTATCAAAAAAGTTCTTGTTCAGAGGAGCTCAGTTATTAGCCTTCCCCTCCTCTCTCTCTCCCCAAATTGGAGTGCCTATTTGTAGCTCCTTTGGAGTTCACTTCTGTATATTTCAAAATAATCAATGAAATGTTTTCTTGTTAAAAAAAGAAAACAAATATACACATATACCATCTAGTCAGTAGGACCTTTATATCTCGCCATGCTCAGGGGTCACTTAGTTGACTTAACATTGAAACCTTCAATCATCACCAGAAAATCCATCCACCTGACCTTAATCCAACTCCATCACTTCAAATAACCCATTTTGTAACCCACAGAACTAGCTGAAATGTATATATTTGCAGAAAAATATAGGGCACTGAGAACAGTGAACACTAAGCCTCTCTAAATTTGTCACACAACAATGCCAAGGAGCCCAGCTCAACAGTAAATACAAAATAAGGACTAACCCAACACCTATATCATTTAACGCAAGCCTAAAAGGATTTCTATTTATGAAGCAACTAAATTGACAACCTCAGTCTACCCTTGTCTCAACAGCTATGGAGGCTAAGAAGCATGGAAAGGAAAAATTAAAGAGCAAGACGAGTAAGAAGCTGTAAGAACGTGATAATATTTTAATTTCATGGGTCAACAAGAGTGCAATGGGAAACATTAAGCAATTTAATTCTGGAAAATAATACAACTGAAGCTGTTTAGTGTTAACTAGGGAGAGAGTCCCTTTCTTCACCATATAAACAGTGTCCAGTAATTTCTATAAGAAAAAGTTATCAAGCCATATTAGTGAGTTCAATTTCATAACGAAGGCATACCTTTTAAATTTTCGGGCATGGCTATAAATCTGAGGCATGCAGCTTTCAACTGGAAACAATGGTGCTGCTCTGCTAAAGCTAATGTAGTTGCCACAGTATTTATGGCAATATCTTCACAGAGTTTAGCCTCACAAAGCAATTTAAGCCTGTCTAATGCATAACGATCTGCAGCTGCAAGAAGATGTTGAGCCATCAGAGTTGATGCCCACTTAGAGTTTGCACCAACAAGCTCTAGCATGTCCGGTAAATTGTCCCAGTACATGAAATGAAGCAATGCCTGCAGAATCAAATAATAATTAAAAATAAATAAATAAAAAGAAGTGCAGAGAGTTATGCAATATACTTAAAACAAAGTTCTTCCCTTCCCCCATCAGCAGTGGTGTGTTTTGCATAAATAGACTTCCAAGGATTTGGAACAAATTTTATGAAGACACCCTTTGGCGACAAGAAAAAAGAGAGAAATTCTCTGCAACTTTTGGGGTGTTGTTAGTCCCTAACAGGAATTATTGTGCTATGCTGGTAAGATACTTTAGAATCTCTGATTACGGCTAAACTCATCAATATCATTAATACTAATAGGAACTAAGAAAGTTCAAAACTCTTATCCTTTCATAACAATTACACTCTTTACACACACACACACAAAACCAATACATTCTCTCTTGGAAGCACTGATAAATTGTAATTAGAAAAATAAAGAAATAAATGAAACCTTTTCTCTTGGGAGTACTGACAAATTGTTCAGAAAACTAAAAGAATAATACATGAAGTCCATAAATATCCTATCACCCTGTATTTCAATAAAGCATTTATTGCAAGCTGAGAAGTGTATTGTATGCAATAAGCAGGTTGCAGCACAATAACATGCTTGAGTCTCTGCATGTGTCCATATGCACCTATCTGCCTGTGTATGTGAGAGATAGAGAGAGAAAGAGAGAGAACCTTAAATACAGGAGCCTCAATGTCTTCAACCTTTATGCATCGAGTATCTTTATCCTTCAATGGGCCAAAAAGTTGTGCCCTGAATACAGGTGAACGTGCTGCAATGACCAACTTGTGGGCTGCAAATATTTCACCATCTACTTCAAAATTGACATCAGCACACTTACCACTTTCCAAAAGCTTCCCAAATTGCTGACCAATGTCAGAGGGTGGCGCTGTTATAGAATAGATTTTAGGCCCCTCTGTTTGTGATTTAACAACACCGACGACACATTTAATTGAGAGGCAATCATCTTTAAGGTAATCTGATGACTCCAAAAGACTTCTTTTGAAATAACGTTTATAACCCCTGCAAATTCACGAGTGATATCCCTTCTTTCAGCATTCATGGAAATAATTGACACAACTTAAAATAAGGCACACATTATATATACCAAATTTTTTGTTGGAAAAAGGAAGTGAGAGCATTCATATAAATATAAAGCATGCAATTGAAAGATGAGAGAGAATTCCCAAATCCACAAACACATTTTCATGCATCAAACTCAATAAATAAAAAAAAAAAAAAAAAGCCAAGACGGCTGACATAATCTAAAATTCTTAGATACAAAACAGCTAGCATATTTATAAAATTCTTGAATCCACAAACACAATCCATCGGACTCATTAAATAATGCTGCAGTGCTACCTGAACTAAAAACCAACAAACACCCATATAGAACATAAAACCCAGAAGCCATTTCCAAAACCAAATCTTCAAACATGCCACACTGTACCTTACCTGAAGCGAGTGACATCTATAATGTGGGTTGAAGTTCAACAACTTCTAATGGACATAGAATGATTTATTTGTTTGATGTAATAAACCCAAACAATGACCAGGGAGTAAATATAAGGAAATAAAATTGTGCCAGCTTCAAAAGATTTACAATATCACGAAATAGCACTCCGTTCTATATCTACCACAACCGTGTATCGAAGGACAGCACTTAATTATGGTGAGAAAGTCTATCCATGAAGAGCATAAACAAATGAGCAAATCAACATTGCTACTATATGACTCCACATCAATTAGGACCACAGGAATGAGAGGAAAAAAGGGTCAAAGAAAAAGATATAGCTTTCAGATCTATAAGAACAGTTTTGCTATTTTCCAATTAAAAATAAAAAAGGCATTAATTTAAGGAGGTTAATGAGTTTAACTTCATCATCTACTAATTTGGTTCAAGGGATGGTTGTCTCACTATCTCATTTCTTCTATGATAACCATACATCCTTGGTCCTTGACTAATTCCTCAATAAAACTTTATAGCAGTTAGATTTTAATATTCTAAGTAGGTACTGTGACTTAAAAGGTATCTAGGTTCCCATCTTGCCTCTTTAACTACTAAGCCAACTCATGACTATTAAGGGCAGAATTCCTTTTCTTCGAAGCCCATTATGTGATATGCTGGTGTCATCAAGTCTAATAACTAGCTCTATCTCTTTTAGTAGAATTTGTAAGTGAAAATACATAGGATGCTTGAATCCTTTACTGGATGATGGCCAATGGGAAAATCAATTCTAGTGATACCATCCAAGGGGCCATGCTACTCAAGCTTACAACCTCAGAAGATAATTCACCGTCTTTCTTTTTCTCCAGCAATTCAGTGCTGTTTGGGTTCCAACGGTTTCCAGTAGAAGTTGCATACTAGCTCCCCCTTTAAGGGGTAGTAAGGGATCTTATTTAGGTTCACCTTTTGCTAATCAGGAATTGGAAGGTATAGAGGAATAAGAATTTTCAAGAATGACTTTCTTAAAACTTATAAGGTTGAAATTTATACAATACATTGCACTATTTTATGTTTCATGCACTATTTTATGTTTCACTTTGTATCTCTAGTACTGTTTGGTTTAAAGAGAAGTTTTTAATAAAAATGGATGTTCAACAGTGTAGTTTTGAATAGGATGATTAGGGTTTCTCTTAGCAGAATCCTCTTCGTGCAGCCTCCCACTGGTTCTTACATCTTCAGGAAATGAAGATTAACTGCAGAGTTCTATATGGTTTGATTAGCTCCCTAGGCAGATAGTTCTTTATGCAGCCTTCCATCTATTTTCACCCTTGTAGGTGATGACCCAATTTCTCTTTTGTTTCAGGGGAAAAAAGAAAAACAACTCAAAACTATAGGTTAAAGGAATTTAAATAACAACGAAGTATCCAGTTGAATAAGTAACTAAGTAAGTACTGACGAACGATTAGATCAAAAAACATTTATTAAATGCAGTAGAGTCTAGAACCAACTGAGCCAACATTACTCCTTCTATATGAGAACTCAATCAACGCTGTTATCGTACTTCCACAACTTACAAGCGGATGATGGGTATTATGGACAGTTAGAGCAAAAATTATTCATTAAAGAACAATAAAAATCAGCCAGCGAAATAATTACCACATGCTTCCACGATACTTGAGGGTATATGGACCGCTCTCGAGCCTCCTTTCAAAATGGCTATGAACCTTATGATTCCCCTTTCCAGTCTGATCGAGAAGCGTCAATTCAAAAAGTGCCCTAACGTCGGCGCCGTCGCTGACAAGCGCTATGAAAATCGATACATAAGCCGCGTTGTCCTCGATACTCTTACCATCGGGATAGAAATAGATAGCCCACTCGTACCCACCGACGACAAACGTATCCGATGTAATGTATTTCCCAATTCCCATACCTTTGTTGAGAGAGTAGCCATTGATCTTGAAATCATGCGAATTATTAACGGTCTCGAATCGAGCGCTAGAGGAGGTCACCGGCGGAGGATTCGAAGGACTCGAAGAGGATTTAGAGGTTTCTCTGAACGGTTTAATTGTGCCCATCAACTAAAAGTTTGAGAGCAACCGATTTCTTGAGATTTTAGACAATACCCTTCTCCAAAAAGGCAGAATTGAAATGGTGGGTTAGGTTAAAACTTCGAATCGAAGAAGGGTTTTGAAAATTTGAAGCGAAAATCAGCGGCAAAGATTATGAATTTGGGAGGCGGGAGAGTTTGAGAAACGCTTACGCTGAAGGGGAAGAGATTGAAATAGAGAAAATCAAGAATCAGAGAAGTCGATGATGAACCTGGAAGAGTTCGATTAAAAAAAAAAGTCCAAACACGAAAGTGCAAGATGGAGCTTCGATGAATGGCTTTAATAACACATCAGATTCCACCATGAAGTTTCTTAATTATCATTTATCACATGATTAATTAATTAAATCATTGTTTTGTTTTTCATTAATTAATTGTTGAGCCTGAGTTTTTTTTCCCTCCTTACCAAATAATTGAACATGAATGATGAGATGAGCAAAGACCCAAGATAAGAATAATTAATATACATTTTTTTTAAGAATACTATAGATACGGGAAGATTCGAATTTTTGACCTATAATAAAAGTTTTATGATGTAACGTTTGAGTTGATTGTGATCATGTTGACTACTATTGTATTTTTTTAAGGGTAAAATGTACTTTTGGTCTTTAAGTTTGAGGTTGATGTCTATTTAGTTCATGAGGTTTGAAAAGATACATTTTAGTCCCTCAAGTTTGTAAAATTATTTTAAGTGATCCCTGATTTAACTTTAACTTAACGGAATGTTTATAGGATCGTTATGTAATGATATGGATGAGATGACAAGTCTATATCGTTGACATGGATGAAATGACAAGTTTATTTAAGTTGACAAGTCCATCCTAATCAATATATGATTCCATTATTCTTCTTTATGGAGTTACTGCTAAAGAAATCGACAAAACTGAGAAGAAAAAATCAACAAAATAGGGCACATATATATTTTAGTTTATTTTAAACTTTTTAAAATTAATTTAATAATTTACCAGGTAATCGAATGAAATAAATCTACCATTTCATTCATGTCAGTAAACATAGATTTGTAATCTCATCTACGCCATCACATAACTATTCAATAAACATTTCATTAGGTTAAAATTAAGTAAGATGCCATTTAGAATAATTTTGCAAAATTATGAGACTAAAATGTATATTTTCAAACTTCATGGACCAAATAGACTTCAACCCCAAACCTCGGAACCAAAGTGAATTTTGCAGTTTTTTTTAAATAGTAACATAACTCTATTTTGGAGTGTTTTATTCTCGTGTTAGACTTCTGTTTAAAGTTAAGTAGTTAATTGAGCCTATGTATTGATATGTGGATTTAGTTTTATCATTGATTTATATGTTATTTTTTTTTTTTTTTTTTTTGCCAACATGAATATAACTTAACTTACATAAAGTTTATACTCTTGTAGACTACATAAACTCATATTTATATAAAAGTAACATTTTATACTAACATTGACATTCACATATTCTAACACAACTAAGTCAAGCACAAATTATTTAGACTCCTAATTTTTTTTTTTTTTTTTTATGATACACAATTTGAATATACATGATAAAATCTAGACTTCCTACATTCAAACGCTATAAATCCAAGTTTACTAGAATTGTGAGCTATTAACATTCTTTTGTGATTATACAAGCAAGTTCAATTAAAAAACAAAATGATTCTTCTTTAAAATAAACTTCAAACTTTGCTTACTTATTTGGTGTTTTTTTTAATCCTCATTTTTTACAACTATTTAAATGTTTTCTAAACTCTCTACAATTATTTCTCTAGACTCAAATATTAAAGTTACATGGACTAAATTCATCTTAGTTTAGATTTAGACACTAATTTAGTGTTACTTTCTAATTTAACGATTTATGACGAATCATCAACAATTTCTAACATTATTATCCGTTCACTAATATACAGTAACTAAACGTTATTAAATATGTGTATTTATTTTACATATCTTTGAGTAATGTGAAAGGATGACAAAATTAAGTATTTGAAACCAAAGTCGTATAACCAATGAAATACTGCATTCACATGATAGTAGTAGATAAATTTTGTATCCCTTCTAAGATATGTTATTATTTTTTTTTTTATTTATTTTAAAGATAGAGGGAGGTTGTTTTTGTATATTACTTTTGATTTTACTTTAATTATTTTTAATTAAATTTGATTATATATTATTTGCAATTATTTGTTGATGACTTCCCCACTCCCCCTACAACACATCCTTGTCTTTGATTGCATAAAATTAAATAAATAAAATAAGAAAAAATCATTTATTGGTGACTTGGTCAATTAGTGTTAAAAAAAAATCCCAAAATAGAAAACCTCACTACATAGATTTTCTCTTGTATATATGGTTACAATAAAATCCTTTCACATGGTCAATTAATTATCAAAAACATATTCTTCTTGAATAGTTCTCTCTAAGAAATATATCTTTTTTAGCCAAAAAAAAAAAAATCATTGTCTCAAATTGTTTGTTTCTAAAATTGATTGAGCATTTTTTTTTTCATTCTTCAATGTTAATTTGATTATTAAAATATCCTTGATTACAAATTGTATTATTAAAGTTTCAATAATCCTTTTGACATGACCGAAATTTGTACAATAATTAAAAGACATTTCAAATGCTTAATTTTAAATTTGGAAGAGTAATTATTATCATAATAGTTAAAGACAATTGTTAAAGCGAGTTTAGAAAAAGAAGATAATATAGAATAATATAGGTAATTTTTTTTTACGTGGATGAGAATTTTCTAGCATATGCCAATAGGATCATAGATCACATCTTGAGATGAAGTTAACTTGAAAAATAAGAGTAAATATTGTCTTATACATGGTATTAAATTTTTACCGACATGTCGACATTTTTATCGATATTTCCACATGTCTAACACCAGAAGTGAATGAACATTTCCATTATATCATACAAAATTGATGAAATATTAAAGAAAATAGTAACAAAATGTAATATAATCTGAATATAATAGTATTTTAACTCATTTTAAAAATGTAGAATGTTTATTTTTTAATTTAAATATTTTTATGTTTTAAATTTTTCTAAAAATAACCATCAAAATCAACATTTTATCGGTATTTCCATGAAATTGAGAACTTGATATTTCCATAAAATCGATACTTTTATATTTCCATCGATATCGACATTTTAAACATTGGTTGGAAAAAAAAAATCTATTAATTTGATGGTCCTAATCTTTAGTTGTGCTTTCTTCTTTTTTTTTTTTTTTTTTTTTTTGATCCAACAAATCATCGAACAAGTTTTCAATTGTGTTTCACAAAAATGACTTTTGTAGGATGGACTATTTCTTTATTTAGCTTCACTTCATCCACGAGAAAAAAAAAATACTCGACTTTTAATTTTGATGAATGGATGTCATAAAATGGGAGACAAATCATACATTTATAGAGCACCCAAACAAAATCATCCAAAATCACCTTGAACCAATAGAGACTCTATTCAAACTAAACTAACCAACTATTTTTTTATGTTTATACTTTTTGAAAATTAAACTAAGGCATCCATTGGTTTATTTAGACTTGTTTGATAATTATTTAGTTTTTTATTTTTTGTTTATGAAAATTAAGTCTAAAAATAGTATTTCTACCAATGAGTTTTTTATGTTTTCTTATATATTTTGTACTTATGTTTTAAAAAACGAAGCTAAGTTTTGAAAATTTAAAAAAAAAATGTTCAAAAACTTGTTTTTGTTTTTGAAATTTGGTTAAAACTTAAATGTTACCTCGAGAAGGATGAAAATCATTTTAAAGAAAATGAAGAGAAATTGTAGAAAAACAAGCATAGTTTTCAAAAACCAAATGATTATCAAACGAGGTTTTAGTTTTTGGTTTTTGAACAATTTCTTTATTATGAGTTTTGTTGAGTTTTTGGCAATATATTAGAAGTGAAATTGTCCCTCGTCTAAAAGTGCAAAGAACTGATGGGCTCATGACACTATAAAATGAGCCTATGACTTTGGTTTCAAAGCATCACAGTTAGAAACACTTTAAACTTGGTGTACTAGCTCTAGTTAAATTTTCTCTCTAGTCAGTTTTGAGATAATGTTTTTATAATTGGGGTCGGGGAGAGAATTCTATGTGATTGTAACAATTTTTCACATAGTGAAATTTCTTTTTGTTCGTGGTTTTTTCTCCGAGTTTGGAGTTTTTCCATGTAAATTCTTGTGTTTCTTATTTTTTTTTATTTTCTTTTAATTTATCAGTTATTTCTGTTTATTCCTAATAGTGAGAGGTTTTTTCCAACAAGTGGTATCAGAGATTTAGGTTTGTAGTTTCTTGAGTTTTTGAGTATGCTCTGTGATTGCAACATTGTCTGAGCTTCCACATCATAAAAGATTTATTGAAATGGGTTATAGTTGTTCACTATTTACAGATTCGCTAGGAGGGAAGCAGATATGTCGAGCTTTAGAGTCCAGTAAAGATTGGCGTGGAGAAATTTGACGAAAAGATGAACTTTGGTTTATGGCAAGTGCAAGTCAACTATGTGTTGATACAATATGGTTACATAAGAATTTGAAGGGAAGACCGAGCTATGGTGTTCCTGAAAGGTTAAGCGATGATGGTGGTCTAACGGAGTCTAGTGGTGGTTCCAGCAAAGGTTCTAAGAAGTCCAACATGACAGTATGGAATTGGAAGAAGAAGAAGAAGAAAAACTTCGTGCAAAAGAAATGTTGTTGGGAAGGCGGGCGGTCTGGACACATGAAAAGAATTGTCCTAACATAGCAAGTTCGTCAAAAGTCTTTGGGTCGGATGCTAACATGGTCTCTCTCGTCAGGGGAGATGGTGACATCTTCTGAAAAAGACAAAATTTATTCTCATGGTATGTCCGCTTTGCCATGATAGAGGATGTGATGTTAGCGATTCCACAAGTTTGCACACGAGCATTGACTTGGCGGTTATGCGAGGTGTGTGGTGGAAGTTATGTCAATGGTTGAAAAACTTTCGGGTGAGTCAAGTAGGTGGAAGTTGCACCATAAATTTCAGTCGAGTTTATTGACATGTGACGAAGGAAAAAGTCTTGGGTTTTTGGCAATATATTAAAAGTGAAATTTTCCCACATTGAAAGGTGCAAGGAAGTGATGGGTTCCTAACACTATAAAAAGAGTCTATGACTTTGGTTTCAAAGCATCCCAGCTAGAAACACTTTAAACTTGGTGTACTAGTTCTAGTTAAATTCCCTCTTTATATTCTCTGGTCTGAGAGTGAGAAGAAGGGTGTGAGTGGTATAAAGTTTTGAGATAGTGTTTTTGTAATTGGTGTCGGGGAGAGAATTCTATGTGATTGTAACAACTTTTCACATAGTGGAATTTCTTTTTGTTCGTGGTTTTTTTCTCCGGGTTTGGAGTTTTTTCACGTAAATTCTTGTGTCTCTTATTTTGTTGTTTTCTTTTAATTTGTTTATTCCTAGTAGTGGGAGGTTTTTCCCAACAACTTTCACTTCTTTTCAATAAATATTTGAATTCTTTGTCAAGTTTCAAATTTTTTTTTTTTTTTTTTTTTTCAAAACTTGGTTTGATTTTTTAAAAAACATGGTAGTGTGTAGATAACAAAACAAAGTCTCATAGATTAAAAATAGTGTTTATAAGCTTAAGTTTTAAAAACCACAAATAAAAAAAATAAAATGGTCATCAAAGATAATTAAAAAAAATGGTTAAAATCACATTTGTCATGTCCAAAATTACTCTGAAATATATCTTTAATCATTAAAAAACCAACTCAATTTTTTTTATTTTACATTAAATGTGATTTTCATACCATAAAATGGATTTTGTTATATTAAAAGCATGTTTTGGAGTGATTTTGAATAGGACAAAGTAATTTTAATCATTTTAAAATCACTCCCAAACACATGTTCTAACTTTAATTTAACATTTTTCTATCAATTTATATGTTTTTTTTTATTTTAGCTTTTCCCCATGGTCAAGAAAGTGATCATGTTAAAGAATCCATAAAGGAGATAAATGCTTGAATAATGTTAGAGAATCTTTGACTCTTGCAAAAGATAATGCATACAACTTTGCATTATATATAGTCCTATAGTTTAAGAGTTGGTGGCTTCATTTTTATTAGAAATTTGATCCATTTCTCTCCTCATATTAGAGCCAAGATGTCATCAACAATTTTGAATTTTCTTTTTTCCTCCAAATTAAACAAACCTACCCATTTGGATCTAGAGTTTCCTACTAAAAAGCTATAGATATAATAAAATGGATAAAAAGACTATCAAATTATCACAAAATTTCTAAGTTGAAGATTTCATAACTCGAGTCATGTTATTCATATGGTAAGTCATAAGTCATAATGTTTTTTATGTTAAGTTTTAGAGAAAAGAAAAAGTTGGTACCTGTATTTTGAATTTTGTTCTATTTTGGTCTATATAATATTAAATGTTCAATTTTAGCCTTGTATTTTCAATAAAGCTTAGAATTAGTCTTTATGATTAAGTTTGTAGATGATTTTTTAAATTCAAATTTGGTTAAATAATAATAATATTTTTAATACAAGAAAAGACATAATATGAACACAGAGACTATTTTTTTAAAAAAGAAAGATTAAGAATAAAAAAAATAAGAGTGGCCAATTTTGAATTCTATTAAAAGTACCTGAACTAGAATTGGATATTTAAAAGTTCAGACTAAAATGAAATAAAACTGGTACTTTAAGAAATATATATATATTAAAAGATGTAAAAATGCGAGTTAGGGTTAAAAAAGTCAAATTTATGAGTTTGAAAAAAAAATTATTCTCCCTATTGACACAATTCTTTTGAAAATGAATATGAATCTTTCTTTTTTTTTTTCTTTATTTATTGAAAACGTGCTATATAACGTTTTTCGTCGTTGTCTTCTTCTTTTTTTTTAGTGTCATTTACTATTATTCTTTTCTCTAAAAGAAATTAATTTTTTAAAAAAAAACTCACTGTTTTAAATTGTTCGAAAATCAAATCTTTCAACATTATGTTCTAAATTCAACCATCCATAAAAATTTGGAAAAAGTCCAAAAAAACCAAAATTCAACTAAGAGATAACACTCAACTTAATATACAAAATTGACAACTAGACTTTTTAATTGCAAATAAAATTTCTCCTAAATAAGTTATGCACCTTTTATTTTTTGAAAGGGAATTCATTCAAAATTAGCACAAATCAAATGAAAAGGATACAAAAATATTGCAAATTGTATCTTATTGAAACCATAGCTATTTCTGACTTCTCAAATATACTAAATCAATGCAACAAAAATCTAAAAAAATGTTTCAATAAACCTTTTTTCTTGTTCTAAGCATAAGAACATTTTTTTCTAATTATTCCAACATCCATATAGGATTTGGTGGCAAAATATTCCCCATGAAAATTCCAGCTAGAAGGACTTTTGGTTTTTGGAAGCAATTTTTCAAGCTTGATTAGTCAATAATGCCTAGTTAAATGGAGAGAAGTCTTTGAAACCCAATTCTTCAAAATCTTCTTTGTCTTACCCAAAAAATTTTAACGGTTGTTTGAGGCGTTGAATGAGTTATAATAATATGTGAAATCATATAACATAGTAGTATAGTGTGGGGTTATAATAAATTGTGTTTGGAGTGTAGAGTATTTCATGGGTTATAATAACACAAGTTATTAAAACCTGTAAAATACCCCAAATAAAAACTATTATAACTTCAGACTATACTACTTTGTATTTTAAATAATATTATATGATTTCATATATTATAATAACCTACAGACTATTACAACCTTTTGTTAGTATAACTCACTCAACGCCTCAAACAACCCATTAGCTCTTTCTCTTGTTTTTGTTGTTCCACTAAGAAAATTGGAGCATTACAATAGACTTTGGGGAGTTTTAAAGCAACTTAATAATCTTAAGGTTTATAATCAATCACAATTCACTAGCTTTATAGATGACAATGATAATGAAAGACCTTTAGCATCAAGGTTTAAAAATGTTGATGTC
Organism: Trichosanthes cucumerina; assembly: GCA_036507285.1. Taxonomy (NCBI): domain Eukaryota; kingdom Viridiplantae; phylum Streptophyta; class Magnoliopsida; order Cucurbitales; family Cucurbitaceae; genus Trichosanthes; species Trichosanthes cucumerina. The sequence continues at coordinate 7,566,010 of CM071844.1, forward strand.
GATAAAATTAAAGTGTCGAGATCTCAATTTTATAGAAATGTTGATAGAAATATAGATAAAAAGTAAATATCCATGGATATTGAAAAAAATTTTAACACAAAAAAATTTAAAAAGATATATAAATTAATAAATGTTTATAAACATTTACACTTTTTAAATGAGTTACCATACTTGTTATAATATTATATTCACATCAGCTTCCATTTTCTTGCTATTCATTTTTAATATTTCATCAATTTTGTACGATATAATAGAAATGTCGATTCACATTTTATGTTGATGTCGAATCTATAAACATGTAAAAATGTCAATATGTCAACAAAAATTTAATACTATCTTTCGCCCTAAAAAAAAAAAAAAGTATATCTTGACCTAGACCTCTTTTGATATAGCATGGGAGTGACCATTAATGAAAATGATTAAAAAAAAAGGACACATTTCCCTACCAATCATAAATTTTTAAATCCATGTGGGACAAACTCCATCTCCACCCACATATTCCATGAGAATAGACCCATCCATCATCCATCCGATCATAAGTATATTCATGGAAATTATCAAAAACTCTTCGAACCGATTCGAAGAAGTCAATCTAAAGTCTAAATCAAGAGGTTAAAGTTTCAAATTTTTCTACTCTAAATATTATTAAACGCTAAAAGAAAAAACTACAATATAAGGAGAGAGATACAAAACTGAAGGGATCATTATATTTTCTCAATGGGTAACAAAATCTAACCTAAAATGAATAAACTCATAATTTTGATAATTTTGAATTTGTAAATTTGGAGTTAAAAAAAGTTTCTACTTATATAATTTGCATTTCTATTATATATATAGTATGAGTTTATATACTTAAGGTGTACTCTTAGTTTCAAAAGTTGTGAACACTATGGGGGCGTTTTGAGCACCGTTTAATAATCAAAACCTTTGGAATCGAAAACCTAAGGGTTTGTTCTAAGGATTTGAAAAACCTTGGAAATCAGAAAACAATGTTTGGTATGCAATGTTTGATGTCTGAGAATTAGAAACAATGTTGGAATTAGCGAAACAAAACCATGAGATTGTGTTTCAAACCCATTGAGTTTTGAACACAGTGATCCAATTAGCGTTTTAGTTTTGGATTTCAAGACCATCCAAATCCAAGATGGTGCTCCAAACAGACCCTATAGTTTCAAGGCATAATTATCCATAAAAGATTTTAAAAGAGTTGGATATGGCGATATTATTTTGTGTGCAGATGGATGATACAAACAAGGTGCTCCTATATAATATATTTTGAAAAACGGTTGGTCGGTTGGAAAACATATATAGATGCCATTGTCCGATCGAAAATTCGGTTTTGTAATAATCCAAACCGACAACGACCGAACTGTTAATTAAACCGATTGACCGATGTCGGTTCGGTCGGTCAAGTCAGTTTTGGGTCTTTTTTGTTTCACTCCTACTAAAATTAAAAAAAAAAAAAATTGTTGATCACGTACCAGCCTCATCCAATAATTTGTCTTCAAATAATTTCTCATCAAATGGTCAGTTTTTTAGTTTGAACCCACGAGTCAAAAGTGCCAAATAGCACCCATTCCAGCCACTTGAAAAACCGAAAATTTCTCGAGCGATTTCATCCCGTTCTTCAAAATTTTCAATCCTCCGAACCAAATTCGATTCCCCAACGCTGTTCAAGAGTGAATTCGTTGGGACACTGTGGATTGTTCTCACCGTTCTTCTCCCCCATGTCTCGCAGATTCTTCGGCACCTCTCTTTCCCGCTCTGCAATTCTCCACACAAAATTCCACAACCCCATTTCCCTTCCCAATTTTCTCAACCCCAATTTCCCCAAATCCAAACCCATTCAACCATTCCCTCTAACCCCAAGACTTTTCTCCTCCATTTCCGAAATGGGTGATGCCCGAAGACCGCTCTTCGCCAGCATTCCGCCGCCCGACAGAGCCGACCGATCGGAATTGCTTCGATCACTCGAGTTTTCGCTCAGTTCTTCGTTTGGCTCGGAGCCATTGTTCCCGAATCCGAGCCCTTTGATTGTCGTCATCAGTGGCCCAAGTGGGGTGGGCAAGGACGCTGTGATTAAACGATTAAGAGAGGTCCGAGAAGGGCTTCATTTCGTCGTCACGGCAACGAGTCGGCCAATGCGACCTGGTGAAATCGATGGAAAAGACTATTATTTCGTCTCTAAGGAAGAGTTTCTCGCCATGATCGAGAGGAACGAGCTTCTGGAATACGCGTTAGTGTATGGGGATTACAAGGGCATTCCCAAAAAGCAAATTCGGGAGTTTATGGGAAAAGGGTATGATATTGTGTTGAGAGTTGACATTCAGGGGGCCGAGACATTGAGGAAGATTCTTGGGAATTCTGCTGTTTTTGTGTTTTTGACGGCGGAGAGTGAGATTAAATTGGTGGAGAGGTTGATTGATAGGAAGACGGAGACGAAAGAGTCATTGTTGGTGAGAGTTTCCACGGCTAGAGAGGAAGTGAAACATGTTAAGAATTTTGATTATGTGGTGGTGAATGCAGAAGGGAAATTGGAGAATGCGGTTAAGCTGGTGGAATCCATTCTTGATGCTGAGAAAGCAAAGGTCTGGCAGAGGAATGCTTCTGTATAGATGGAGATTTGAGGCATCATTTTGCAAGGTAACATTTACTTTAAAGTTCTGTTGTGAGATGGATTTCTTTCTTAGGAAACTAACTACACAGATTAGAAGGAACATAACAAAAAAAGTATAGCTTCTTTAAAATTCTTGCTTCCTTTATGGAAGTGTTTATTACTAAACCTTTGTTTGTCAAGACTGACATCTTCATAATAGTGTGATATTGCCTTGTATGGACTGAAGCTTGCATAGTTTTTACTTTTGGATTCTATCCCAAAACTCAAAAGTCTGGTATCGATGGAGAAGTTGTAGATATTTATGTATCATAGATGGAACTCGCTTCTAGCCGGTTACATCCCAACACTTAGCTGAAGAGCCTTGTTGTATTTGATTTTCAAAGTTCAAGACAACTTTTTATTTCTGAGAGATCCCATCAGGCATCAGCTTTTTGATACCCCTATGATGATTTTCTGTATAAAGTGTAATGGTTTCTCATGATTTCCATATCATGCTTCTGATGAAGAATGTTTAAGGCACTGATTGATAACTATTTGATTTTTGGTTTTTAAAAATTAAAGCTATAAATATTACTTCCACCCCTGATTTTTCTTGTTTTGTTATCTACTCTTTACCTAACACAGGTTCTATTAGTATGTGTTAATGCTAAAGTATGAGAGAATCAGTATGTTCTATTCCATTCACTCAAGATATATATATATACAAGTATACAGGGTTAACCTAAATAGAAGAGCGTAAAAAACAATAAAGGACACCCTTAGAGTTATATTAACAAAATACAATTATACTAATATAAGGACTCTAACACTCCCCTCAAGTTGGAGCATATATATCCATCATGCACAACTTGTTAGAGAGGTAATCAATTCGTGTCTCCGTTCAATGCTTTGGTGAAGATATCTCCTAATTGCTCTCCGTCTTCACATATCCCGTCGATATCAAACCTTGTTGTATCTTCTCACGCACAAAATGACAATCAACTTCAATGTGTTTAGTTCTCTCATGAAAATTGGATTAGATGCTATATATAGAGTCGCTTGATTATCACACCACAATTTGGTGTGGTGTTGTGATATCAAATCCCAATTCAATAAGAAGTTGACGTATCCAAACTAATTCACGCACAGATTGTGCCATTGCTCTATATTC